>CM038677.1:778376407-778802240 GCA_021605205.1 Aegilops longissima | reverse complement strand
GAATAGTTCTAGGTCATTTCTACATTGTTCTCGAACCCGTAGGGTCCGCACGCTTAAGGTTTGATGACAGTTATATTATGAGTTTATGAGTTTTGATGTACCAAAGGAGTTGAGTCCCGGATGAGATCGGGGACGGGGCGAGGAGTCTCGAAATGGTCGAGACATAAAGATCGATATATTGGACAACTATATTGAGACTCGGAAAGGTTCGAGTGATTCAGGTATTTTGAGTCTGGGAGAGTTACGGAAATCGCCGGGAGTATATGGGCCTTATTGGGCCATACGGGAATAGAGGAGAAAGGCCACAAGGAAGGAGGCCTGCGCCCCCTCTAGTCCGAATTGGACAAGGCGCAGCCCCTTTCCTTATTCCTCTCCCCTCTTTCCCTTCTCCTACTCCAACAAGGGAGGTGGAATCCTACTAGGACTAGGGAGTCCTAGTAGGACTCCCACTGGCGCGCCCCTCCTAGGGCGGCCTCCTCCCCCTGCTCCTTTATATCTGAGGGCAGGGGGCACCCCATGACACACAAGTTGATCTACGGATCGTTCCTTAGCCGTGTCTGGTGCCCCCTCCACCATATTCCACCTCGGTCATATCGTCGCGGAGTTTAAGCGAAGCCCTGCGCCGTAGAGCATCATCATCGTCACCACGCCGTCGTCGACGGAACTCATCCCGACACTTTGCTGGATCGAGTCAGGGATCGTCATCGAGCTAAACATGTGCTGAACTCGGAGGTGCCATCGTTCGGTACTTGGATCGGTCGGATCGTGAAGGCGTCGACTACATCAACAGCGTTGTCATAGCGCTTCCTCTTCACGGTCTCGACGGTACATGGACAATACTCTCCCTCTCGTTGCTATGCATCACCATGATCCTTGCGTGTGCGTAGGAAATTTTTGAAATTACTATGTTCCCCAACAGTGGCATCCGAGCCTGGTTTTATCGTAGATGTCATATGCGAGTAGAACACAAGTGAGTTGTGGGCGATACAAGTCATCTGCTTACCGGCATGTCATACTTTGGTTGGCGGTATTGTGAGATGAAGCGGCCCAGACCGACATTACGCGTACGCTTACGCGAGACTGGTTTCATTGTTGCGAGCACTCGTGCTTAAAGGTGACTGGCGGGTGTCTGTCTCTCTCACTTTAGTTGAACCGAGTGTGGCTACGCCCGGTCCTTGCGAAGGTTAAAACAGCACTAACTTGACGAACTATCGTTGTGGTTTTAATGCGTAGGTAAGAACGGTTCTTGCTCAGCCCGTAGCAGCCACGTAAAATTTGCAACAACAAAGTAGAGGACGTCTAACTTGTTTTTGCGGGGCATGTTGTGATGTGATATGGTCAAGACGTGATGCTATATTTTATTGTATGAGATGATCATGTTTTGTAACCGAAGTTATCGACAAGCTGGCAGGAGCCATATGGTTGTCGCTTTATTGTATGAAATGCAAGCATACTGTAATGCTTTACTTTATCACTAAGCGCTAGCGATAGTCGTAGAAGCATAAGATTGGCGAGGCGACAACGATGCTACGATGGAGATCAAGGTGTCGGCGCCGGTGGCGATGGTGATCACGACGGTGCTTCGGAGATGGAATCACAAGCACAAGATGATGATGGCCATATCATATCACTTATATTGATTGCATGTGATGTTTATCCTATATGCATCTTATCTTGCTTTGATTGGCGGTAGCATTTTAAGATGAACTCTCACTAAAATTATCAAGAAGTGTTCTCCACGAGTATGCACCGTTGCGAAAGTTCTTCGTCTTTGAGACACCACGTGATGATTGGGTGTGATAGGCTCTACGTTCAAATACAGCGGGTGCAAAACAGTTGCACACGCGGAATACTCAGGTTAAACTTGGCGAGCCTAGCATATACAGATATGGCCTCGAACACGGAGACCGAAGGTCGGCGTGAATCATATAGTAGATATGATCAACATATTGATGTTCACCGTTGAAACTACTCCATCTCACGTGATGATCAGACATGGTGTAGTTGATATGGATCACGTAATCACTTAGATGATTAGAGGGATGTCTATCTAAGTGGGAGTTCTTAAGTAATGTGATTAATTGAACTTAAATTTATCATGAACTTAGTCCTGGTAGTATTTTGCAAATTATGTTGTAGATCAATAGCTCGCATTGTTGCTTCCCTATGCTTTTATATGTTTGTTTTGATATGTTCCTAGAGAAAAATTATGTTGAAAAATGTTAGTAGCAATGATGCGGATTGGATCCGTGATCTGAGGTTTATCCTCATTGCTGCACAGAAGAATTATATCCTTGATGCACCGCTAGGTGACAGACCTATTGCAGGAGCAGATCGGGCGTTATGAGCGTTTGGCTAGCTCAATATGATGACTACTTGATAGTTTAATGCACCATGCTTAACGGCTTAGAATCGGGACTTCAAAGGCGTTTTGAGCGTCATGGACCATATGAGATGTTCCAGGAATTGAAGTTAATATTTCAAGCAAATACCGAGTTGAGAGATATGAAGTCTCCAACATGTTCTATAGCTAAAAGATGGAGAGAATCGCTCAACTAGTGAGCATGTGCTCAGATTATGCAGGTACTTCAATCGCTTGAATCAAGTGGGAGTTAATCTTACAGATAAGATAGTGATTGACAGAATTCTCTAGTCACCATCACTAAGTTACTAGAACTTCGTGATGAACTATAGTATGCAAGGGATGACGAAAACGATTTCCGAGCTCTTCGTGATGTTGAAATCGACGAAGGTAGAAATCAAGAAAGAGCATCAAGTGTTGATGATTGACAAGACCACTAGTTTCAAGAAAAGGGCAAAGGGAAAGAAAGGGAAACTTCAAGTGGAATGGCAAACAAGTTGTCACTCCCGTGAAGAAGACCAAAGCTGGACCAAAGGCTGAAACTGAGTGCTTACACTGCAAAGGATATGGTCACTAGAAGCAGAAATACCCTGAATATTTGGTGGATAAGAAGGATGGCAAAGTGAACAATGGTATATTTGATATACAGGTTATTGATGTGTGCCTTACTAGTGTTTATAGTAGCCCCTGAGTATTTGATACTTGTTCGGTTGCTAAGATTAGTAATTGAAACAGGAGTTACAGAATAAATAGAGACTAGTTGAAAGGGAAGTGGCGATGAGTGTTGGAAGTAGTTCCAAGATTGATATGATCATCATCGCACACTCCCTATACCTTCGGGATTAGTGTTAAACCTAAGTAAATGTTATTTGGCGTTTGCGTTGAGCATGAATATGATTTGATCATGTTTATTGCAATACGGTTATTCATGTAAGTTAGAGAATAATTATTGTTCATTTACATGAATAAAACCTTCTATGGTCATACACCCAATGAAAATGGTTTGTTGGATCTCGATCGTGTGATACACATATTCATAATATT
Organism: Aegilops longissima; assembly: GCA_021605205.1. Taxonomy (NCBI): domain Eukaryota; kingdom Viridiplantae; phylum Streptophyta; class Magnoliopsida; order Poales; family Poaceae; genus Aegilops; species Aegilops longissima. The sequence goes on along the minus strand of CM038677.1, from coordinate 778,798,834 downwards.
GAAACCAAAAGATGTAAAGTTAATAATGATAGTGCAACTTATTTGTGGCACTGCCGTTTAGGTCATATTGGTATAAAAGCGCATGAAGAAACTCCATCTTGATGGGCTTTTGGAATCACTTGATTATGAATCACTTGGTACTTGCGAACCGTGCCTCATGGGCAAGATGACTAAAACGCCGTTCTCGAACTATGGGCGAGCAACTTATTTGTTGGAAATCATACATACTGATGTTTGTGGTCCAATGAATGTTGAGGCTACATGGCAAGTATCGTTATTTTCTCACCTTCACAGATGATTTGAGCAGATATGGGTATATCTACTTGATGAAACATAAGTCTGAAACATTTGAAAAGTTCAAAGAATTTCATAGTGAAGTAGAAAATCATCGTAACAAGAAAAATAAAGTTTCTACGATCTGATCGTGGAGATAAATATTTGAGTTACGAGTTTGGTCTTCATTTGAAACAATGTAAAATAGTTTCGCAACTCACTCCATATGGAACACCACAGCATAATGGTGTGTCCGAAAGTCGTAACCGCACTTTATTGGATATGGTGTGATCTATGATGTCTCTTATCGGTTTACCACTATCGTTTTGGGGTTATGCATTAGAGACAGCTGCATTCGCGCTTAATAGGGCACCATCTAAATCCGTTGAGACGACACCGTATGAACTATGGTTTAATAGTAAACCTAAGCTGTCGTTTCTTAAAGTTTGGAGTTGTGATGCTTATGTGAAAAAGTTTTCACCTGATAAGCTCGAACCCAAATCGGAGAAGTGTGTCTTCATAGAATACCCAAAGGTAACTATTGGGTACACCTTCTATCACAGATCCGAAGGCAAGTTATTCGTTGCTAAGATGGATCCTTTCTAGAGAAGAAGTTTCTCTCGAAAGAAGTGAGTGGGAGGAAAGTAGAACTTGATAGGTAATTGTACCTTCTCCCTTATTGGAAAGTAGTTCATCACAGAAATCAGTTCGGTGATTCCTACACCAATTAGTGAGGAAGTTAATGATGATGATCATGAAACTTTAGATCAAGTTGCTACCAAACCTCGTAGGTCTTCGAGTAAGATCCGCACCAGAGTGATACGGTAATCATGTTACGGAAGTCATGTTACTAGACCATGATGAACCTACGAACTATGAGAACAAAGTATGGACTTTGATTGACTTGCTCGATGATCAACAAGCCATGTTTAATAAATGGATCTTCAAGAGAAAGGCGGACACGATAGTAGTGTTACTATCTACAAAGCTCGACTTGTCACAAAAAAGGTTTTCGACAAGTTCAAGGTGTTGACTACAATGAGATTTTCTCTCTTGTAGCGATGCTTAAGTCTGTCCGAATCATGTTAGCAATTGCCACATTTATGAAATCTGGCAAATGGATGTCAAAACTACATTCTTTAATGGATTTATTAAAGAAGAGTTGTATATGATGCAACCAGAAGGTTTTGTCAATCCTAAAGGAGCTAACAAAATGTGCAAGCTTCAGCGATCCATCTATGGACTGGTGCAAGCATCTCGGAGTTGGAATAAGCGCTTTGATAGTGTGATCAATGCATATGGTTTTATCTGACTTTTGGAGAAGCTTGTATTTACAATAAAGTGAGTGGGAGCACTACCGCCTTTTTGATAAATATATGTGAGTAACATATTGTTGATCGAAATGATGTATAATTTTTCCGAAAGCATAAAGGAGTATTTGAAAGGAGATCTTTAAAAGAAAGACCTCAGTAAAGCTACTTACATATTGAGCATCAAGATCTATTGAGATAGATCAAGACGCTTGATAAGTTTTTCAATAAGTACATACCTTGACAAGATTTTGAAGTAGTTCAAAATGGAACAGTCAAAGAAAGAGTTTCTTGCCTGTATTACAAGGTGTGAAATTGAGTAAGACTCAAATCCCGACCACGGCAGAAAATAGAAAAGAGAATGAAAGTCATTCCCTATGCCTCAGTCATAGGTTCTATAAAGTATGCTATGCTATGTACCAGACCTATTGTATTGTTGGGGAACGTAGTAATTTCAAAAATTTTCCTACGATCACGCAAGACCATGGTGATGGCATAGCAACGAGAGGAGAGTGTCCGTCCACGTACCCTCGTGAGACCGAAAGCGAAGCGTTATGACAACGCTGTTGATGTAGTCGTGCGTCTCCACGATCCGACCGATCCAAGCACCGAGCGTCACGGCACCTCCGAGTTCTGCACACGTTCAGCTCGATGGCGATCCCGGACTCGATCCAGCAAAGTGTCGAGGATGAGTTCCGTCAACCTGACGGCGTGGTGGCGATGTTGATGCTCCACCGGCGCGGGGCTTCGCCTAAGCTCATGACGATATGACTTCTCCGGCGCGAGGCTTCTCCTAAGCTCATGACGATATGACGAAGTGGAATATGGTGGAAGGGGCACCGCTTGCGGCTAAGGCAAGATCCGTAGATCAACTTGTGTGTCTTGGGGTGCCCCTTGCCCCGTATATAAAGGAGGGAGGAGGAGGAGGCCGGCCCTAGGAGGCGCGCCATGGAGGAGTCCTACTCCCACGGGAGTAGGACTTCCCCTCTTCTCCTAGTTGGACTAGGACTTGGGGAAGGAGGAAGAGGGAAGGTGCGGCCCCTCCCCTAGTCCAATTCGGACTAGGCCATGGGGAAGCGCGGCCTGCCCTAGGCAGCCCTCTCTCTTTCCCTTGAGGCCCAATAAGGCCCAATACTTCTCCCGGCGAATTCCCGTAACTCTCCGGTACTCGAAAAATACCCAAATCATTGGAACCTTTCCGAACTCGAATATAGTCGTCCAATATATCGATCTTTACGTCTCGACCATTTGAGACTCCTCGTCATGTCCCGATCTCATCCGGGACTCGAACTCCTTCGGTACATCAAAACTCATAAACTCATAATATAAGCGTCATGAAACCTTAGCGTGCGGACCCTACGGGTTCGAGAACTATGTAGACATGACCTAGAACTATTCTTGGTCAATAACCAATAGCGGAACCTGGATGCCCATATTGGCTCCTACATATTCTCTGAAGATCTTTATCGGTCAAACCGCATAACAACATCGTTGTTCCCTTTGTCATCGGTATGTTACTTACCCGAGATTCGATCGTCGGTATCAATACCTAGTTCAATCTCGTTACGGTAAGTCTCTTTACTCGTTCCGTAATACATCATCTCACAACTAACTCATTAGTTGTAATGCTTGCAAGGCTTAAGTGATGTGTATCACCGAGAAGGCCTAGAGATACCTCTCCAGACAATCGGAGTGACAAAACCTAATCTCAAAATCGCCAACCCAACAAGTACCTTTGGAGACACCTGTAGTACTCCTTTATAATCACCCGATTCGTTGTGACGTTTGGTAGTACCAAAGTGTTCCTCCGATGGCAGGAGTTGCATAATCTCATAGTTACAGGAACATGTATGAGTCATGAAGAAAGCATTAGCAACATACTAAGCGATCAAGTGCTAAGCTAACGGAATGGGTCATGTCAATCACATCATTCTCCTAATGAGGTGATCCCATTAATCAAATGACAACACATGTCTATGGTTAGGAAACATAACCATCTTTGATTAATGAGCTAGTCAAGTAGAGGCATACTAGTGACTATCTGTTTGTCTATGTATTCACACATGTATTATGTTTCCGGTTAATACAATTCTAGCATGAATAATAAACATTTATCATGAAATAAGGAAATAAATAATAACTTTATTATTGCCTCTAGGGCATATTTCCTTGAGTCTCCCACTTGCACTAGAGTCAATAATCTAGTTCACATCATCATGTGATTCAACACTAATATTCACATCTGTATGTGATTAATACCCATAGTTCACATCGTCATGTGACCAACACCCAAAGGGTTTACTAGAGTCAATAATCTAGTTCACATCGCTATGTGATTAACACCCAAAGAGTACTAAGGTATGATCATGTTTTGCTTGTGAGATAATTTTAGTCAGCAGATTCTGTCACATTCGAGCCGTAAGTATTTTGCAAATTTCTATGTCTACAATGCTCTTGCGGAGCTACTCTAGCTAATTGCTCCCACTTTCAATATGTATCCAGATTGAGACTCAGAGTCATCTAGATTAGTGTTAAAACTTGCATCGACGTAACCTTTTACGACGAACCTTTTTTCACTTCCATAATCGAGAAATATATCCTTATTCTACTAAGGATAATTTTGACCGCTGTCCATTGATCTACTCCTAGATCTCTATTGCACTCCCTTGCCAATCTTAGTGGTAGGGTATGCAATAGATCTGGTACACAGCATGACATACTTTATAGAACCTATGGCTGATGCATAGGGAATGACTTTCATTCTCTTTCTATCTTCTGCCGTGGTCGGGTCTTGAGTCTTACTCAATCTCACACCTTGTAACACAGGCAAGAACTCTTTCTTTGACTGTTCCATTTTGAACTACTTCAAAATCTTGTCAAGGTATGTATTCATTGAAAAACTTATCAAGCGTCTTGATCTATCTCTATAGATCTTGATGCTCAATATATAGCAGCTTCACGAGGTCTTTCTTTAAAACTCCTTTCAAACACTCCTTTATGCTTTGCAGAATAATTTTACATTATTTCCGATCAACAATATGTCATTCACATATACTTATCGGAAAGGCTGTAGTGCTCCCACTCACTTTCTTGTAAATACAGGCTTCACCGTAAGTGCATATAACACTATATGCTTTGATCAACTTATCAAAGCGTGTATTCCAACTCGAGATGCTTGCACCAGTCCATAGATGGATCATTGGAGCTTGCACATTTTGTTAGCTCCTTTAGGATTGACAAAAAACTTCTGGTTGCATCATATACAACTCTTCTTTAATAAATCCATTAAAGAATGTAGTTTTGATATCCATTTGCCAGATTTCATAAAATGTGGCAATTGCTAACATGATTCGGACAGACTTTAAGAATCGCTACAGTTGAGAAAATCTCATTGTAGTCAACACCTTGAACTTGTCGAAAACCTTTTTGCGACAAGTCGAGCTTTGTAGATAGTAACACTACTATCAGCATCTGTCTTCCTCTTGAAGATCCATTTATATAACATGGCTTGCCGATCATCAGGCAACTCCATCAAAGTCCATACTTTGTTCTCATACATGGATCCCATCTCAGATTTCATGGCCTCAAGCCATTTTGTGGAATCTGGGCTCATCATCGCTTCCTCATAGTTTGTAGGTTCATCATGGTCTAGTAACATGATTTCCAGAACACGATTACCGTACCACTCAGTGCGGATCTTATTCTGGAAGACCCACGAGGTTTGGTAACAACTTGATCTGAAGTTTCATGATCATCATCATTAACTTCCTCACTAATTGGTGTAGGAATCACTTTGGAACTGATTTACTGTGATGAACTACTTTCCAATAAGGGAGAAGGTACAATTACCTCATCAAGTTCTACTTTCCTCCCACTCACTTCTTTCGAGAGAAACTTCTTCTCTAGAAAGGATCCATCTTAACAACGAAAAACTTGCCTTCGGATCTGTGATAGAAGGTGTACCCAATAGTTGCCTTTGGGTATTCTATGAAGGCGCACTTCTCCGATTTGGGTTCGAGCTTATCAGGTGAAACCTTTTCACATAAGCATCACAACTCCAAACTTTAAGAAACGACAGCTTAGGTTTTTGTTAAACCATAGTTCATACGGTGTCGCCTCAACGGATTTAGATGGTGCCCTATTAAGCGTGAATGCAGCTGTCTCTAATGCATAACCCCAAAGCGATATTGGTAAATCGGTAAGAGACATCATTGATCGCACCATATCAAAATAAAATACGGTTATGACGTTCGGACACACCATTACGTTATGGTGTTCCATGTGGCGTGAGCTGTGAAACTATTCCACATTGTTTTATATGAAGGCCAAACTCGTAACTCAAATATTCTCCTCCACGATCAGATCGTAGAAACTTTATTTTCTTATTATGATGATTCTCCACTTCACTCTGAAATTATTTGAACTTTTCAAATGTTTCAGACTTGTGCTTCATTAAGTAGATATACTCATATCTGCTCAAATCATCTTGTGAAGGTCAGAAAATAACGATACTTGCCGTGAGCTTTAACACTCATCGGACCGCATACATCGGTATGTATTATTTCCAATAAGTCATTTGCTCGCTCCATTGTTCGGAGAACGAGTCTTTAGTCATCTTGCCCATAAGGCATGGTTATAAGCATCAAGTGATTCATAATCAAGTGATTCCGAAAGTCCATCAGCATGGAGTTTCTTCATGCGTTTACACCAATATGACCTAAGCGGCGATTGCCACAAATAAGTTGCACTATCATTATTAACTTTGCATCTTTTGGCATCAATATTATGAATATGTGTATCACTACGATCGAGATCCAACAAACTATTTTCATTGGGTGCATAACCATGAAGGTTTTATTCATTTAAAGCAGAACAACAATTATTCTTTGACTTTAAATGAATAACGTTTTGCAATAAATATGATCAAATCATATTCATGCTCAACATAAACACCAAATAACATTTATTTAGGTTTAACACTAATCCCGAAAGTATAGGGAGTGTGCGATGATGATCATATCAATCTTGGAACTACTTCCAACACTCATCGTCACTTCCCTTCAACTAGTCTCTGTTTATTCGTAACTCCTGTTTGAGTTACTAATCTTAGCAACCGAACAGTATCAAATACTAGGGGCTACTATAAACACTAGTAAAGCACACATCAATAACCTGTATATCAAATATACTTTTGTTCACTTTGCCATCCTTATTATCCACCAAATATTCAGGGCATTTCCGCTTCCAGTGACCATTTCCTTTGCAGTGTAAGCACTTAGTTTCAGGCTTTGGTCCAGCTTTGGGCTTCTTTGCAGGAGTGACAACTTACTTGTCTTTCTACTTGAAGTTCCCTTTCTTTCCCTTTGACCTTCTCTTGAAACTAGTGGTCTTGTCAATCATCAACACTTGATGTTTTTTCTTGATTTCTACCTTCGCCGATTTTAGCATCGCGAAGAGCTCGAGAATCTTTTTCGTCATCCCTTGCATACTATAGTTCATCACGAAGTTCTACTAACTTAGTGATGGTGACTAGAAAATTCTGTCAATCACTATCTTATCGGAAGATTAACTCCCACTTGATTCAAGCGATTGAAGTACTCGGACAATCTGAGCACATGCTCACTAGTTGAGCGATTCTCCTCCATCTTTTAGCTATAGAACTTGTTGGAGACTTCATATCTCTCAACTCGGTATTTGCTTGAAATATTAACTTCAATTCTGGAACATCTCATATGGTCCATGACGTTCAAAACGTCTTTGAAGTCCCGATTCTAAGCCGTTAAGCATGGTGCACTAAACTATCAAGTAGTCATCATATTGAGCTAGCCAAGCGTTCATAACGTCATATCGCTCATATTGAGCTAGCCAAGCGTTCATAACGCCCGCATCTGCTCCTGCAATAGGTCTGTCACCTAGCGGTGCATTAAGGACATAATTCTTACTGCAGCAATGAGGATAAACCTCAGATCACGGATCCAATCCGCATCATTGCTACTAACATCTTTCAATACAATTTTCTCTAGGAACACATATAAAAACATAGGGAAGCAACAACGCGAGCTATTGATCTACAACATAATTTGCAAAATACTACGGGACTAAGTTCATGATAAATTAAAGTTCAATTAATCATATTACTTAAGAACTCCCACTTAGATGACATCTCTCTAGTCATCTAAGTGATTACGTGATCCAAATCAACTAAACCATGTCCGATCATCACGTGAGATGGAGTAGTTTCAATGGTGAACATCACTATGTTGATCATATCTACTATATGATTCACGCTCGACCTTTCGGTCTCCGTGTTCGAGGCCATATCTGTTATATGCTAGGCTCGTCAAGTTTAACTTGAGTATTCGCGTGTGCAACTGTTTTGCACCCGTTGTATTTGACGTAGAGCCTATCACCCGATCATCACGTGGTGTCTCAAGACGAAGAACTTTCATAGCGGTGCATACTCGGGAGAACACTTCTTGATAATTTTAGTGAGAGATCATCTTATAATGCTACCGTCAATCAAAGCAAGATAAGATGCATAAAGGATAAACATCACATGCAATCAATATAAGTGATATGATATGGTCATCATCATCTTGTGCTTGTGATCTCCATCGCAAGCTTACCGTCATGATCACCATCGTCACCGGCGCGACACCTTGATCTCCATCGTAGCATCGTTGTCGTCTCGCCAACTATTGCTTCTCGACTATCGCTACTCCTTAGTGATAAAGTAAAGCAATTACATGGCGTTGCATTTCATACAATAAGCGACAACCATATGGCTCCTGCCGATTGCCGATAACTTCGGTTACAAAACATGATCATCTCATACAATAAAATATAGCATCACGTCTTGACCATATCACATCACAACATGCCTGCAAAAACAAGTTAGGCGTCCTCTACTTTGTTGTTGCAAGTTTTACGTGGCTGCTACGGGCTGAGCAAGAACCGTTCTTACCTCGCATCAAAACCACAGCGATACTTTGTCAAATAGACTCCGTTTAACCTTCTCAAGGACGGGCGTATACACTCGATTCAACTAAAGTGAGAGAGCAGACACCGCCGGTCACCTTTAAAAGCGAGTGCTCGGGCGGTGAAACCAGTCTCGCGTAAGCGCACGCGTAATGTCGGTCGGGCGCTTCATCTCACAATACCGCTGAACCAAAGTATGACATGCTGGTAGGCAGTATGACTTATATCGCCCACAACTCACTTGTGTTCTACTCGTGCACATGACATCAACGCATAAAACCAGGCTCGGATGCCTTTGTTGGGGAGCGTAGTAATTTCAAAAATTTCCTACGATCACGCAAGACCATGGTGATGGCATAGCAGCGAGAGGGAGAGTGTCCGTCCACGTACCCTCGTGAGACCGAAAGCGGAGCGTTATGACAACGCGGTTGATGTAGTCGACGTCTCCACGATCCGACCGATCCAAGCACCGAGCGTCGGCACCTCCGAGTTCTGCACACGTTCAGCTCGATGGCGATCCCGGACTCGATCCAGCAAAGTGTCGGGGATGAGTTCCGTCAACACTGACGGCGTGGTGGCGATGTTGATGCTCCACCGGCGCAGGGCTTCGCCTAAGCTCGCGACGATATGACTTCTCGGCGCAGGGCTTCTCCTAAGCTCCGCGACGATATGACGAAGTGGAATATGGTGGAAGGGGCACCGCACACGGCTAAGGCAAGATCCGTAGATCAACTTGTGTGTCTTGGGGTGCCCCTGCCCCATATATAAGGAGGAGGGAGGAGGAGGCCGGCCCTAGGAGGCGCGCCATGGAGAGTCCTACTCCCACGGGAGTAGGACTTCCCCTCTTCTCCTAGTTGGACTAGGACTTGGGGAAGGAGGAAGAGGGAAGGGTGCGGCCCCTCCCCTAGTCCAATTCGGACTAGGCCATGAGAGGGCGCGGCCTGCCCTAGGCAGCCCTCTCTCTTTCCCGCAGGGCCCAATAAGGCCCAATACTTCTCCCGGCGAATTCCCGTAACTCTCCGGTACTCGAAAATACCGAATCATTGGAACCTTTCCGAACTCGAATATAGTCGTCCAATATATCGATCTTTACGTCTCGACCATTTCGAGACTCCTCGTCATGTCCCCGATCTCATCCGGGACTCGAACTCCTTCGGTACATCAAAACTCATAAACTCATAATATAAGCATCATCGAAACCTTAAGCGTGCGGACCCTACGGGTTCGAGAACTATGTAGACATGACCTAGAACTATTCTTGGTCAATAACCAATAGCGGAACCTGGATGCCCATATTGGCTCCTACATATTCTCGAAGATCTTTATCGGTCAAACCGCATAACAACATACGTTGTTCCTTTGTCATCGGTATGTTACTTACCCGAGATTCGATCGTCGGTATCCAATACCTAGTTCAATCTCGTTACGGTAAGTCTCTTTACTCGTTCCGTAATACATCATCTCACAACTAACTCATTAGTTGTAATGCTTGCAAGGCTTAAGTGATGTGTATCACCGAGAAGGCCTAGAGATACCTCTCCGACAATCGGAGTGACAAAACCTAATCTCGAAATCGCCAACCCAACAAGTACCTTTGGAGACACCTGTAGTACTCCTTTATAATCACCCGATTACGTTGTGACGTTTGGTAGTACCAAAGTGTTCCTCCGTGGCAGGAGTTGCATAATCTCATAGTTACAGGAACATGTATGAGTCATGAAGAAAGCATTAGCAACATACTAAACGATCAAGTGCTAAGCTAACGGAATGGGTCATGTCAATCACATCATTCTCCTAATGAGGTGATCCCATTAATCAAATGACAACACATGTCTATGGTTAGGAAACATAACCATCTTTGATTAATGAGCTAGTCCAATAGAGGCATACTAGTGACTATCTGTTTGTCTATGTATTCACACATGTATTATGTTTCCGGTTAATACAATTCTAGCATGAATAATAAACATTTATCATGAAATAAGGAAATAAATAATAACTTTATTATTGCCTCTAGGGCATATTTCCTTCATGTATACCTTGCTCTGAATTTGGCAAGGGAGTACAATAGTGATCTAGGAGTAGATCACTGGACATTGGTCAAGAACATCCTTAGTGAGGACTAAGGAAATATTTCTCGATTATGGAGGTGATAAAAGAGCCCGTCGTAAAGAGTTACATCGATGCAAGCTTTTTACACTGATCCAGATGACTCTAAGTCTCAATCTGGATACATATTGAAAGTGGGAGCAATTAGCTAGAGTAGCTCCGTGCAGAGCATTGTAGACATAGAATATTTGCAAAATACATACGGCTCTGAATGTGATGGACCGTTGACTAAGCTTCTCTCACGAGCAAAACATGATCATACCTTAGTACTCTTTGGGTGTTAATCACATAGCGATGTGAACTAGATTATTGACTCTAGTAAACCCTTTGGGTGTTGGTCACATGACGATGTGAACTATGGGTGTTAATCACATACAGATGTGAATATTAGTGTTGAATCACATGATGATGTGAACTAGATTATTGACTCTAGTTCAAGTGGGAGACTGAAGGAAATATGCCCTAGAGGCAATAATAAAGTTATTATTTATTTCCTTATTTCATGATAAATGTTTATTATTCATGCTAGAATTGTATTAACCGGAAACATGATACATGTGTGAATACATAGACAAACATATAGTCACTAGTATGCCTCTACTTGACTAGCTCATTAATAAAAGATGGTTATGTTTCCTAACCATAGACATGTGTTGTTATTTGATTAACGGGATCACATCATTAGGAGAATGATGTGATTGACTTGACCCATTCCGTTAGCCTAGAACTTGATCGTTTAGTATGTTGCTATTGCTTTCTTCATGACTTATACATGTTCCCGTAACTATGAGATTATGCAACTCCGTTTACATCGGAGGAACACTTTGGGTGCTACCAAACTCACAACGAATCGGGTGATTATAAAGGAGTACTACAGGTGTCTCCAAAGGTACATGTTGGGTTGGCGATTTCGAGATTAGGTTTTGTCACTCCGATTGTCGGAGAGGTATCTCTCGGCCCTCTCGGTAATGCACATCACTATAAGCCTTGCAAGCAATGTAGCTAATGAGTTAGTTATGAATGATGCATTATGTAACGAGTAAAGAGACTTGCCGCAATGAGATTGAACTAGGTATTGGATACCGACGATCGAATCTCGGGCAAGTAACATACCGATGACAAAGGAACAACGATGTTGTTATGCGGTTTGACCGATAAAGATCTTCGAGAATATGTAGGAGCCAATATGAGCATCTAGGTTCCGCTATTTGTTATTGACCAAGAATAGTTCTAGGTCATGTCTACATAGTTCTCGAACCCGTAGGGTCCGCACGCGCTAAGGTTTCGGATGACAGTTATATTATGAGTTTATGAGTTTTGATGTACCAAGGAGTTCGAGTCCCTGATGAGATCGGGACTTGACGAGGAGTCTCGAAATGGTCGAGACGTAAAGATCGATATATTGGACAACTATATTCGAGTTCAGTAAAGGTTCCGAGTGATTCGAGTATTTTTCGAGTACCGAGAGTTACGGAATCGCCGGGAGTATATGGGCCTTATTGGGCCATACGGGAATAGAGGAGAGAGGCCAAAAGGAAGGAGGCCTGCGCCCCCCCTCTGGTCCGAATTGGACAAGGGGCACAACCCCCTTTTCCTTATTCCTCTCCCCCTCTTTCCCCTTCTCCTACTCCAACAAGGGAGGTGGAATCCTACTAGGACCAGGAGTACTAGTAGGACTCCCACTTGGCGCGCCCCCTCCTAGGGCCGGCCTCCTCCCCCCTTGCTCCTTTATATACGGGGGCAGGGGGGCACCCCATGACACACAAGTTGATCTACGGATCGTTCCTTAGCCGTGTGCGGTGCCCCCCTCCACCATATTCCACCTCGGTCATATCGTCGTGAAGTTTAGGCGAAGCCCTGCGCCGGTAGAGCATCATCATCGTCACCACGCCGTTGTCTTGTGGAACTCATCCCCGACACTTTCTTTGGATCGAGTCCGGGATCGTCATCGAGCTGAACGTGTGCTGAACTCGGAGGTGCCGTCGTTCGGTACTTGGATCGGTCGGATCGTGAAGACGCGTCGACTACATCAACAGCGTTGTCATAACGCTTCCGCCACGGTCTACGAGGGTACGTGGACAATACTCTCCCCTCTCGTTGCTATGCATCACCATGATCCTTGCGTGTGCGTAGGATTTTTTTTGAAATTACTACGTTCCCCAACAACTTTCACATCAAATAACATGCGAAAACGACAACTCCGCAACCTTGCCGAAGTCTACCAAGTAGCAACAATAAATCCATGGAGTGACACAACTATTACCTTCAATGCCAGTGACGAACCTAAATTACGAACAGCCCGGGCACCAGCCGCATTGGTCCTCAGCCCGATAGTAGACGGCTTTCGCCTTACTAAGGTACTCATGGATGGCGGCATCGAACTAAACCTCATATATGAGGAAACCCTACGAAAAATGGAAATAGACTGGAACCGCATTGAGCGAAGCAGCACAACCTTTAGAGGAATAATCCCCAGCTGGGAAGCATGCTGCACAGGAAAAATCACGCTGGACGTAGTGTTCGGCTCACCGGACAATTACAGGTCCGAGGAGGTCACATTTCAAGTGGCCCCGTTCAACAGCGGATACCATGCTTTATTAGGACGAGAGGAATTCACAATTTTTCAAGCTATACCCCATTATGGGTACATGAAGCTTAAAATGCCCGGTCCCAACGGAATCATCACTCTCCCTAGTGATCCGAACATAGCACTCCGCGCCGAAAATAAGACGGCCGCACTAGCCCTCGAGGCACTATCCAAGCCCTAGCGGCGAGGAACTCACCTTGATCTTTCGGCGGTGAATAGGACGATGTGATACTTGATAAAAGATCCAAATCCACCTCTTTTAAACCAGCGGACGAAATAGTCAAATTCCAAGTCCACCCAACGGACCTTGCAAAGACGGCCTCCATCGGGGCACAATTAAACCCTGATGTAGAAGCCGCACTACGAAAATTTCTACAAGAAAACTGGGACATCTTTGCTTGGCACCCTTCAGACATGCCAGGAATCCCACGTCAGTTGGCTGAGCACAGCCTAAACATCCTAAAAGGATTCAAGCCGTTCAAACAGGCTCTTCGGCGCTTTTCCGAACCCAAGAGACATGCCATGGGAGAGGAGCTAGCCAAACTCTTGGAGGCCGGATTCATCAGAGATATAAAACATCCGAACTGGCTAGCAAACCTGGTGATGGTACCAAAGAAGGATAAATCATGGCGCCTATGTGTTGATTTCAAAGACCTTAATAAGGCTTGCCCAAAGGATCCCTTCCCCCTGCCTCGAATTGATCAAATCATTGACGCTACAGCAGGACACGACTCATTGTGCTTCCTCGACGCGTACTCCTGCTACCACCAAATCAAGATGGCGGGCGGACCAAGCTGCAACAGCATTCATCACTCCATACGGCCCGTTCGCTTCAACACAATGCCCTTTGGGCTCAAAACGCCGGCGCAACATATCAGCGCATGATTCGTATATGTCCGCAAACCAGATCGGCAAAACAGTGGAAGCATATGTAAATGACGTGGTCGTCAAAAGCAAGCACGTCGAAACTCTAGTAGACGACTTGAGGCTCACATTCGACAATCTTCGAAATTATGACATCAAGCTCAATCCGGAAAAATGCGTCTTCGGCGTTCCAGCCGGAAAGCTCCTGGGCTTCATTGTGCCCGGTAGAGGAATTGAAGCAAACCCAACCAAGATTCGAGCTCTGTCACAATTGGATATTCAAAAGACCTCAAACAAATACAAAATTGACGGGATGCGTGGCGGCTCTAAGCCGCTTTATCTCCGCTTAGGAGAAAATGCATTACCTCTTTACCGCCTCCTCCCGCACGAACACTTGAGTGGGCGGATGCCGCCACGGCCGGACTCGAAGAAATAAAGGCCATTTTGGCAACAAATCCGACCCTGGCGGCGTAGCGATGGGCGAACCAATGCTATTATACATCGCCGCAACACATCAAGTTGTCAGCGTGGTGCTCGTTGTCAAGCGAGAACGGACGGACACGGTTCCCTATTCAAAACCGGTTTATTATGTGTCCTTGTCCTAACTCCATGCAAGTCCAGTACCCACACTATCAAAAGATAGCATACGCGGTGTTCATGGCATCCGGAAGCTGCGAAACTACTTTCAAGAGTGTTCAATAACGGTAGCCTCCGAAGTACCTCTTAATGACATTATAAACAACCGCGACGCGACGGGCCGGATTGCTAAATGGGCCATAGAGCTCCTCCCATTCGACATAACTTACAAGCCACGATGAGCTATCAAGTCGCAGGTTTTGGCCGACTTCGTGGCCGAATGGACTGAAGCCGAACTCCCTAAAGAGTACGGCGGATATTTCAATTGGACCATGCACTTTAACGGCTCCAAAATGTTGGCTGGCACAGGGCTGGCGTCGTCTGGCGTCCCCAACCGGGACACAGTCCATCGTCCTTGAGATAATGTATACGGACTCCAACAACGCAGCGAATCGAGGCCCTCTGCACGGCCTCCGGATGGCGATCTCCATGGGCATTAAGCGCCTAGAGGTGCGCGAGGATTCAAACCTCGCAATATCCCAAATAAACGGAGACTTTGACGCCAAAGATCCGAAAATGGCAGCATACCGCAATGCGGTCCTAAAAATGTCAGCATGGTTCGAAGGGCTCGAATTTCATCATATAGCCCGGGATAACAACCAGGCGGCTGATATATTGGCGCGCGTCGGTGCAAAACGCGATGTCGTCCCACCCAATATCTTTTTGGAGCGGCTGTTCAACCCATCCGTACTATGGGAAGGGGAGTCCGGCAATAACAATCCGGACCCAACCGCACCGCCTGACGCCGAACACTCTGACACAACCGGAGGCTCCGCCCCCGAGATAACACCCTCTGCTCACAAAATAATGGCGGTTATCGCCCCGTGGATGGAACCATTCCTAGCCTACCTAACTAGGCAGGAACTCCCCGAAGACCAAAATGAGGCTCGCTGCATAGTACGGCGCTCTAAAGCCTATAAAGTCCATGAGGGAGAGCTTTATAAAAAAAGCACTACCGGAGTCCTTCAAAGGTGCATCTCCGAAGAGGAAGGGCGGAAACTCCTGGCTGAAATTCATGCCGGACTGGGTGGGCACCACGCCGCAGCCCGGGCCCTTGTAGGCAAGGCCTTCCGTACAGGATTTTATTGGCCGACGGCCCGGGCAGATGCGCAGGACTTAGTCCAACGATGCATCGGTTGCCAGCTTTTTGCTAACCAAAGCCACATGCCACCCACCGCCCTTAAAACTATACCCATCACCTGGCCGTTCATGTGCAGGGGCTTGACATGGTTGGACCCCTCAACGGAGGAACCCACAAGCAAAAATACCTATTGGTCATGGTGGATAAATTCACCAAATGGATAGAGGCCAAACCTGTTAAAACGGCCGAATCTGGACCAGTGATAGACTTCATATCAGGGGTAGTGCACCGACATCTGGTGTCCCCACAAGATCATCACGATAATGGCACCAACTTCACGGCCGATGAGGTCAAATCATGGTGCAAAAACATAGGGATCAAGCTCGATTATGCCTCAGTCTATCACCCTCAAACCAACGGCCAAGTCGAACGGGCAAATGGTCTAATAATGAGCGGCACTAAACCCAGACTAGTGCGGTCCCTCAAGGAATCTAACACGACTGGGTTGAGGAGCTCGACCAGACTGGGGCTGCGAACCACGCCGAATCGTACTACGGATTCACACCATTCTTCATGGTATGCACGCAGAGGCAGTCTTGCCTGCGACATAATACATGACTCACCTCGAAAGCGCATGTACGAATAAAGAGAAGCCGAGCTTGATCGGCAGGATAGTTTGGACGCATTGGAGGAGGAGCACGGCGTGGCAAAGGCTCGTTCCGCATTCTATCAACAACAGGCTCGAAGATATCAAAGCAGGGAAGTACGGGCCAAAGCTTATAACATTGGCGAACTAGTTCTACGCCTGCCGGACAAGAAAAAGGACAAACTCAAGCCCAAATGGGAAGGTCCCTTCATCATCGACCAGGTCCTGACCGGCGGAGCATACCGTCTGCGAAACGCATCGGATAATCGACTCGAGTCGAACCCATGGAACGCAGCCCGTCTACGAAGATTCTACGCCTAAATGCCGGACTCCAAGTTCGTCTCCTTCCTCCGTCCGCATTCTTTATTTTTTTTCCTTTTTGCTATCTTCTATTTCTCTCCTTCCCCCTTCTTCCTCTTGTAGCCTCTATAGGCTCGTTTGCGCTTTTTTCGCACACACTTGACGCGCTGTCCGCGCTCATTATACCTGGGGGCTTCTTTAACAGAAGCTTATTTATACGGGCTTTCATGCCCAACACATGCGTTAAACTTCCGCATGTACCTTTCATTCACCATTATATGCATCGATATGACTTAAGTTTTGGCCAAGCTGGGTTGCTGGCTCTGTGCTTACCCCACGCTCCCGATTGTTCGGCTAGGAGGTAAAGGAGCACCTCTGCGATTGTTACCGCCTGGTCACCGGATGTGTACCTCGGTGGGTGAAGCCTAAAGCTAGCGTTCTTAAGGGAATATTCGGTCGGTGAACTGAAAGATGATTTTTAACTATTTACACATCTGCCCCCGGATGATTTTCTGCTTTTATAGCAGCTCTGACATGCACTTTAGGGCATGCATCCCAGCGAAAGGAACCCCTAACGGCACTTGTCTGATACAGCAACAATGACCCCTACGCCTGGTCTCCATGCATACCACGGTTCTTATATAACCACGAAGGTATTCGGACACACTCCGGACTATTGGGTCCGGAGGTCGAAGCAAAAAGGTCCGATATGACAAACGATCTACAATCCGGCTAGAAGACATTCTTTCATGTCATATTTTTACATAGTCAACTCGACTCATTGTATTCCTCCCCAATGCCATCTAATAGGCTATCTAATTTACAATCTTGTTGAAATACTTGGCGGCCAATTCTACTTGGCCGTACACTGCTTACAGGATCTCCATCCCATCCGCCCCACAGGTCCGACCTCGGCCATGTGGTTTGGGTCAACCTTTGTGTACCGCGTCTTCACCATGGCCCGAGCCTCCTCGGCGCCTTTGACGGCAGGCCGATATCTTCCATAGCCGGAAGCGCCGCCGTGCTCCTTGAAGCCGCTCCGCCAGCTCCCCAACGCCTTGAGGCGGGGAGATAGATGGCCACAAGGCTTGGCCAATGCCTTTCATCACCGCCGGACTCGTTCGTGCGGTGACGCAATTCGGGAAGAAGATCATCCAAGAACGGGCATCTCCTCCTCAGGGCGACACTGTGAGCAAACATACAAACATGTTTATGTTAGTGGCCTTCCTCGCCGAACTCTTTTCAAAGTTCGCTCAAGCACTTACTAAAATTGCCGCGACGAAGCCGCCAATTCTCCTTCACGGAGTCAGCTAGCTGGGCACGAACGTCCTTTAGTTCCTCACCCAGCTTGGTGTTGGCGTCTTGGAGGTTATTCTTCTCCTGCCGCACCCTCGTAAGCACGCTCTCGCCGGCCGTTAACCAGCGTAAGAGCTGTTGCTTGTCCGGATCTAGTCCGGCGCCATCTGCAATGTTTTTGTCAGATTTACACACCCGCCGCACTTCATAAATTATTTATCTTCTGAAGCGTATATTACCAGAGGGGGTCTCTGTGGCTTCCCCCGTAGCGGCTTGTGCGGCCTCATGTTGGGCCCTGCACTCGTCCAGCTCCTGGGACAGTCGGGTATTATTTTCTGTAAGATCCTGCATAACAAATGATCCTTAAATCAGTTATTCTAACCATTTTAAGTCTCGGGGCTACCGCATATATAATGTCAAATTTCCTTACCCGTATGTCCTTCACATACCGCTCCGTGGCTCGCTAGACCATCTTGAGCGGCACGGAGATGCGATCTCCGAATCAAAGGCATTCAAGGCCTCCGGGAGAAACATGCGCCACGAAGAACTGTCCGGCGGTGCTCGTGATTCAAGCGCGCCTCCACCTCGGAGTTGGTGGCGGACAACCTGTCGGCATCCTCTCGTCGGAGGAGCATCCGACGACGTCTCGTGCTTCGCCAAAGATCCGGACCCGGCTTTGAAGCTTGTCCGGTGAAGGTTCGATCGGCAGCCTCTCCGGGCTCGGTCCGCGGCGCTTTTTCCTGAAAAGAGCATCAGCGTTAGTACGCCTTCCGGAATCAATCCTGGAAGTATGGTGACATGCCATACCGTTGCGGCGAAGTTTCGATCCGGATCGCACTTCTTTTTAGCCCGCGGGGCCGCACTGCCCTTTGTTGGCCAGTCGCTGGGGGCTCGGCTTCCTGCCTCCAAGGTACCCTCTGCGAAGCACCATTGGTATATGGTGATCAAAAATAAGCATGGATGGGTCATTATCAGGGTTTTGGGATCTCGGTCTCAGTTACCTGTGGAGCTGGAAGTATTCCGGGGTGATCGGCCGTAATGGCTACCAAAGCATTGTCGATGCTAAGTTGGTAGAACACCCCGTCAGTCAACTCCACTGTTATATCCGGATCCTCTTCGGAGGTCGGATCGAGGGATCGCTCCGGATCCTCGGGTTGTGGGGGCGGGCTGTGTATCTTCTCCACAGTCCAGCGCAGTTCCTGCGCAAAAACCATGAAATGAGATATTTAACTATGGGAATATGGATTGGACAGGTCACAAGGACGTTTGCTTACCCAGCTTCGAGGGTTATTCAAAGAAAACTCCTTCAGTGGGTTGACACGGAGGAAATCCTCCTCCTCTCCTTTGTACATGGCAGACAAGATCTTCACCAGTTCGGTGACCGATCCTGGCCCTTTGCGGCCATGGCGGGTGGCATCGTGCTCCTCGTTGAAGTCCCACATGGGGTGGCCCCTGTATTGGAGCGGCTGCACTCCCCTCATAATGCAGATTGCCATGACTCCTGTCATGGTCAGTCCGACATGAGCCAAGAACCTTATTCGGCTCATCAAATAACGGACATCCCGGTCATCTTCTCTCGGGGCTCCGAGGCGCCAGCTTAGGCGCTTCTTGATGGAGCATTGCTGAACTCCGTAAGGCCGATCCGAACAGGATCCGGCAGCGGGACGTCCTCCATGTAAAACCATTCCGAAGGCCAGTCTTCGGACGCCTTCTTTGGGGTTCCGGACAGGTATCCGGTCCTGGCGATGCGCCATAGCTCGGCTCCGCCCACTTGATATATTGACCCCTCATGAGAGCGGGAACTAGGCGAATATTCTCTTCCACAGCCGAAATGAGCCTCGACGCCCAGAACAGTTCGCAAGGGCCACGAAGCCCGCGATGTGCGTGATGGAGGCAGGAGTAAGATGGTGCAGTTGGAGGCAGAGAACTCCAAGAGCCCCGGAGAAACGGATGGATTGGAAATCCGAGTCCTCTTACTAGATAAGAGATGAAGCACACCCGCCTCCTTTAGAGGGATCGGGGACGCCTCCGCTTGCTTTACGCCCTTGTAAGTGGCAAGTCCGGCTCGAACTGAACCATGAAGGCCGGAGGAGAAACCTTGGCTTGAGTATAACTAGCTTGCTATGGGATGAGCATCTCTCCCAATTTCTGGCTGTGGGCTGGGAGCGCGAGAGGAGGAGCCGCGTCGACTGTCCATGATGGAATGGGCTTTGGTCAGAGGCGCTCCGATGAAAGCTCACAAAGGGGAGATGGTGTGACTCAGATCTAGATCCTTGCCCCTTTTATAAGCAACTCCTTTGCGCGGCTAGGGGGAATATTGTAAAAATACCCTGTCTTTTCGCATTCATTCAAACACGTGGAAGATGGCCATTATTGGGCGCAGGTTTAGGAGCGCAGCATTTATCGAAGCGGACACTATTCGACAAGTATATGGAATTTGGAGAAGAACCCGCCTCGCAATGCCGAAGACAATCAACGCGCCGGACTTATCGTCATTGAAGCCTGGTTCGGGGGCTACTGAGGGAGTCCCCGACTAGGGGGTGTCCGGATAGCCGGACTATCGTCACGGCCGGACTCCAAGACTATGAAGATACAAGATTGAAGACTTCGTCCCGTGTACGGATGGGACTTTCCTTGGCGTGGAAGGCAAGCTTGGGGATACGGATATGTAGATCTCCTACCATTGTAACCGACTCGGTGTAACCCTAACCTATCCGGTGTCTATATAAACCGGAGGGTTTTAGTCCATAGGACGAACAACAATCATATCATAGGCTAGCTTCTAGGGTTTAGCCTCCTTGATCTCGTGGTAGATCTACTCTTGTACTACCCATATCATCAATATTAATCAAGCAGGAGTAGGTTTTACCTCCATCGAGAGGGCCCAACCTGGGTAAAAACATCGTGTCCCTTGTCTCCTGTTACCATCCGCCTAGACGCACAGTTCGGGACCCCCTACCCGAGATCCGCCGTTTTGACACCGGCATGTGGCCTGTTCGGAGCTCCGCTGAGGGGCATCCACCACGGAGGGCTTCTACATCATCACCATAGCCCTTCCGATGAAGTGTGGGTAGTTTACTTCAGACATTCGGGTCCATAGCTAGTAGCTAGATGGCTTCTTCTCTCTTTTTGGATCTCAATACAATGTTCTCCCCCTCTCTCGTGGAGATCTATTCGATGTAATCTTCTTTTTGCGGTGTGTTTGTTCAGAACGATGAATTGTGGGTTTATGATCTAGCTTATCTATGAATAATATTTGAATCTTTTCTGAATTCTTTTATGTATGATTGAGTTATCTTTGCAAGTCTCTTCGAATTATCCGTTTGGTTTGGCCAACTAGATTGGTAGTTCTTGCAATGGGAGAAGTGTCTAGCTTTGGGTTCAATCTTTCGGTGTCCTTACCCACTGACAGAAAGGGTTGCAAGGCACGTATTGTATTGTTGCCATCGAGGATAACAAGATGGGGTATTTATCATATTGCATGAATTTATTCCTCTACATCATGTCATCTTGCTTAAGGCGTTACTCTGTTTTTAACTTAATACTCTAGATGCATGCTGGATAGCGGTCGATGAGTGGAGTAATAGTAGTAGATGCAGAATCGTTTCAGTCTACTTGTCTCGGACGTGATGCCTATATACATGATCATACCTAGATATACTCATAACTATGCTCAATTCTATCAATTGCTCAACAGTAATTTGTTCACCCACCGTAGAATACTTATGCTCTTGAGAGAAGCCACTAGTGAAACCCATGCCCCCCGGGTCTATTCTCATCATGTTAATCTCCATCACTTTAATGCTTGCTTTGTTTTTACTTTGCTTTTTACTTTTCACTTTGCATATCTATACCAAAAATGCCAAAAAATATTATTTATCATCTCTATCAGATCTCACTCTCGTAAGTGACCGTGAAGGGATTGACTACCCCTAATCGCGTTGGTTGCGAGGAGCTATCGTTTTGTGCAGGTACGAGGGACTTGTGCGTGGCCTCCTACTGGATTGATACCTTTGTTCTCAAAAACTGAGGGAAATACTTACGCTACTTTGCTGCATCATCCTCTCCTCTTCGGGGAAATCCAACGCAGTGCTTAAGAGGTAGCAATCCACCATCGTCAATGTGGAGGAGGTAACACTGCTCCATGTCTGGGCCCTTCTAGTCAGCACCGGCTCCAAAACGATACCCCCGGGAGGGAAAACGACATCAAAGATGGCGTCATCATCTGATCGGGGAAGCCCCAGATCTAGGGTTTCCCCCGGAGCATAGTTCCACAACCTGCAACAACGATGTCTCGAGAAGGGAACGGCGTCACACACGCCGCCATCGTCCGCCATGACCATAGTCGGCATGATTTTCACCGGAAGTCGCGTCACCCCGCTCTTGCAGCTATGGCATCACCAAATGATACAAGTTTTGGATAAGAATCTCCAATGCACTAGAACACCCTTGCTGACGATTCTTTACTGTGACAGCATCTAGGGTTTTCTCGAATAATGCGATATCTCACATGGGGTAAATCCTTAACCCTTCCTTCTCTTACTAATTAATACTACACAATGTTCTTGTAAATGATGACCAATACGCGTCGCCGTCCGGAAAGGCCACGCCGCGACGGATCTGGAGGATTTCCAAGTAACCAAAAACCACATTTCTTGTCCCATATTTCAGAGGGGAATCTTGTCCCATTTTCCTTTTCGCAAGCAACGACAGCTAGCTAGCTTTGGTGCTTCGGAAGCTCGACAAGATATTCTATCGGCTACAGTTCGGCATGCGCATTTGATTACTATTTTTTGTGTGAAATCGCATTTGATTACTTTTAGATCTCGATCGACACATATGGCCGCGTGCGCCATGACCTTGCCAGCCAGCTTTAAGACATCAAACACCAGGCTTGATTAAGGATTTTAACTAATCAGCTGTCTGCTTTAATTAGACAAACAGTTTTCGGCGTGGACGGCAGCACCGTGGCTAAATCATGTCCAATGTCCCCAACTGGCTAGCTAACCACTCCATGGAATCTTTTGACCTAGAACGGCCAAGATGGAGGAAAAAGTTTGTGTCCCGAAGGATAATATATGCAGTCGTCGTTCAAAATATATGGCGCTGGATAGTTTACTTGTCCTTGATGCTCATAAAAACAAATCAGGGCGGAGCATCATCGCGCATAGACAAGAGTTCACGTGGAAAGCAATCGAGCTCGGCGCATAGACAATAATAATTTCCTTGTACTAGTATATACTCCATAGTCGTTGAGTGGGAGAAGTAAAATGAATACAATTTGTAGCATCATTGTCAGACTTTAGTAGCTAGCTATTTGTTTTGTCTTGTAGATGCCCTCTCGAGTATATATCATATTTAGTGTGGTACACGCACTCACTCGAGGTGAGAGGTGAGAGGTGATTATATGTACCATTAGCCCACTAATCTAGCTCTCACTTTTATTGTACAGTACGTCTTAACTAATGGACGAAAGTAAAAGTCGCTGAAAGGCCCTCAAAAAAAAAAAAAAACTTGGCCTGAAGGACAGCTTAAGATTATTACTATTATTCTCATTTTACTGCCGTGCGTCCGAGCTCCACTGACCGAAGCTGACAAAGCTGATACAAAACAAGTGACTGACACGTGCTTCAAACTAACACGACGCACGGATGAGACTTTTTAGCTCAGGAATTCAACTATCTTCATGACTATGGACCGGGACTAAAGGCATGTTTGGTTGATGACTAACTTTGCCACAACAAAGCTTAGGTAAAGTATAGCTGTCTCAAAAAATGTGGCTAACAAAATGATCACCACAAGTGTGGCAAGATTTAGCAAAAAGTTGAGTCTATGACATGTGAACCATGTAGCTAAAAAAGTTTGGCAAGTCACAAATGTGACAATAAACCAAACACATGCCTAAGATATTATGATACGAAGAAGCTTAGGCGTGGCAACCTTAGGCTGCAAACTAAACAAGCCCTAAGATTGGAGACAGGTGGGTCTCACACTCACAGATCGCGGTGCCAAAGGTTATACTTCACGTACGGAATGTAAGTAGAATACATATCACGTGACGCTCTATCTTCATCTTTTTAGACAGTGAATTTTCAATTAACTGTTAGCATCGCACCAAGAGGATGCAGCCGGCCGGTGAGTTCAACTTTTGACTTGTGCATCGATCAGCCAGCACATAGCAAGAGAGAAGAAAAAGGCGCATGCACAAGCAAACACGACTTGCATGTGTGTTGTTCCACGGAAGTGCTCGGCGCATGCACGCTGCATGGATTCCGCCGAACCCACGGACCAGCGATCGACGACGCCGGCCGTCCACGAAACCATGAAGCGACGATGCCTGCTCTGCTCGATCACATGGCCACACATCATCTATCTATCTATCTATCTATCTCCTACCGCTGTCTGTCCCCCGCTGCGATCAATGCGTGCGTCCGGACACCACCGGCCGTCCTGTGCCACACTTTTAAGCGGCTACACGGAGACGACGAGTGCGTACGTGATCACCGTTATCTATACCCCTTCATCATGGTGCGTATGATCTTGGACTTTTGTATTGGCGCCAAATCGCTACCACCTGCCTGCCACGTACTTCTTATGTTTCAAATTACTCGTAGTAGAAATGGATGTATCTAGAACTAAAATACATCTAGATACATCCATACCTGTGACAAGTAATTCAGAACGGAGGAAGTAGAATGTACAGACGAAAACACGCTGGCAATGGGCGAAGGTGGTAGTTGCCCGACGGAAGATTTGGCGATCGGGCTTTCTGGACAGAGAAGACACGTCGTGGTCTTTCGGCACCGTATGTGACATACATGGTGATCTTCAAATCTTGGTGCGATTGATTCTCAATCAAAAACTGAAAAGAAGAAAAAAAGGCTTGGTACGACTTGGCTTATTTTGGTACCCACCCCATCTCCCATCTCCATGCACGTCACCCGAAGTCTCTTCTATCGGAACACGTGGTTCATATCATATACCAAAACGGCCTTGCGGTTTGTCACGCCTGGCCACTCACTGTTGTGAGAGTTGTCATGGCGGAACTGGTTAAGCACGGGTCGCTGTCGTGCGCTCCACTGGGTGCCGCACGGATCGAAAACCAAATGGAAAGTTTATGTGCGCATACGTGTGACCGTCTGATGGTCTGCCCAGAACGGCCTCTGCTCGCTCCAGATCATCTGGGTAAACCAACGGGTGCCTTTCGCCTTCTACTCAAGAAGAGGCCCAGGCGCACCTCACCGCTGTTCTTCATGGTTAGAGTATTTATAATCGGACTGCTCAAATTGGTTGGGCGAGCGCAGGGACCATTTACCGGACATGAGAGAGAAGTAAAAAGTAGCAAAATTTTGACTCAACCGGACGCTTCATATCTTCTCTATATATCCGAGCTCTCTGTAAACCCTCATATCCATCTTAAATATGGAGAGGATGTGAGGAATCGCGGCGCCCTTTCAATCCACATAGGACGTGGCCCCACGCTGGGCCATATTTTCTCTATCTTTATTTATTCTTCTCTTTCTCTCTCTTTATCTCCATCAATCACATGCAAGTGACCGGACATATGAGGAAGGAAATGAAGATTATGGCTGCGCGGATGGACAAATAGGGGCTCAAAGCGGACATGTCGGTCACTGACCGGACGTGCCCGTGAGCGTTTGAGGAGTCGAATTGGAGATACGTGGCTGCAGATGCTCTTAGATTAGGGCATCTCCAACACACATCCTCAAGCCAGTCGCATATATTTGGACCGTGCCGTCAGACGTGTTGTGTCATCCAACGCGGACCTATATCGGTCCGACTAGCGATCCGGACACACGTTTTCTCACAAACTGGAAGCAGGGGTGGGTTGTGAGAGTCCGGACAGCAACCACGTAGAACTCTGACACCCCCGTCCCACTAAATCCCTCATCCCGGTCCTATTTTCTTCCATTTCGTCCCTTCTCCTACTTTCTTTGCGTACGCATGCTCCTCCTTTAACGCCGTCGTTGTACCTCTCTAGACGGCACACCGGCATTGTCGGACCCGCAACCAGCACCGATGCGCCCACTCGCCATGGCAGACACCACGCCCAGTGGTACCCACTCCATTTCATAATGCAGTGTGTCCACGCTTTTCGAGATTTGATTTTAATCATAAATTAGACCAATAATACATACATCATTTTACTGAAAAATTATACCTTTGAAAACTTCTTTCAAATATGAATTTTAGGGTATCTATCTGTTGGGTAACGTAGTAATTTCAAAAAATTCCTACGCATACGCAAGATCATGGTGATGCATAGCAACGAGAGGGAGAGTGTTGTCTCACGCACTGTGAGACCGAAAGCGAAGCGTTATAACAACGCTGTTGATGTAGTCGACGCCTTCACGATCCGACCGATCCAAGCACCGAACGACGGCACCTCCGAGTTCTCGCACATCGCTCAGCTCGATGACGATCCCGGACTCGATCCAGCAAAGTGTCGGGATGAGTTCACAAGACGACGGCGTGGACGATGATGATGCTCCACCGACGCAGGGCTTCGCCTAAGCTCCGCGACGATATGACTTCTCCGCGCAGGCTTCACTAAGCTCCGCGACGATATGACCAAGTGGAATATGGTGGAGGGGGCACCGACACGGCTAAGGAACGATCCGTAGATCAACTTGTGTGTCCATGGGGTGCCCCTGCCCCTCAGATATCAAGGAGTGGAGGAGGAGGGCGGCCCTCTCTATGGCGCCTAGGGGAGTCCTACTCCCACCGAGTAGGATTCCCTTCCTAGTCCAACTAGGAACCCTTCCATGTAGTAGGAGTAGGAGAGAAGGAAAGGGAAGAGAAAAGGAGAAGGAAGGAAGGTGCGCCCCTTCCCTAGTCCAATTCGGACTAGTCCAAGGGAGGGTGCGCCACCCTTTGGCCCTTCTCTCCTTTCCCGTATGGCCCAAAGAGGCCCAATACGAACTCCGTAACTCTCCGGTACTCAAAAAAATACCAATCATTCGAACCTTTCCGAACTCCGAATATAGTCGTCCAATATATCGATCTTTACGCCTCGACCATTTCGAGACTCTCGTCATGTCCCCGATCTCATCCGGGACTCGAACTCCTTCGGTACATCATAACTCATAAACTCATAATATAACCATCATCGAAACCTTGTTGCGGACCCTACGGGTTCGAGAACTATGTAGACATGACCTAGAACTATTCTCGGTCAATAACCAATAGCGGGA
Organism: Aegilops longissima; assembly: GCA_021605205.1. Classification (NCBI taxonomy): domain Eukaryota; kingdom Viridiplantae; phylum Streptophyta; class Magnoliopsida; order Poales; family Poaceae; genus Aegilops; species Aegilops longissima. Next base: position 778,771,539 of record CM038677.1, on the reverse strand, counting down.
CCTGGATGCCCATATTGGCTCCTACATATTCTACGAAGATCTTTATCGGTCGACCGCATAACAACATACATTGTTCCTTTGTCATCGGTATGTTACTTGCCCGAGATTCGATCGTCGGTATCCAATACCTAGTTCAATCTCGTTCTTGGCAAGTCTCTTTACTCGCTCCGTAATACATCATCTCACAGCTAACTCATTAGTTGTAATGCTTGCAAGGCTTTAGTGATGTGCATTACCGAGAGGGCCCAGAGATACCTCTCCGACAATCGGAGTGACAAATCCTAATCTCAAATACGCCAACCCAACATCTGCCTTTGGAGACACCTGTAGTACTCCTTTATAATCACCCGATTACGCCAGACATTTGGTAGTACCCAAAGTGTTCCTCCGTAAACGGAGTTGCATAATCTCATAGTTATAGGAACATGTATAAGTCATGAAGAAAGCAATAGCAACATACTAAACGATCGGGTGCTAAGCTAACGGAATGGGTCATGTCAATCAGATCATTCAACCAATGATGTGATCCCGTTAATCAAATAACAACTCTTTGTCCATGGTTAGGAAACATAACCATCTTTGATTAACAAGCTAGTCAAGTAGAGGCATACTAGTGACACTGCTTGTCTATATATTCACACATGTATTATGTTTCCGGTTAATACAATTCTAGCATGAATAATAAACATTTATCATGATATAAGGAAATAAATAATAACTTTATTATTGCCTCTAGGGCATATTTCCTTCAGTCTCCCACTTGCACTAGAGTCAATAATCTAGTTCACATCGCCATGTGATTTAACATGAATAGTTCACATCTATATGTGGTTAACACCCATAGTTCACATCGACATATGACCAACACCCAAAGGGTTTACTAGAGTCAGTAATCTAGTTCACATCGCTATGTGATTAACACCCAAAGAGTACTAAGGTGTGATCATGTTTTGCTTGTGAGATAATTTTAGTCAACGGCCTGTCACATTCGTGAGCCGTAAGTATTTTGCAAATTTCTATGTCTACAATGCTCGCACGGAGCTACTCTAGCTAATTGCTCCCACTTTCAATATGTATCCAGATTGAGACTCGAGTCATCTAGATTAGTGTTAAAACTTGCATCGACGTAACCCTTTACTTACCTAACCTTTTTCACTTCCATAATCGAGAAACATATCCTTATTCTACTAAGGATAATTTTGACCGTTGTCCATTGATCTACTCCTAGATCACTATTGCACTCCCTTGCCAAGCTTAGTGGTAGGGTATGCAATAGATCCGTACACAACATGACATACTTTATAGAACCTATGGCTGATGCATAGGGAATGACTTTCATTCTCTTTCTATCTTCTCGTCGTGGTCGGGTTTTGAGTCTTACTCAATCTCACACCTTGTAACACAGGCAAGAACTCTTTCTTTGACTGCTCCATTTTGAGCTACTTCAAAATCTTGTCAAGGTATGTATTCATTGAAAAACTTATCTAGCGCCTTGATCTATCTCTATAGATCTTGATGCTCAATATGTAAGCAGCTTCACCAAGGTCCTTCTTTGAAAAACTCCTTTCAAACACTCCTTTATGCTTTGCGAATAATTCTACTTCATTTCGATCAACAATATGTCATTCACATATACTTATCGAAATGTTGTAGTGCTCCCACTCACTTTCTTGTAAATACAAGCTTCACCGCAAGTCTCAGATAAAACTATATGCTTTGATCAACTTATCAAAGTGTGTATTCCAACTCGAGATGCTTGCACCAGTCCATAGATGGATCGCTGAGCTTACACATTTTGTTAGCACCTTTAGGATTGACAAAACCTTCTGGTTGCATCATATACAACTCTTCTTTAAGAAAACCATTAAGGAATGCAGTTTTGACATTCATTTGCCGATTTCATAAAATGTGGCAATTGCTAACATGATTCGGACAGACTTAAGCATCGCTACAGCTTGAGAAAATCTCATTGTAGTCAACACCTTGAACTTGTCAAAACCTTTTTGCGATAAGTCGAGCTTTGTAGATAGTAACACTACTATCGTTGTCCGTCTTCCTCTTGAAGATCCATTCATTTAACATGACTTGTCGATCATCGAGCAGGTCAACCAAAGTCCACACTGTTCTTATATATGGATCCTATCTCAGATTTTATGGCCTCAAGCCATTTCATGAATCTGGGCTCATCATCGCTTCCTCATAGTTCGTAGGTTCATCATGGTCTAGTAACATGACTTCCGAACATGATTACCGTATCACTCAGTGCGGATCTTACTCGAAGACCCACGAGGTTTGGTAGCAACTTGATCTGAAGTTTCATGATCATTATCATTAACTTCCTCACTAATTGGTGTAGGAATCATCAAACTGATTTCGTGATGAACTACTTTCCAATAAGGGAGAAGGTACAATTACCTTATCAAGTTCTACTTTCCTCCCACTCACTTCTTTCGAGAGAAAACTCCTTCTCTAGAAAGGATCCATCTTAGCAACGAATATTTTGCCTTTAGACCTGTGATAGAAGGTGTACCCAACAGTTTCCTTTGGGTATTCTATGAAGACGCACTTCTCCGATTTGGGTTCGAGCTTATCGGTGAAAACCTTTTCACATAAGCATCACAACTCCAAACTTTAAGAAACGACAGCTTAGGTTTATCGCTAAACCATAGTTCATACGGTGTCATCTCAACGGATTTAGATGGTGCCCTATTAAACGTGAATGCAGCTGTCTCTAATGCATAACCCCAAAACGATAGTGGTAAATCGGTAAGATACATCATAGATCGCACCATATCATAATAAAGTACGGTTCTGACGCTCGGACACACCATAACGTTGTGGTGTTCCGGTGGCGTGAGCTGTGAAACTATTCCACATTGTTTTCATTGAAGACCAAACTCAGAACTCAAATATTCATCTCCACGATCAGATCGCAGAAACTTTATTTTCTTGTTATGATGATTTTCCACTTCACTCTGAAATTCTTTGAACCTTTCAACTATTTCAGACTTATGTTTCATCAAGTAGATATACCCATATCTGCTCAAATCATCTTGTGAAGGTCGAAAATAACGATACTTGTCACGAGCATCAACACTCATTGGATCGCATACATCGGTATGTATTATTTCCAATAAGTCAAGAGCTTGTTCCATTGTTCCGAGAACGGAGTTTTAGTCATCTTGCCCAAACGGCACGGTTCGCAAGCATCAAATGATTCATAACCAAGTGATTCCGAAAGTCCATCAGATGGAGTTTCTTCATGCTTTTACACCAATATGACCTAAACGGCAAGTGCCACAAATAAGTTGCACTATCATTATTAACTTTGCATCTTTTGGCATCAATATTATGAATATGTGTATCATTACGATCGAGATCCAACAAACTATTTTCATTGGGTGCATAACCATCGAAGGTCTTATTCATGTAAACAGAATAACAATTATTCTTTAACTTCAAATGAATAACCGTATCGCAATAAACATGATCAAATCATATTCATGCTCAACGCAAACGCTAAATAACATTTATTTGGCTTTTAACACTAATCTCGAAAATATAGGGAGTGTGTGATGATGATCATATCAATCTTGGAACTATTTCCAACACTCATCGTCACTTCCCCTTCAACTAGTTTCTGTTCATTCTGCAACTCCTGTTTCGAGTTACTACTCTTAGCAACTGAACCAGTATCAAATACCGAGGGGTTGCTACGAACACTAGTAAAATACACATCAATAATCTGTATATCAAATATACCTTTGTTCACTTTGCCATCCTTCTTATCCGCCAAATACTTGGGGTAGTTCCGCTCAAAGGACCAGTTCCATTGTAGCAAAAGCACTTAGTCTCGTGCTTAGGTCCAGACTTGGGCTTCTTCACTCGAGTAGCAACTTGCTTGCCGCTCTTCTTGAAGTTCCCTTCTTCCCTTTGCCCTTTCCTTGAGACTAGTGGTCTTGTCAACCATCAACACTTGATGTTTTTCTTGATTTCTACCTTCGCCGATTTTAGCATCGCGAAGAGCTTGGGAATTGTTTTCGTCATCCCTTGCATACTATAGTTCATCACGAAGTTCTAGTAACTTAGTGATGGTGACTAGAGAATTCTGTCAATCACTATCTTATCTCGAAGATTAACTCCCACTTGATTCAAGCGATTGAAGTACCTGCACAATCTGAGAACATGCTCACTAGTTGAGCGATTCTCCTCCATCTTTTAGCTATAGAACTTGTTGGAGACTTCATATCTCTCAACTCGGTATTTGCTTGAAATATTAACTTCAACTCCTGGAACATCTCATATGGTCCATGACGCTCAAAACGCCTTTGAAGTCCCGATTCTAAGCCGTTTAAGTATGGTGCACTAAACTATCAAGTAGTCATCATATTGAGCTAGCCAAACGCTCATAACGTCAGATCTCGCTCCTGCAATAGGTCTGTCACCTAGCGATGCATCAAGGACATAATTCTTCAGGCAGCAATGAGGATAAACCTCAGATCACGGATTTAATCCGCAATATTGCTACTAACATTTTCAATACAATTTTCTAGGAACACATATAAAAACACAAGGAAGCAACAACGCGAGCTATTGATCTACAACATAATCTGCAAAATACTACCGGGACTAAGTTCATGATAAATTTAAGTTCAATTAATCATATTACTTAAGAACTCCCACTTAGATAGACATCTCTAGTCATCTAAGTGATCACGTGATCCAAATCAACTAAACCATAACCGATCATCACGTGAGATGGAGTAGTTTTCAATGGTGAACATCTTATGTTGATCATATCTACTATATGATTCACGCCGACCTTTCGGTCTCCGTGTTCCGAGGCCATATCTGCATATGCTAGGCTCGTCAAGCATAACCTGAGTATTCTCGTGTGCAAAACTGGCTTGCACCCGTTGTAGATGGACGAGAGCTTATCACACCCGATCATCACGTGGTGTCTCAAGCACGACGAACTTTGGCAACGGTGCATACTCGTGGAGAACACTACTTGATAATTTTAGTGAGAGATCATCTTAAAATGCTACCGTCAATCAAAGCAAAATAAGATGCATAAAAGATAAACATCACATGCAATCAATATAAGTGATATGATATGGCCATCATCATCTTGTGCTTGTGATCTCCATCTCCAAGCACCGTCGTGATCACCATCGCCACCGCGCGACACCTTGATCTCCATCGTAGCATCGTTGTCGTTTACGCCATCTATTGCTTCTACGACTATCGCTACCGCTTAGTGATAAAGTAAAGCAATTACAGGGCGTTTGCATTTCATACAATAAAGCGACAACCATACGGCTCCAGCCAGTTGTCGATAACTTCGTTACAAAACATGATCATCTCATACAATAAAATATAGCATCACGCCTTGACCATATCACATCACAACATGCCCTGCAAAAACAAGTTAGACGTCCTCTACTTTGTTGTTGCAAATTTTACGTGGCTGCTACGGGCTTAAGCAAGAACCAATCTCACCTACGCATCAAGACCACAACGATATTTCGTCAAATAGACTCCGTTTTAACCTTCTCAAGGACCGGGCGAGCCACACTCGGTTCAACTAAAGTGAGAGAGACAGACACCCGCCAGCCACCTTTAAGCACGAGTGCTCGTGAACGGTGAAACCAGTCTCGCGTAAGCGCACGCGTAATGTCGGTCCGGCCGCTTCATCTCACAATACCGCTGAACCAAAGTATGACATGCTGGTAGGCAGTATGACTTGTATCGCCCACAACTCACTTGTGTTCTACTCGTGCAAAACATCAAACCATAAAACCTAGGCTCGATACCATGTTGGGTAACGAGTAATTTCAAAAAATTTCCTACATACACGCAAGATCATGGTGATGCATAGCAACGAGAGGGGAGAGTGTTGTCACGCACCCTCGAGACCGAAAGCGAAGCGTTATAACAACGCTGTTGATGTAGTCGACGCCTTCACGATCCGACCGATCCAAGCACCGAACGACGGCACCTCCGAGTTCTGCACACGCTCAGCTCGATGACGATCCCGGACTCCGATCCAGCAAAGTGTCGGGATGAGTTCCACAAGACGACGGCGTGGGACGATGATGATGCTCCACCGACGCAGGGCTTCGCTAAGCTCGCATGACGATATGACTTCTCCGCGAGGGCTTCGCCTAAGCTCCGCGACGATATGACCGAAGTGGAATATGGTGGAGGGGGCACCGCGACACGGCTAAGGAACGATCCGTAGATCAACTTGTGTGTCCATGGGGTGCCCCTGCCCCCAGATATCAAGGAGTGGAGGAGGAGGGCGGCCCTCTCTATGGCGCGCCTTAGGGGAGTCCTACTCCCACCGGGAGTAGGATTCCCCCTTCCTAGTCCAACTAGGAACCCTTCCATGTAGTAGGAGTAGGAGAGAAGGAAAGGGAAGAGAAAAGGAGAAGGAAGGAAGGTGCGCCCCTTCCCTAGTCCAATTCGGACTAGTCCAAGGGAGGGTGCGCCACCCTTTGGCCCTTTCTCTCCTTTCCCGTATGGCCCAAAGAGGCCCAACACGAATTCCCGTAACTCTCGGTACTCTGAAAATACCCGAATCATTCGAACCTTCCGAACTCCGAATATAGTCGTCCAATATATCGATCTTTACGTCTCGACCATTTCGAGACTCCTCGTCATGTCCCCGATCTCATCCGGGACTCAACTCCTTGGTACATCATAACTCATAAACTCATAATATAAGCATCATCGAAACCTTGCGTGCGGACCCTACGGGTTCGAGAACTATGTAGACATGACCTAGAACTATTCTCGGTCAATAACCAATAGCGGGACCTGGATGCCCATATTGGCTCCTACATATTCTAAGAAGATCTTTATCGGTCAGACCGCATAACAACATACATTGTTCCCTTTGTCATCGGTATGTTACTTGCCCGAGATTCGATCGTCGGTATCCAATACCTAGTTCAATCTCGCATCTTGGCAAGTCTCTTTACTCGTTCCGTAATACATCATCTCACAGCTAACTCATTAGTTGTAATGCTTGCAAGGCTTTAGTGATGTGCATTACCGAGAGGGCCCAGAGATACCTCTCCGACAATCGGAGTGACAAATCCTAATCTCGAAATACGCCAACCCAACATCTGCCTTTGGAGACACCTGTAGTACTCCTTTATAATCACCCGATTCGTTGTGACGTTTGGTAGTACCAAAGTGTTCCTCCGTAAACGGAGTTGCATAATCTCATAGTTATAGGAACATGTATAAGTCATGAAGAAAGCAATAGCAACATACTAAACGATCGGGTGCTAAGCTAACGGAATGGGTCATGTCAATCAGATCATTCAACCAATGATGTGATCCCGTTAATCAAATAACAACTCTTTGTCCATGGTTAGGAAACATAACCATCTTTGATTAACAAGCTAGTCAAGTAGAGGCATACTAGTGACACTCTGTTTGTCTATATATTCACACATGTATTATGTTTCCGGTTAATACAATTCTAGCATGAATAATAAACATTTATCATGATATAAGGAAATAAATAATAACTTTATTATTGCCTCTAGGGCATATTTCCTTCAGTATCCCACTTGCACTAGAGTCAATAATCTAGTTCACATCGCCATGTGATTTAACATGAATAGTTCACATCTATATGTGGTTAACACCCATAGTTCACATCGACATGTGACCAACACCCAAAGGGTTTACTAGAGTCGAGAATCTAGTCCACATCGCTATGTGATTAACACCCAAAGAGTACTAAGGTGTGATCATGTTTTGCTTGTGAGATAATTTTAGTCAACGGGCCTGTCACATTCAGAGCCGTAAGTATTTTGCAAATTTCTATGTCTACAATGCTCGCACGGAGCTACTCTAGCTAATTGCTCCCACTTTCAATATGTATCCAGATTGAGACTCGAGTCATCTAGATTAGTGTTAAAACTTGCATCGACGTAACCCTTTACTTATTTAACCTTTTTCACTTCCATAATCGAGAAACATATCCTTATTCTACTAAGGATAATTTTGACCGTTGTCCATTGATCTACTCCTAGATCACTATTGCACTCCTTGCCAAGCTTAGTGGTAGGGTATGCAATAGATCCGTACACAACATGACATACTTTATAGAACCTATGGCTGATGCATAGGGAATGACTTTCATTCTCTTTCTATCTTACGTCGTGGTCGGGTTTTGATGCATAGGGAACCTATGGCTGTTTCGATGCTACTCGTTGTCTTGTTTCCAACAAGCTTGAGTTTGCTCAATTCGAGCTCTTTTGTAGAAGTTATGGCAGTTCTGGTTTTATTGTTTCCTCTGTTGTCTTCTCTCGCAAAATGAAGGACTCCTAGTGTTGCTAATCTGGGGCATGCGGTAGTACTGCTCCCGAGCGGTAGTACCGCAGGCCCTCTTGGTAGTACCGCAGTCCACCATGGTAGTATGCAGGTGCTCACGGTAGTACCGCTCTGTGGGGAGCGGTAGTACCGTGGCCTCGTGCCAGCGCAGCTACTCGAGCGATAGTAGGGCGGATGTAATTTTTACATCCGCGTGCACGCTGTAGTAATACCGTGCCGCTGGGCGCCGTAGTACCGTGGGCTCGCCAGCTTAGCAGATGATCGGAAGTAGGGCGGATGTAATTTTACATCCGCGCCTCTACGCCGTAGTACCGCTCTTCGTGCGGTAGTACCATGCCGGATTTTTGCGCAGGTCCTCCTCGGCGGAAGTAGGTACGAAATAATTTTTACTTCCGTGCTTTCTCTGCGGCTAGTGTTGCCTGCCTTACGGTAGTACCAGAAGGCGCGGTAGTACCGCTCGGCGGTTCTACCGCTCGTTGCCTGTGCAATGAGCCTTCATCTCGCAGGCTGCACTTGCGGTAGTACCGCAACCTGCAGCGGTAGTACCGCAGCCGATCATGTAGTACCGCAGCTCCGTCGGTAGTACTGCGTCGTCATGGGCTGAGTGAGGGATAACGGTTGGATTTTGCCCACCTATAAAGGGGTCTTCTTCCTCATTGAACCTAATCCTTTGAGCTCGTGTTCTTCCCCATTGTTGACCTTCTTCGAGCTTGCTAACTCTCAATCCCTCCATGGATTCTTGCTAGTTTTGAGGGAAAAGAGAGGAGATCTAGATCCACATTTCCACCAATCACTTTCTCCTCTATGTGAGGGGAACCCCTTGGATCTAGATCTTGGAGTTCTTGGTGTTCTCCTTCTTGTTCTTCCTCTCATTTTCTTCCCTAGCATTAGTTGCTTCGTGGGATTTGAGAGAGAAGGACTTGGGCACGTGTGCCCTTGCCATTGCATTTGGTGCATCGGTTTGAGTTCTCCACGGTGATACGTGGAAGTTACAAGTTGAGAAGCTTATTACTCTTGGGTGCTTGGTGCCCTTGAGCTTGTTCCTCTTGGGTGCTTGGGTGCCCTAGACGGTTGGTGGTGTTCGGAGCTCAATCATTGTGGTGTAAAGCTCCGGGCAAGCGTCGGGGTCTCCAATTAGGTTGTGGAGATCGCCCCGAGCAATTTAACGGGTACCGGTGACCGCCCCCAAGGGTTGCCAAAGTGTACGGGTTCGGTGACCGCCCCCAAGGGTTGCCATTTGTACGGGTTTGGTGACTGCCCTCAAGGGTCCCTTAGTGGAATCACGGCATCTTGCATTGTGCGAGGGCGTGAGGAGATTACGGTGGCCCTAGTGGCTTCTTGGGGAGCATTGTGCCTCCACACCTCTCCAAACGGAGATTAGCATCCGCAAGGGTGTGAACTTCGGGATACATCGTCATCTCTGCGTGCCTCGGTTATCTCTTACCCGAGCCCTTTACTTATGCACTTTACTTTGTGATAGCCATATTGTTTCTTGTCATATATCTTGCTATCACCTAAGTAGTTTTTCTTACTTAGCATAAGTTGTTGGTGCACATAGGTGAGCCTAGTTGTTGTAGGTTTTGTGCTTGACAAATTAACCGCTAGGTTTATTCCGCATTTGTTCAAGCCTCAACCGTAATCATTTTAAAGCGCCTTTTCACCCCCCGCCTCTAGGCGACATCCACAATCTTTCACTTGTTCTGATCCAAGTAATGTTAACAAATTGCTCATTTGTTGCTAGTTTGGGGAAACCCTAGTTCTGTATGGATCTAGAGATTTGCATGGAGATGTGAGATGTTTGTTTGCCAATTTCCTATGATTAGGCTTGTTACTATGTTAGGGTTATTCTTATGGGTGTTCTTATGTTGGTGCTAGGGTTAGGATTAGGGTTGTTGTTTCATATGTATTTTAGGGATTGTATTCCGTGTTAATCCTTGGATTATAACTCATGGAAGCAATGTTACGTTGTGTTGTTTGAATGCTTATAGGGATGGGAAGAACATGTGTGTTTGTTCATCATGGGGACAAAGATGCCTTCTTGAAAGGCAATATTGAACCGGACCCGGATGAGTTTGACATGGTGTTTGATAGTAGTCCTAGCTATGCGGAGCTCTTGCAACAAGTGAGGAAAGAGTTGAATTGGATGGACCCTAGTGATATCGTTGAGTTGGAGGGAAGGCATACTGTTGGTTTTGGAATGCACATCCGTTGGAAGACAATGCGTGTCAACGCGGAGCAACGTTGGGTTGCATACAAGGAGACGGTGGCCGAATCACTAAACAAGGCTCTTGAGTTATTTGCAACGAAGAAGGTTGATTCAAGTTTGCATTTGGACTTGAACCGGAACCCATCCCCTTTGGTCGCTAGTAGGCCCCCACCCTTGAAGCGAGATGAAATATTTGAACCTCTTTTGACCCAAGAAGTGAGGCCAACATTGAGCACGTTTCCAAATAACCAAAATGAAGCTTTGCAAGAGGAGAATGATGAGTATGCGGACGATGACAATGAAGTTGATCTCCATGACAACAATGTGGGTGATCTCGACAAATATCATTTGAGAGAGACAATGGACCATTCCATCCCTTATTCCCGTGGCTATGCATCGGATTCGGATGACGAAGGTCCCGATGAACAAGTTGATGAGGAGGGGTTCACGGTGAAGGAGGCCGAAGCTTTTGAGAAGGTATTCGGTCGTGATCATCAGACTACATTGTTCAAGAATGTTAGTGTCGCGGATGAAGCCGTGGTAGATGGTGGCCAAGGTATATCTCTTGGGGTTAGGCCAAGATCTCACCATGATTTGGATGACAGCAAGAATGGGATTGCTAAAGGGTCTAAGTTCGTTACCTTCTTGGAATTGAAGATGTGGCTCGACAACTACTCGGTTACGCATTATCGTCCACACAAGGTGGTGAATTCGGACGTCAATGTGCGCTACACGGTTGCATGTGCATGTGAAGATGAAATATGTCCTTGGATTGTGCGTGCAAGACCATGGAAAGGAGGTCCCACTTGGCACGTAGTGAGTTATGTGCCAACTCACATGTGCTGAGGCAAAAGGGTGGATTGCAAGATTGTGTCCCAAGACCACAGACAACTCACGTCCGAGTTCATCGCTTACAGGCTCACCAACTCAATATCCACACTTCCAACAATGAGCGTCCAACATGTCATTTACCTTGTGAAAGCCATCTTTCATTACAAGGTGAAGTACGGCAAGGCATGGAAGGCGAAGCAAGCCGCATTTAAGATGTTGTATGGTACTTGGGAGGACGCATACAACCAAATCCCTAGGTTGTTGTTAGCCATGGCCGCCACAAACCCGGGCATGGTTCATGTGGTCGAGCCTCATGGGGAAAAACAACGGTTCATGAAGGAAGGGAAGTCCGAGTATTTGGCCGTGCTTTTTGGGCGTTCGAGCAATGCATGAGGGCTTTCGAACACTGTAGACCGGTCATCGCCATTGATGGCACGTTCTTGACTGGACAATACAAGGGCACCTTGTTGGTTGCGATATCAAGTGATGCCAGTAACCGGGTGTTGCCATTGGCATTTGCTTTGGCTGAGGTGGAGAACAATTACAACTGGGGGTGGTTTTTGCGTCTTTTGAGGACGAAGGTGTTACCCGCTCAGAGGGAAATTTGTGTCATATCAGATTGGCATCAAGGAGTTCTTAATGCGGTGGAGATTGACATTCCCAGGCATGCTCCATTGCACCATCGATGGTGCATGAGGCACTTTTGTTCCCACTTATATAGGGCATGTGGCCTTAAGGAGTTGGCCGATGATCTTCAAGATTGTTGTCTCGCTTTCTCCGACAAGAGGTTCGCCACTTTGTACAACAAATTGCTCGCACACAAAAACCTTGATCCCGGTGGTCAAGACTTTCTCAATAGGCACATTCAATACCGGAACAAGTGCGCACGTGCTTTTGATGAAGATGGCCGGAGATACGGTCAAATGACAAGCAATAAGGCCGAATGCTTCAATAGGGTGCTCAAAGGTGCACGTTGATTACCCTTGACGGCAATAATTCAATACACATTTGACAAGATGCACTAGTAGAAAAAGGGCCATTTGTCCCGGTTCATAAGGCCCATCTGTCCCGGTTGGGGAACCGGGACTAAAGGGTCGTTACCAATGCCCTAGGCCTCTAGTCCCGGTTCTTATACAAACCGGGACAGATGGGCCTCCACGTGGCCGGTGCTGCGAGCCCAGGCAGTAGGACCTTTAGTCCCGGTTGGTGGCACCAACCGGGACCAATAGGCATCCACGCGTCAGCTGTTCAGGGGCTAGGGTTTTTGTTTTTTTTTCTGAAAGGGGGGGTGGATTTGGGGGTTTTGTATGTTAATTAAGGTGTTTCATATATTGTGTTAGGTAGCTAATTAATTAATAAAGAGAAGTGTCCTCTCTTATCTCCGTGCTTGGTCGACGCTACGTACTATATGTATAGAGAGGCCCTCGACACGCTAGCTAGTAAGAAAATGAAGGAAACCATTAAGTACAGAAGTTCGTCATGCATACTGAGAGAAGTGATCGACCTCTCCTTCTCCGAGAGATTGGTCGAACAACAAGTTTTCGTATTATCTATCCGATGCTACTGGCTACATACATATACAATATGTAAGGTCTCTTACAATCCCCTAGCATTTGAACTCAAGTTCCACATGGTATTCTCCGGCTTTAGTGATGACGTGGTCAAGAAAGAATCCCGCTAATTCCTCTTGAATTGCTTTCATGCGATCTTGTGGTAGGAGTTCATTCCGCATCTGCCACGTCTAATATGAAGAAGGGGGTTAATACATATATATGAATGAAACTCAACAGAAATGATGGTGTAATAAAATGAAATTGTGAATATTATTGCTTACGCACTTCATATTGTATTTTAGAGTAGCCCCGCTTATCTTTGCAAGTCGCGTTGTAGATGAACTCGCACACGTAGTATCCACAGTAATCATTCCCCTTGTTCCTGCCAGAAGCACTTTACGAGAAATAGAGGTCAATCAAACTGATAATGAAGCATTATAAATGGCATTGATGAAAGTAGCAAGAATCAACGGGAGATGCGCGCAACTAGCTAGCTAGTAGTACTTACTTTAGGGTATGTATATCGCAGCTCCTTCGGCAGTCCCGGAGCTTCTACAGTGAACTGTTTCCAAACGTTGCAAGACAAAGAAAATAATTATTACTTGAGATATCAGGAAATGAACAAAAAGTTGCTGATATGGTGCGATAATGATCGATTGAACTTACTTGTTGAGAATTTTAGTCATGTCCGCATAGGTCCCGGGATCTTTTCGTCTCGAGTCTAAGACGGTTACTAGTCCCCGCTCAAGCTTAATCTCCAGGAGAATATAGTGGAAGCTGCGCACGCATGCATAACTCATCAATTACATTACTATAACCTCGCTCGAGTAATAAGGGAAACCGAATATGCACACGACAGTAACACTCACTCGAAGTTGTAAGGAAAGAGTATTAAATCTTTGTTTTGATTTATTATCAATGATTTGAGCAAGTTGGCCTTGGCATCTTTGGCGCTCTTTTTAACCTGAAATTCATCTATGAGATTTATGTTAATGAACCCAATATCATACATTTCTGCTTTTCTGCACTCGATGATCTTCAATCTGCATAATATAGTGAGGATAATTATAAATACATGCAATGAAAGAGCTGAGCTATATATAGAGACTTAATGACAGAAGTAGTACTTACAGACAATAGCAAGTGACCGTTAATTTATCGAGGACCTTTTGATTGAAGAACTAGAAGAACTCCTTAAATGGAACATACAACAGATCAATTCCAACGAGGTTGTGCTCCTCTTTAACTCTCAGATACAAAGTATCCGTCCACCCAGACTCTCTGCAGGTTTTCATGTACCAATCATGGAATTTTCGCATCATCGTTGTTAGAGATTTTTCATCTTTGAGAGAGGCTTCCGTATCTGTGTTCGTCCACCTCCAAGAAATCATAATGTACATCGTCGGGCAGGTAACCTCCAAGATTGCTATAACCGGGCACCATCCCCGGATCATTAGCGACGATGTCGCTAGACACATTGAGCGGGGGGCACGATTGGTTCGCTTGTTCGCCGAGCTGGGCAATTTTTTCCCAGCTGCTCGTCGTTCTTTTAACGTTTGATCACTGACAGTACTTCCCGACCGCTCCGCTTCAAGATATACCTTTTCAGTAATGCGGTCATAGTTGGTTTTCGGCGGAGACTTTGGTGGTTTCCTCAGGGCATCGATAGTGCACTGTGCTTTCACCGAATCTACCTTCTCCTCTGGAGGTGGATGTCTCTTTGCTTTCACCTCTTCAAAGAAGTCCTTCACTTCGGTCTGCACGATCTTCGCATTTTCCTCCTTGGTCCTCATGTATGGTAACTTCTCTAGAGGCTTGAGAGGTGGACCATATCTGTATTGCCTCCCGCCTCTGGCTATACTGCTAGACGCTGGAGCAGGCGGAGCGGCTGCGGCTGTCTTCTTTCATGCTTGCTTACAAGGCGGAGGAGAAGGACTACGACGCGCCAGAGCAGCCCTGGCGGTGGCGGGTCTCTTCTACCCTTGCTGGCGAGGCAGAGAAGGAGGAGGCTGGTGGCTGCTCGGGCGCGCCAGCAAAGGCGGAGAAGGAGGCGGAGTGCCGCCACGCGCCGGAGAAGGAGGCTGAGTGCCCTGATCACTCGCCGGAACAGGAGACAGTGGAGGAGGCGGAGTGCCCTGACTCACCGGAGGAGGAGGAGGAGGCGGAGGCGTCTAGTTTGGAAGGTTGATGAGCTCCTTCCGCCATAGGCATGGAGTCTTCAGACAAGAACCCAACAGAGTCTCCACGTCACCCGTAGGGTGGTCAAGCTGGAGGTCCTCAAATCCTTCTGTGATTTCATCCACCATCACCCTAGCATATCCTTCTGGAATCGGCCGGCAGTGAAAAGTTGCGCCAGGTTCAGGAGGTGCAATAGAGCCAACAACCGCCTTGACTTTCAATTACATCCACTGCGTCATAAGTTGGCAATGCTGAGACTCTGTGATAGCATCCACGGGGTAGCTAGCAGGAGCCGTGAAGACAGGCTCCTGAAGCAGCTCCGTGGAAGCCACGCTGGTTCTCCGCTGAGATGGTGGGGTAGCTTCGGGTGTAGCTTCGGCAGGTCGCGTGCTGCGAACTGCGTCTTGTTCCTCTAGCGCTTGTACCCTTGCGTGCAGTGCCTGTAGTTGGGTCTACTCCTTTTTCTTCTTCCTCTCCCGACGTTTGTAACCGCTTGCTTCGGGAAATCCAGCCTTCCATGAAAGGGAGCCCGGCGTGCCTCGTGTCCGTCTGGGGTGCTCAGGATTCCCGAGGGCCTCTGTGAGCTCGTCGTTCTCTCTGTTCGGAATGAACGTCCCTTGCTATGCTTTTTCGATATACTCTTGAAGCTTCTCGAAGGTTGTGTTCAGCTGCTCGTTGGTCCAAACGCACTTCCCTGTTACAGGGTCCAATTTCCCCCAACCCCGAAGAACCAAGTCCTGCAACGGTCTAGCCAGCGTTGCGTCTCTGGTTCGATCCCTTTATCAATGAGGTCATTCTCTGCCCTGTCCCACAACGGTCGGGCTTTCAGGTAGCCACCTGACCCCGTGCGATGGTGATGCTTCTTCTTTGCAGCATTTTTCTTGTTTGTCGCTGACATCTTCGCTGCTCTCTCAGATTTCCTTTTGGTGACAAATGCGGGCCACTGATCTTTGATCTTCTCAAATCGGCCGATGAATTCTGGAGTCTTGTCTTGGTCGACAGACGATGATTTCAGCTCATTCTTCCACCTCCTGAATAGCTCAGCCATCTTCCTAAGAGCATAAGCCTTGATCATTGGCTTTTTAACTGGACTCTCCGGATCTTCCTCTGGCGGGAAGGTGAAATTTTCCTGCAGCGTGGTCTGAAGATCAGCTTTCTGCCTATCGCTGACATAAGACACCTGAGAGTCTATGTCCTTAGGCTTCAACCATTGCTCGATGCTGATCGGGATCATGTCCCTAACTAGAACCCCGCACTGAGCATTAAATTTTTGCTTGGTCCGGAGGGGTTCAATCGGTTGGCCAGCGCGATCAATTTCGATGATCGTGTACCTTTCATCCGTGCGCAACTTTCTCTTTGGGCCTCGCCTACATCAAGTGTTGCTCGATCCGGAGGGCTAGAAAAGAAGAAAAAGAAGAGAGTTAATATGTGTACATACCAAAAACAATTAATGCATCAATTAGCTATATAGTCAGGACATGCTTAATAAATTAATATATATACCTGGCCGGACTCCGTTCGGTCACCGGAGCCGTCATCACGGTGTCCTTCCTCCTCCATTCGGTCACTGGAGCCGTCATCACGGTGTCCTTCCTCCTCCATTGTTTGATCATCATCGTAATCTGCTTCTTCATCCTGTCTTTCCAGACCATTGGTGCATGTGTCGTTGAGAAATGACAAGACGTCATCACTTTCGTGTGCGATTATCTCCCCCAACACCGCTTCTTTTGCTTCGTCTCGGAGGTGCGGATCCATAGTTTCTGCAAATATTTACAACATGGCAATTATAATTCAAACATGACAGATGGATATATTAGTGGCAAACGTTGAACTAGCTAGCTAAGCAAAATAAGGAATCATATTAGTGGCATGGCCTCGACGCTTCTCTAGGGTTTGGGGTGGCCTCGGTAACGCTTCAAGGGTTTGGGGTGGCCTCAACAACGCTTCAAGGGTTCAGGGTGGCCTCGACGACAATGCTCTTTTAACTTGGTAAATTTGGGTGGCCTCAAGAGAGTTTGTCGATCGGGCAGGGGCGCGGCGGGAGGGGGTAGGAGAGTTTGTCGACAACGCTCATTTTTTTAGGGTTTGGGTGTCCTCGAGAGTTTTGGTCCAGGAGGGGGTTATATCACGGTCGAGAGGGGGTACATATATCGACCGCCCATCATGTCGAAGTTATCCAGGAGGGGGTTATATCGACAACAACGACATACATACATGGGAAAATAATGTTATCGGGGAGGGGGTATATCGACCCCCCCTCCCCTCGTGTTGAAGTTATCGGGATAGAAGAGAAGAAGAAAAAAAATATAATTTTCTTATTTTTTCTTAAATGTAACTTTTGCATATATGAACATACATACATAAATTATACATACATGGAAAAAATTGCTATGAACAAAAAAACATCATATATGAATATTTTGTATATACATCCATATCCATCCATTCACCCATTCATACATACATACATGGAAAAAAATTGCTATGAAGAAAAACATCAGTAGTAATTTTTTTAATGATTTGGAGTCAAAAAATTCTTTTATTTGTATTTTCAAACTCTGGAATGACCTTTTTGCACTAGAACTATTTCAAATAATTCCTTTCAAATGCCACAAATTTTTTGAGAAGTCCTGTGATGCCTATAGATCATTTTTATTCGAAAACCCACTTTGGTCATTTGAAAATTTTGAGCACAACTTCCATTTTTCAATTTTGGTCCAATCTTGGCATTGAACTACAACCCTATTTTTCCTTGCTAAAAAAATTCTGAATTTTTTACATCTTGTAGTCTTTCCTACTAAACCCTTAAGTCCAGAAGGGCAGCCCCAGTTTCATCTAGCAAGTCCACCAAAAAAATTCATGTAGTTTCTGTCCAGCACTAAATTTTAATAAAACTTGCACTAACAAGTTTTTCCTTTTATCAAACCAACTTGACAATCTTCACTAACATCCAAGGAGACATCATCCTGCCAAGTTTCACACAAAATAAAGTTCCCTAGCTAGCCCTAGAATTTCATCAAACACCTTGTGGACATGGCTGAAAACATGCAATTCTCTGAAACTTTGCACTGAACCAACTTCACCATCATCACATACATGAAGGAAGGATAGAGGAGAGGGGTGGGAGGGAGGAGGGAGTACCGGCCTGTCCGGCGGGCAGTAGTGTGGCGGCGTTGACGACAGGGCAGGGGCGTGGCGCAGCGTCGGGCAGGCAGAAGCGCGCGGCGTTGGCGCCGAGGTCGAGGCAGGCGCGCGGCGGCGCGTCGCAGGCAGGGTAGGGGCGCGACGGCATCGGGGCGAGGCAGGGGCACACAGCGTCGGCGTCGGGGCAGGGAAGGGGCGCACAACGTCGGCGTCGGGGCAGGGAAGGGGCGCACGATGTCAACGTCGGGGCAGGCAGGGCGCGGCGACGGCATCGGGGTCGAGGTCCAGCAGCCTGGCGGCGTCGAGGTGTTCGTTGGTGTCGAGGCGTTCGGCGGCAGAGAGGCGGATCGAAGAACTGAATGAAAAATTTCACAAGTCGAACTTATATACACAGAGCATTGGTCCCGGTTCGTGCCACCAACCGGTACCAATGCCCACTTTTAGTATCGGTTGGTGCCACCAACTAGGACCAAAGGTCTCTTTTCAGCAGCCCAAAGGGCGGGAAGCGGCGGCCTTTGGTCCCGGTTGGTGACTCCAACCGGTACTAAGGGGGGAATTGGTTCCGGTTGGTGGCACGAACTGGTACCAATGCCCACCTTTAGTCCCGATTGGTGCCACCAACAGGGACCAAAGGCCGCGCACAGCGGCATGGTGGTCGCTAGTTGAGAGGGGCTGATGTCTACTACGCAACCTTCTTCTTGTAGACGTTGTTGGGCCTCCAAGTGCAGAGGTTTGTAGGACAGTAGCAAATTTCCCTCAAGTGGATGATCTAAGGCTTATCAATCTGTGGGAGGCGTAGGATGAAGATGGTCTCTCTCAAGCAACCCTGCAACCAAATAACAAAGAGTCTCTTGTGTCCCCAACACACCCAATACAATGGTAAATTGTATAGGTGCACTAGTTCGGCGAAGAGATGGTGATACAAGTGCAATATAGATGGTAGATATATGTTTTTGTAATCTGAAAATATAAAACAGCAAGGTAACAAGTGGTAAAAGTGAGCGTAAACGGTATTGCAATGCTAGGAAACAAGGCCTAGGGTTCATAATTTCACTAGTGCAAGTTCTCTCAACAATAATAACATAATTGGATCATATAACTATCCCTCAACATGCAACAAAGAGTCACTCCAAAGTCACTAATAGTGGAGAACAAACGAAGAGATTATGGTAGGGTACGAAACCACCTCAAAGTTATTCTTTCCAATCAATCCGTTGGGCTATTCCTATAAGTGTCACAAACATACCTAGAGTTCGTACTAGAATAACACCTTAAGACACAAATCAACCAAAACCCTAATGTCACCTGGATACTCCAATGTCACCTCAAGTATCTGTGGTTATGATTATACGATATGCATCTCACAATCTCAGATTCATCTATTCAACCAACACATAGAACCTCAAAGAGTGCCCCAAAGTTTCTACCGGAGAATCAAGGCGAAAATGTGTGCCAACCCCTATGCATAAGTTCATGGGCGGAACCCGCAAGTTGATCACCAAAACATACATCAAGTGAATCACGTGATATCCCATTGTCACCACAGATAGCACGGCAAGACATACATCAAGTGTTCTCAAGTCATTAAAGACTCAATCCGATAAGATAACATCAAAGGGAAAACTCAATCCATTACAAGAGAGTAGAGGGGGAGAAGAAACATAAGATCCAACTATAATAGCAAAGCTCGCGATACATCAAGATCGTGCCAAATCAAGAACACAAGAGAGAGAGAGAGAGAGAGAGAGAGAGAGATCAAACACATAGCTACTGGTACATACCCTCAGCCCCGAGGGTGAACTACTCCCTCCTCATCATGGAGAGCGCCGGGATGATGAAGATGGCCACAGGTGAGGGATCCCCCCGCCGGCATGGTGCCGGAACAGGGTCTCGATTGACTTTTGGTGGCTACAGAGGCTTGCGGCGGCGGAACTCCGGATCTATTGTCGTCTTCTGAAGTTTTAGGGTACGTGGGTATATATGGGTGAAAGAAGTACGTCGGTGGACCTCCGGGCTGTCCACGAGACAGGGGGCGCGCCCTAGGGGGGTGGGCGCCCCCACCCTAGTATGGAAGCCCGGGACTCCCCTGGTGAGCTTCCGGTACTCCGTGGGCTTCTTCTGGTCCAAAAATAAGTTTCGTGGAGATTCAGGTCAATTGGACTCTGTTTGATATTCCTTTTCTTCAAAACACTGAAATAGGCAAAAAAACAGCAATTCTGGGCTGGGCCTCCGGTTAATAGGTTAGTCCCAAAAATAATATAAAAGTTGATAATAAAGCCCAATATTGTCCAAAACAGTAGATAATATAGCATGGAGCAATCAAAAATTATAGATACGTTGGAGACGTATCAAGCATCCCCAAGCTTAATTCCTGCTCGTCCTCGAGTAGGTAAATGATAAAAGAAAGAATTTTTGATGCGGAGTGCTACTTGGCATAATTTCAATGTAATTTTTCTTCATTATGGTATGAATATTCAGATCCGAAAGATTCAAGACAAAAGTTTAATATTGACAAAAAAATAATAATACTTCAAGCATACTAACAAAGCAATCATGTCTTCCGAAAATAACATGGCCAAAGAAAGCTATCTCTACAAAATCATATAGTCTGGCTATGCTCTATCTTCACCACACAAAGTATTTAAATCATGCACAACCCTGATGACAAGCCAGGCAATTGTTTCATACTTTTGACATTCTCAAACTTTTTCAATCTTCCCGCAATACATGAGCGTGAGCCATGGACATAGCACTATAGGTGGAATAGAATGGTGGTTGTGCAGAAGACAAAAAGGAGAAGATAGTCTCACATCAACTAGGTGTATCAATGGGCTATGGAGATGCCCATCCATAGATATCAATGTGAGTGAGTAGGGATTTCCATGCAACGGATGCACTAGAGCTATAAGTATGCGAAAGCTCAACAAAATAAACTAAGTGGGTGTGCATCCAACTCGCTTGCTCACGAAGACCTAGGGCATTTTGAGGAAGCCCATCATTGGAATATACAAGCCAAGTTCTATAATGAAAAATTCCCACTAGTATATGAAAGTGACAAAATGAGAGACTCTCTATCATGAAGATCATGGTGCTACTTTGAAGCACAAGTGTGGTAAAAGGATAGTAACATTGTCCCTTCTCTCTTTTTCTCTCATTTTTTTTGTTTGGGCCTTTTCCCTTTTTTTATGGCCTCTTTTCTTTTCGTTTTTTATTTTTCGTCCGGAGTCTCATCCCGACTTGTGGGGGAATCATAGTCACCATCATCCTTTTCCTCACTTGGGACAATGGTCTAAAAATTGAAGATCATCACACTTTTATTTTCTTACAACTCAACAATTACAACTCGATACTTAGAACAAAATATGACTCTATATGAATGCCTCCGGCAGTGTACCAGGATATGCAATAACTCATGAGTGACATGTATGAAAGAATTATGAACGGTGGCTTTGCCACAAATACAATGTCAACTACATGATTATGCAAAGCAATATGACAATGATGAACGTGTCATGATAAACTGGTTGGTGGAAAGTTGCATGGAAATATATCTCGGAATGGCTATGGAAATGCCATAATAGGTAGGTATGGTGACTGTTTTGAGGAAGGTATATGGTGGGTGTATGATACCGGCGAAAGGTGCGCGGTATAAGAGAGGCTAGCAATGGTGGAAGGAAGAAGAGTGCGTATGATCCATGGACTCAACATTAGTCATAAAGAACTCATATACTTATTGCAAAAATCTACAAGTTATCAAAGCAAAGTATTACGCGCATGATCCTAGGGGGATAGATTGGTAGGAAAAGACCATCGCTCGTCCCCGACCGCCACTCATAAGGAATACAATCAATAAATAAATTATGCTCCGACTTCATCACATAACGGTTCACCATACGTGCATGCTACGGGAATCACAAACTTTAACACAAGTATTCCTCAAATTCATAACCACTCAACTAGCATGACTCTAATATCACCATCTTCATATCGCAATACAATTATCAAGCATCAAACTTCTCATAGTATTCAACACACTCATAAGAAAGTTTTTACTAATCTTGAATACCAAGCATATTAGGATTATTCAAGCAATTACCGTGCTATTTAAGACTCTCAAAATAATCTAAGTGAAGCATGAGAGAACAAAAGTTTCTATAAAACAAATCCACCACCGTGCTCTAAAAGATATAAGTGAAGCACTAGAGCAAACAACAAACTACTCCGAAAGATATAAGTGAAGATCAATGAGTAGTCGTATAATTATGCAACTATGTGAAGACTATCCCATTTAATAATTTCAGATCTTGGTATTTTATTCAAAGAGCAAGCAAAACAAAAGAAAATAAAATGACGCTCCAAGCAAAACACGTATCATGTGGTGAATAAAAATATATCTCCAAGTAAAGTTACCGATGAACGAAGACGAAAGAGGGGATGCCTTCCGGGAATCCCCAAGCTTGCTCTTGGGTGTCCTTGAATATTACCTTGGGGTGCCTTGGGCATCCCCAAGCTTAGGCTCTTGCCACTCCTTATTCCATAGTCCATCGAATCTTTACCCGAAACTTGAAAACTTCACAACACAAAACATAACAGAAAACTCGTAAGCTCCGTTAGCGATAGAAAACAAAAAACCACTTCATGGTACTGTAGTGAACTCATTCTTTATTTATATTGGTGTTAAACCTACTGTATTCCAACTTCTCTATGGTTTATAAACTATTTTACTAGCCATAGAGTCATCAAAGTAAGCAAGCAACACAATGAAAACAGAATCTGTCAAAAACAGAACAGCCTGTAGTAATCTGTATCAAACGTATACTTTTGGAACTCCAAATTCTAAAATAAATTGATGGACCTGAGGAATTTGTCTAGTAATCATCTGCAAAAAGAATCAACTAAATAGCGCTCTCCAATAAAAAGTTTTAGCTAATCTCGTGAGCGCTAAAGTTTCTGTTTTTTACAGCATGATCATAAAGACTTCACCCAAGTCTTTCCAAAGGTTCTACTTGGCACAAACACTAATTAAAACATAAAACCACATCTAAACAGAAGCTAGATAGATTATTTATTACTAAACAGGATAAAAAGCAAAGAACAAAAATAAAGTTGGGTTGCCTCCCAACAAGCGCTATCGTTTAACGCCCCTAGCTAGGCATGATGATTTCAATGATGCTCACATAAGAAATAAGAATTGAAACATAAAGAGAGAATCATGAAGAATATGACTAGCACATTTAAGTCTAACCCACTTCCTATGCATTGGGATTTTGTGATCAAACAACTTATGGGAACAATAATCAACTAGCATAGGAAGGCAAAACAAGCATAACTTCAAAACTTGAAGCACATAGAGAGGAAACTTGATATTATTGCAGTTCTTACAAGCATATATTCCTCCCTCATAATAATTTTCAGTAGCACCATGAATGAATTCAACAATGTAACCAGCACCTAAAGCATTCTTTTCATGATCTACAAGCATAGAAAATTTACTACTCTCCACATAAGCAAAATTCTTCTCATCAATAGTAGTGGGAGCAAACTCAACAAAATAACTATCATGTGATTGAAAATTAAGATCAAGAAGACAAGTTTCATGGTTATCATTATTCTATATAGCATACGTGTCATCGCAATATTCATCATAGATAGGAAGCATGCTTTCATCATAATAAATTTGCTCATCAAAACTTGGGGGACAAAAAATATCATCTTCGTCAAACATAGCATCCCCAAGCTTGTGGCTTTGCATATCATTAGCATCATGGATATTGAAGGAATTCATACTAACAACATTGCAATAATTCTCATCATTCAAATATTTAGTGTCAAATATTTTAATGCATTCTTCTTCTAACACTTTGGCACAATTTTCCTTTCCATCATACTCACGAAAGATATCAAAAAGATGAAGCGTAAGTGGTAAACTCAATTCCATTTTTTGGTAGTTTTCTTTTATAAACTCAACTAGTGCTAAAACAAGAAACAAAAAGATTCGATTGCCATATCTAAAGATATACCTTCAAGCACTAACCTCCCCGGCAACGGCGCCAGAAAAGATCTTGATGTCTACTACGCAACCTTCTTCTTGTAGACGTTGTTGGGCCTCCGAGTGCAGAGGTTTGTAGGATAGTAGCAAATTTCCCTCAAGTGGATGACCTAAGGTTTATCAATCCGTGGGAGGCGTAGGATGAAGATGGTCTCTCTCAAGCAACCCCGCAACCAAATAACAAAGAGTCTCTTGTGTCCCCAACACACCCAATACAATGGTAAATTGTATAGGTGCACTAGTTCGGCGAAGAGATGGTGATACAAGTGCAATATGGGTGGTAGATATAGGTTTTTGTAATCTGAAAATATAAAAACAGCAAGGTAACAAGTGGTAAAAGTGAGCGTGAACGGTATTGCAATGCTAGGAAACAAGGCCTAGGGTTCATACTTTCAGTCAACAATAATAACATAATTGGATCATATAACTATCTCTCAACATGCAACAAAGAGTCACTCCAAAGTCACTAATAGTGGAGAACAAACGAAGAGATTATGGTAGGGTACGAAACCACCTCAAAGTTATTCTTTTCAATCAATCCGTTGGGCTATTCCTATAAGTGTCAGAAATAGCCCTAGAGTTCGTACTAGAATAACAACTTAAGACACAAATCAACCAAAACCCTAATGTCACCTAGATACTCCAATGTCACCTCAAGTATCTGTGGGTATGATTATACGATATGCATCACACAATCTCAGACTCATCTATTCAACCAACACATAGAACCTCAAAGAGTGCCCCAAAGTTTCTACCGGAGAATCAAGACGAAAACGTGTGCCAACCCCTATGCATAAGTTCATGGGCGGAACCCGCAAGTTGATCACGAAAACATACATCAAGTGAATCACGTGATATCCCATTGTCACCACAGATACGCACGGCAAGACATACATCAAGTGTTCTCAAGTCATTAAAGACTCAATCCGATAAGATAACTTCAAAGGGAAAACTCAATCCATTACAAGAGAGTAGAGGGGGAGAAGAAACATAAGATCCAACTATAATAGCAAAGCTCGCGAAATATCAAGATCGTGCATATCAAGAACACGAGAGAGAGAGAGAGAGAGATCAAACACATACCTACTAGTACATACCCTCAGCCCCGAGGGTGAACTACTCCCTCCTCGTCATGGAGAGCGCCGGGATCATGAAGATGGCCACAGGTGAGGGATCCCCCCTCCGGCAGGGTGCCGGAACTGGCTCCCTATTGACTTTTGGTGGCTACAGAGGCTTGCGGCGGCGGAACTCCAGATCAATTGTCGTCTTCTGAAGTTTTAGGATACGTGGATATATATGTGTGAAAGAAGTACATCGGTGGACCTTCGTGTTGGGGAACGTAGTAATTTCAAAAAATTTCCTACGATCACGCAAGACCATGGTGATGGCATAGCAACGAGAGGGAGAGTGTCCGCCCACGCACTCGTGAGACCGAAAGCGAAGCGTTATAACAACGTGGTTGATGTAGTCGACGTCTTCACGATCCGACCGATCCAAGCACCGAACGACGGCACCTCCGAGTTACGCACACGCTCAGCTCGATGGCGATCTCCGGACTCGATCCAGCAAAGTGTCGGGATGAGTTCCACAAGACGACGGCGTGCAGGACGATGTTGATGCTCCACCGACGCAGGGCTTCGCCTAAGCTCCGCGACGATATGACTTCTCCGGCGCGAGGGCTTCGCCTAAGCTCCATGACGATATGACCGAAGTGGAATATGGTGGAAGGGGCACCGCACACGGCTAAGGAAAGATCCGTAGATCAACTTGTGTGTCATGGGGTGCCCTTGCTCCCGTATATAAAGGAGCCAAGGGGGTGCGGCCAGCCTTGGGAGGCGCTGGAGGAGTCCTACTCCCACCGAGTAGGACTCCCCCTGTCCTAGTTGGAGTAGGATTGGGGAGGGAAGAGGAAGGCGCGCCCCCTCTCCTTGTCCTATTCGGACTAGAGGGGAGGGGGCGCAGCCCACCTGGCCGGCCCTTCCTCTTCTCCTTGTGGCCCATGAAGGCCCATATACCCCCGGGGTTCCGTAACCCCGGTGTTCCAGAACTTCCTGTTTTCACTCGGAACCCTTCCAAGTCCAAACATAGGCTTCCAATATATCAATCTTTATGTCTCGACCATTTGAGACTCCTCGTCATGTCCGTGATCACATCCAGGACTCGAACAACCTTCGTGCATCAATACTTATAAACTCATAATGAACTCTGTCATCGAAGCGTTAAGCGTGCGGACCCTACGGGTTCGAGAACTATGTAGACATGACCTAGAACCATTCTCGGTCAATAACCAATAGCGGAACCTGGATGTCCATATTGGTTCCTACATATTCTACGAAGATCTTTATCGGTCAAACCGCATAACGACATACGTTGTTCCTTTGTCATCGGTATGTTACTTACCCGAGATTCGATCGTCGGTATCCAATACCTAGTTCAATCTCGTTACGGTAAGTCTCTTTACTCGCTCCATAATACATCATCTTACAACTAACTCATTAGTTGTAATGCTTGCAAGGCTTAAGTGATGTGTATTACCGAGAAGGCCTAGAGATACCTCTCCGACAATCGGAGTGACAAAACCTAATCTCAAATACGCCAACCCAACAAGTACCTTTGGAGACACCTGTAGTACTCCTTTATAATCACCCGAGCACGTTGTGACGTTTGGTAGTACCAAAGTGTTCCTCCGTAAACGGAGTTGCATAATCTCATAGTTATAGGAACATGTATGGGTCATGAAGAAAGCATTAACATACTAAACGATCAAGTGTTAAGCTAACGGAATGGGTCATGTCAATCAGATCATTCAACTAATGATGTGACCTTGTTAATCAAATAACAACTCCTTGTTTATGGTTAGGAAACATAACCATCTTTGATTAACAAGCTAGTCAAGTAGAGGCATACTAGTGACACTGTTTGTCTATGTATTCACACATGTATTATGTTTCCGGTTAATACAATTCTAGCATGAATAATAAACATTTATCATGATATAAGGAAATAAATAATAACTTTATTATTGCCTCTAGGGCATATTTCCTTGATCTCCCACTTGCACTAGAGTCAATAATCTAGATTACAAAGTAATGATCCTAACACCCATGGAGTCTTGGTGCTGATCATGTTTTGCTCGTGGAAGAGGCTTAGTCAACGGGTGCGCAACATTCAGATCCGTATGTATTTTGCAAATCTCTATGTCTCCCACTTGGACTTGGTCCCGAATGGAATTGAAACGTCTCTTGATATGCTTGGTCCTCTTGTGAAATCTGGATTCCTTTGCCAAGGCAATTGCACGATATTGTCACAGAAGATCTTCATCGGTCCCGATGCACTAGGTATGACACCTAGATCGGAAATGAACTCTTTCATCCAGACTCCTTCATTTGCTGCTTCTGAAGCAGCTATGTACTCCGCTTCACATGTAGATCCCGCCACGACGCTTTGTTTAGAACTGCACCAACTGACAGCTCCACCGTTTAATAAAAACACGTATCCGGTTTGCGATTTAGAATCGTCCGGATCAGTGTCAAAGCTTGCATCGACGTAACCATTTACGACTAGCTCTTTGTCACCTCCATATACGAGAAACATATCCTTAGTCCTTTTCGTATTTCAGATGTTCTTGACCGCTGTCCGATGATCCATTCTGGATTACTTTGGTACCTTCTGTCAAGCTTACAGCTAAGCATACGTCGGTCCGGTAGACAGCATTGCATACATGATAGAGCCTATGGCTGAAGCATAGGAACATCTTTCATTTCTCTCTATCTTCTCATTGTGGTCGGGCATTGAGTCCGACTCAATCTTACACCTTGTAATACAGGTAAAAACCTTTCTTTGCCTGATCCATTTTGAACTTTTTCAAAACTTTATCAAGGTATGTGCTTTGTGAAAGTCCAATTAAGCGCCTTGATCTATCTCTATAGATCTTGATGCCCAATATGTAAGCAGCTTCACCGAGGTCTTTAATTGAAAAACTTTTATTCAAGTATCCTTTATGCTATCCAGAAATTCTATATCATTTCCAATCAATAATATGTCGTCCACATATAATATTAGAAATGCTCTGAGCTCCCACTCACTTTCTTGTAAATACAAGGCTTCTCCAAAAGTCAGTATAAACCCATATGCTTTGATCACACTATCAAAGCGCTTATTCCAACTCCGAGAGGCTTGCACTGACCATAAATTGATCGCTGGAGCTTGCACACTTTGTTAGTACCCTTTGGATCGACAAAACCTTCTGGTTGCATCATATACAACTCTTCTTCTAGAAATCCATTCAAGAATGCAGTTTTACATCCATTTGCCAAATTTCATAATCATAAAATGCGGCAATTGCTAACATGATTCGGACAGACTTAAGCATCGCCACTGGTGAGAAAGTCTCACCGTAGTCAACCCCTTGAACTTGTCGAAAACCTTTCGCAACAAGTCGAGCTTTGTAGACAGTTACATTACCATCGCGTCAGTCTTCTTCTTAAAGATCCATTTATTTTCAATGGCTTGCCGATCATCGGGCAAGTCAACCAAAGTCCATACTTTGTTCTCATACATGGATCCCATCTCAGATTTCATGGCTTCCAGCCATTTTATGAATCTGGGCTCACCATCGCTTCTTCATAGTTTGTAGGTTCGCCATGGTCAAGTAACATGACTTCCGAATAGGATTACCGTACCACTCTGGTGCGTATTTTACTCTGGTTGACCCACGAGGTTCAAGAGCAACTTGATCTCAAGCTTCATGATCATCATCATTAGTTTCCTCACTAATTGGTGTAGTTGTCACAGAACCATTTCTTGTGATGAACTACTTTCCAATAAGGGAGCAGATCTGATTATCTCATCAAGTTCTACTTTCCTCCCACTCACTTCTTTCGAGAGAAACTCCTTCTCTAGAAAGGATCCGAATTTAGCAACGAAAATCTTGCCTTCAGATCTGTGATAGAAGGTGTACCCAACAGTCTCCTTTGGGTATCCTATGAAGACACATTTTTCCGATTTGGGTTCGAGCTTATCTGGTTGAAGTTTCTTTACATAAGCATCGCAGCCCCAAACTTTAAGAAACGACAACTTTGGTTTCTTGCCAAACCACAGTTCATAAGGCGTCGTCTCAACGGATTTTGACGGTGTCCTATTTAACGTGAATGCGGCCGTCTCTAAAGCATAACCCCAAAACGATAGCGGTAAATCGGAAATAGACATCATAGATCGCACCATATCTAGTAAAGTACGATTATGACGTTCGGACACACCATTTCTCTGTGGTGTTCCGGGTGGCGTGAGTTGCGAAACTATTCCACATTGTTCCAAATGTAAACCAAACTCATAACTCAAATATTCTCCTCCACGATCAGATCGTAGAAACTTTATTTTCTTGTTACGATGATTTTCCACTTCACTCTGAAATTCTTTGAACTTTTCAAATGTTTCAGATTTGTGTTTCATTAAGTAGATATACCCATATCTGCTCAAATCATCTGTGAAGGTGAGAAAATAACGATACCCGCGCGTGCCTCAACATTCATTGGACCACAAACATCGGTATGTATGATTTCCAACAAATCAGTTGCTCGCTCCATAGTTCCGAGAACGGCGTTTTGGTCATCTTGCCCATGAGGCACGGTTCGCAAGTACCAAGTGATTCATAATCAAGTGATTCCAGAAGCCCATCAGTATGGAGTTTCTTCATGCGTTTTACACCGATATGACCTAAACGGCAGTGCCACAAATAAGTTGCACTATCATTATCAACTATGCATCTTTTGGCTTCAACATTATGAATATGTGTATCACTACTGTCGAGATTCAACAAGAATAGACCATTCTTCAAGGGTGCATGACCATAAAAGATATTACTCATATAAATAGAACAACCATTATTCTCTGATTTAAATGAATAACCGTCTCGCATTAAACAAGATCCAGATATAATGTTCATGCTCAACGCTGGCACCAAATAACAATTATTTAGGTCTAAAACTAATCCCGAAGGTAGATGTAGAGGTAGCGTGTCGACCGCGATCACATCGACTTTGGAACTATTTCCAACGCAGATCGTCACCTCGTCCTTAGCCAATCTTCGCTAATCCGTAGTTCCTGTTTGAGTTGCAAATATTAGCACAGAACCAGTATCAAATACCTGTGTACTACTGCGAGTATTAGTAAGGTACACATCAATAACATGTATATCACATATACCTTTGATCACCTTGCCATCCTTCTTATCCGCCAAATACTTGGGGCAGTTCCGCTTCAAATGTCCAGTTTGCTTGCGGTAAAAACACTCGGTTTCAGGCTTAGGTCCAGACTTGGGTTTCTTCTCTGAGCAGCAACTTGCTTGCTGTTCTTTTGAAGTTTCCTTCTTCTTCCCTTTGCCCTTTTCTTGAAACTAGTGGTCTTGTTGACCATCAACACTTGATGCTCTTTCTTGATTTCTACCTCCATGCTTTTAGCATTGCGAAGAGCTCGGAATTGTCTTAGTCATCCCTTGCATATTATAGTTCAACACGAAGCTCTTGTAGCTTGGTGGCGTGATTGGAGAATTCATCAATGACACTATCATCCGGAAGATTAACTCCCAGCTGAATTAAGTGATTGTTATACCCGGACATTTTGAGTATGTGCTCACCGTGAACTATTCTCCTCCATCTTGCAGCTATAGAACTTATTGGAGACTTCATATCTCTCAATCCGGGCATTTGCTTGAAATATTAACTTCAACTCTGGAACATCTCATATGCTCCATGACGCTCAAAACGTCGTTGAAGACCCGGTTCTAAGCCGTAAAGCATGGCACTCGAACTATTGAGTAGTCATCAGCTTTGCTTTGCGGACGCTCATAACTTCGCTCAAGATCTGCAGCAGGCCTGTCACCCAGCGGTGCTTCCGGGGCGTAATTTTTACGTGCAGCAATGAGGATAATCCTCGTTACGGACCCAGTCCGTAATTGCTACCATCATCTTTCAACTTTGCTTTCTCAAGGAACGCATTAAAATTCAACGGAACAACAGACGAGCCATCTATCTACGATAAACATAGACAAGCAAAATACTATCAGGTACTAAGTTCATGATAAATTTAAGTTTAATTAATCATATTAAAAACCTCCCACTTAGACAGACATCTATCTAGTCATCTAAGTGATCACGTGATCCAAATCAACTAAACCATGTCCGATCATCACGTGAGACGGAGTAGTTTCAATGGTGAACATCACTATGTTGATCATATCTACTATATGATTCACGCTCGACCTTTCGGTCTCTGTGTTCCGAGGCCATATCTGTTATATGCTCGGCTCGTCAAGTTTAACCTGAGTATTCTGCGTGCGCAACTGTTTTGCACCCGTTGTATTTGAACGTAGAGCCTATCACACCCGATCATCACGTGGTGTCTCAAAGACGAAGAACTTTCATAACGGTGCATACTCGGGAGAACACTTCTTGATAATTTTGGTGAGAGATCATCTTATAATGCTACCGTCAATAAGATGCATAAAGGATAAACATCACATGCAATCAATATAAGTGATATGATATGGTCATCATCATCTTGTGCTTGTGATCTCCATCGCCGAAGCAACTTCATGATCACCATCGTCACCGGCGCGACACCTTGATCTCCATCGTAGCATCGTTGTCGTCTCGCCAACTATTGCTTCTACGACTATCGCTACTCCTTAGTGATAAAGTAAAGCAATTACATGGCGTTGCATTTCATACAATAAGCGACAACCATATGGCTCTCGCGATTGCCGATAACTTGGTTACAAAACATGATCATCTCATACAATAAAATATAGCATCACGTCTTGACCATATCACATCACAACATGCCCTGCAAAAACAAGTTAGACGTCCTCTACTTTGTTGTTGCAAGTTTTACGTGGCTGCTACGGGCTGAGCAAGAACCGTTCTTACCACGCATCAAAACCACAACGATACTTCGTCAAATAGACTCCGTTTAACCTTCTCAAGGACCGGGCGAGCCACACTCGATTCAACTAAAGTGAGAGAGAGAGACACCCGGTCACCTTTAAGCAACGAGTGCTCGGAGCGGTGAAACCAGTCTCGCGTAAGCGTCGCGTAATGTCGGTCCGGGCGCTTCATCTCACAATACCGCTGAACCAAAGTATGACATGCTGGTAGGTAGTATGACTTGTATCGCCCACAACTCACTTGTGTTCTACTCGTGCATATGACATCAACGCATAAAACCAGGCTCGGATGCCATTGTTGGGGAACGAGTAATTTCAAAAAATTCCTACGATCACGCAAGACCATGGTGATGGCATAGCGAGAGGAGAGTGTCCGTCCACGCACTCGTGAGACCGAAAGCGAAGCGTTATAACAACGCGGTTGATGTAGTCGACGTCTTCACGATCCGACCGATCCAAGCACCGAACGACGGCACCTCCGAGTTACGCACACGTTCAGCTCGATGACGATCTCCGGACTCGATCCAGCAAAGTGTCGGGATGAGTTCCGTCAAGACGACGGCGTGGTGGCGATGTTGATGCTCCACCGACGCAGGGCTTCGCCTAAGCTCATGACGATATGACTTCTCCGGCGCAGGGCTTCGCCTAAGCTCATGACGATATGACCAAGTGGAATATGGTGGAAGGGGCACCGACACGGCTAAGGAAAGATCCGTAGATCAACTTGTGTGTCATGGGGTGCCCCTGCCCCGTATATAAAGGAGCCAAGGGGTGCGGCCAGCCTTGGGAGGCGCGCTGGAGGAGTCCTACTCCCACGGGAGTAGGACTCCCCTGTCCTAGTTGGAGTAGGATTGGGGAGGGAAGAGGGAAGGCGCGCCCCTCTCCTTGTCCTATTCGGACTAGAGGGGAGGGGGCGCAGCCCACCTGGCCGGCCCTTCCTCTTCTCCTTGTGGCCCATGAAGGCCCATATACCCCCGAGGGGTTCCGTAACCCCGGTGTTCGGTAACTTCCTGCTTTCACTCGGAACCCTTCCAAGTCCAAACATAGGCTTCCAATATATCAATCTTTATGTCTCGACCATTTCGAGACTCCTCGTCATGTCCGTGATCACATCCGGGACTCGAACAACCTTGGTGCATCAATACTTATAAACTCATAATGAACTGTCATCGAAGCGTTAAGCGTGCGGACCCTACGGGTTCGAGAACTATGTAGACATGACCTAGAACCATTCTCGGTCAATAACCAATAGCGGAACCTGGATGTCCATATTGGTTCCTACATATTCTACGAAGATCTTTATCGGTCAAACCGCATAACGACATCGTTGTTCCCTTTGTCATCGGTATGTTACTTACCCGAGATTCGATCGTCGGTATCCAATACCTAGTTCAATCTCGTTACCGTAAGTCTCTTTACTCGTTCCGTAATACATCATCTTACAACTAACTCATTAGTTGTAATGCTTGCAAGGCTTAAGTGATGTGTATTACCGAGAAGGCCTAGAGATACCTCTCCGACAATCGGAGTGACAAAACCTAATCTCAAATACGCCAACCCAACAAGTACCTTTGGAGACACTGTAGTACTCCTTTATAATCACCCGGTTACGTTGTGACGTTTGGTAGTACCCAAAGTGTTCCTCCGGTAAACGGGAGTTGCATAATCTCATAGTTATAGGAACATGTATGGGTCATGAAGAAAGCATTAACATACTAAACGATCAAGTGTTAAGCTAACGGAATGGATCATGTCAATCAGATCATTCAACTAATGATGTGACCTTGTTAATCAAATAACAACTCCTTGTTTATGGTTAGGAAACATAACCATCTTTGATTAACAAGCTAGTCAAGTAGAGGCATACTAGTGACACTCTGTTTGTCTATGTATTCACACATGTATTATGTTTCCGGTTAATACAATTCTAGCATGAATAATAAACATTTATCATGATATAAGGAAATAAATAATAACTTTTATTATTGCCTCTAGGGCATATTTCCTTCACTTCGGGCTGTCCACGAGGCAGGGGGCGCGCCCTAGGGGGGTGGGCGCGCCCCCCACCCTCGTGGGCAGCCCGGGACTCCCCTGTTGAGCTTCCGGTACTCCGTGGGCTTCTTCTGGTCCAAAAATAAGTTCCGTGGAGTTACAGGTCAGTTGGACTCCGTTTGATATTCCTTTTCTTCGAAACACTTTAATAGGCAAAAAATAGCAATTCTGTGCTGGGCCTCCGGTTAATAGGTTAGTCCCAAAAATAATATAAAAGTGGATAATAAAGCCCAATATTGTCCAAATCAGTAGATAATATAGCATGCAGCAATAAAAAATTATAGATACGTTGGAGACGTATTAGGGGCGCGCAGTTGTTTATAATCCCCACTGCCGCACCCCTCTCGAGCTCCTCTCCATTGCAGGCTTACGGGCCTAATTGTCACTGCTATGCCAGATGGGCCTACTGGGCCTTCCGCAGGCCTGAATCCTGGCCCATTGATGAGTTTCTAGTCGTATTCACGCCATTGTGGCCCAGTTGTGACAATTTTTTTTATTTTTTCCTAGTTTTTTGTTTTCTTTTTTTGTTTTGTTTCTACTTACAACAAAATACTTACTTATTTTATTTTATTTCTAATTACTTATTTATTTTATTTTATGATAATTCTTTTTGCTATTAAAGTTTTTAACATAAAAGTTCTTTATGAAAATTCTATTTGCTTTTAATGATTTTGAACAGAAAATACTTTAATAATTTTAGTTGAATGAATCTTATATAATTTTAGTAGAGGTTGCTTATAATGTTTTGAGCAGAAAATACTTTGATAATTTTAGTTTCATAAATTTCATTTATGTTATTAAAGTTTATTTTATTTTATTTTATTTTGTTTCTACTTATATATTTTATTATAGTTTATATTATTTTGTTTCTAATTACTTATTTATTTTATTTTATGATAATTATTTTTGCTATTAAAGTTTGTAACAAAAAGTTGTTTATGAAAATTCATTTTGCTTTTAATGATTTTGAATAGAAAATACTTGGATAATTCACCATAGTTTTGGATTTCATTTTTTTTTGAACTTATTTGAACTCCATAGTTTTTCTATGTTAAAAATGCACCATTCAAAGCCGCATCATCAATTTTCAACCCTTTCTGACTTCATTCGTTACTTTTTCATGCAGTTACTGATTTCTTTCAGCTATAAGACCCTGAAATTGAAAAGCAGTACAAATGAACTCTGAAAAGGTTGAAAGTTGGCATGGTATCATCATTTCACCCACATAGCAAGTGCAAGAAAGTAGAGAGGCTTACGGCAAAAACTGGATGCACTTCGTGTACGAAACGGACAATCTCTTTCGAAGTATCAGGGTTTCATACGGAAACTCTTCTATTACAAAGGGATTTCATTTTTTTGAACTTATTTGAACTCCTTAGTTTTTCTGTGTTCAAGATGCACCATTCAAAGCCACATCATCAATTTTCAACCCTTTCTGACTTCAGTTGTTATTTCATGCATTTACTGATTTCTTTCAGCTATAAGACCCTGAAATTGAAAAGCACTACAAATCAACTCTGAAAAGGTTGAAAGTTGGCATGGTATCATTATTTCACCCACATAGCATGTGCAAGAAAGTAGAGAGGCTTACAGCAAAAACTGGATGCACTTCGTGTACAAAACGGACAATCTCTTTCGAAGTATCAAGGTTTCATACGGAAACTCGTCTGTTACAAAGGGATTTCATTTTTTCAAACTTATTTGAACTCCATAGTTTTTCTGTGTTCAAGATGCACCATTCAAAGCCACATCATCAATTTTCAACCCTTTCTGACTTCATTTGTTATTTTTCATGCATTTGCTGATTTCTTTCAGCTATAAGACCCTGAAATTGAAAAGCACTACAAATGAACTCTGAAAAGGTTGAAAGTTGGCATGTTATTATTATTTCACCCATATAGCATGTGCAAGAAAGTAGAGAGGCTTACGGCAAAAACTGGATGCACTTCGTGTACAAAACGGACAATCTCTTTCGAAGTATCAGGGTTTCATACAGAAACTCGACTGTTACAAAGGGATTTCATTTTTGGAAACTTATTTGAACTCCATAGTTTTTCTGTGTTCAAGATGCACCATTCAAAGCCACACCATCAATTTTCAACCCTTTCTGACTTCATTTGTTATTTCATGCATTTACTTATTTCTTTCAGCTATAAGACCCTGAAATTGAAAAGCACTACAAATGAACTCTGAAAAGGTTGAATGTTGGCATGGTATCATCATTTCACCCACATAGCATGTGCAAGAAATTAGAGAGTCTTACGGCAAAAACTGGATGCACTTCATGTACAAAACGGACAATCTCTTTCGAAGTATCAGGGTTTCATACGGAAACTCGTCTGTTACAAAGGGATTTCATTTTTTAAAACTTATTTGAACTCCATAGTTTTTCTGTGTTCAAGATGCACTATTCAAAGCCACATCATCAATTTTCAACCCTTCCTGACTTCATTTGTTATTTTTTATGCATTTACTGATTTCTTTCAGCCATAAGACCCTGAAATTGAAAAGCACTACAAATGAACTCTGAAAAGGTTGAAAGTTGGCATGGTATTATTATTTCACCCACATAGCATGTGCAAGAAAGTAGAGAGGCTTACGGCAAAAACTGGATGCACTTCGTGTACAAAACGGACAATCTCTTTCGAAGTATCAAGGTTTCATACGGAAACTCGACTGCTACAAAGGGATTTCATTTTTTGAAACTTATTTGAACTCCATAGTTTTTCTGTGTTCAAAATGCACCATTTAAAGCCACATCATCAATTTTCAACCCTTTCTGACTTCATTTGTTATTTCATGCATTTACTGATTTCTTTCAGCTATAAGACCCTGAAACTGAAAAGCACTACAAATGAACTCTAAAAAGGTTGAAAGTTGGCATGGTAT
This sequence comes from Aegilops longissima, assembly GCA_021605205.1. Lineage (NCBI taxonomy): Eukaryota > Viridiplantae > Streptophyta > Magnoliopsida > Poales > Poaceae > Aegilops > Aegilops longissima. The sequence continues at coordinate 778,734,340 of CM038677.1, read as the reverse complement.
CATCATTTCACCCACATAGCATGTGCAAGAAAGTAGAGAGGCTTACGGCAAAACTGGATGCACTTCGTGTACAAAACGGACAATCTCTTTCGAAGTATCAGGGTTTCATACGGAAACTCGTCTGTTACAAAGGGATTTCATTTTTTTTTAACTTATTTTAACTCCATAGTTTTTCTGTGTTCAAGATGCACCATTCAAAGCCACACCATCAATTTTCAACCCTTTCTGACTTCATTTGTTATTTTTTATGCATTTACTGATTTTTTCAGCTATAAGACCCTGAAATTGAAAAGCACTACAAATGAACATGGATAGATAAGTGACCAAATTAATAGTAGTTCATCATCACATTAAAACCAAAGTAAATACATAGTCCAAATTGAACAACATATAGCTCTCCAGAGCATCTAGTTAAACCATACATTGAAACTATGTAAAACCTTTCAATGCAACAACAAATGCGATCATAATCACAACTAAGGTAACGATTGATCCAACGACATAATGATACCAAGCCTCGGTATGAATGGCATATTTTATAATCTTACTAATCTTCAACCGCATTGCATCCATCTTGATCTTGTGATCATCGACGACATCCGCAACATGCAACTCCAATATCATCTTCTCCTCCTCAATTTTTTTATTTTTTCCTTCAAGTAACTTCATCAACTAAATTTAACCTCTCGACAATAGGGTCGGTTGGAATTTCCGGTTCAACCACCTCCTACATAAATAAAATATATGTCACGTTGGTCGGAATAATTGTCATAAACAATAAACGAACCAAATAGTTATAAAAGGATAATATATACCACATCCGAATCATAGACAGGACGAGGGCTGATGGGGGCGGATACCAGAACCATCACACTATATAATAACAAGGAATAATAAAAGTAAGAAAATTACACAAGTATCTATCTCAAGTAAGAATTTTTTTTCTTTCGGAAAGAAGATAAGAACAAGAGGCTCACCACGGTGGTGCCGGAGATGAGATCGGCGCGGGCGATCGACGGCGGTGAAGACGGGGACGGGACGTGACGGACCGCTAAACCTAGAAAAATCTCGGGGAAAATGGAGCTCGGAGGTCGAGTCTCGAGAGAAGAAATATTAACTAGTGTGGCCCGGACATTTCATCGAACACCTCATGTGCATAGGAGGTGAGCTAGAGCACCCAAATGCCCTCCCCTCGCCGGCCAGCAAAAAACAGAGCAGTGTGGAGTGCTTTGCTCGCCGGCGACGGGCTATATATAGGCAAATCATTTGTCCCGGTTCGTGGCTGGAACCGGGACCAATGGATGTGGGCCAGGAGCGAGGCCCATTGGTCCCGGTTCGTGCCTAGAACCGGGAAAAATGGGTCCAGACAAACCGGGACCAAAGCCCACGAGGCCCCGGCCGGCCCCCTGGGCTCACGAACTGGGACGAATGCACCCATTGGTCCCGGTTCGTATAAGAATCAGGACTAATGGGCTGGCCAGGCCCGATCGAAAGCCCCTTTTTCTACTAGTGATGAATGCGTAGTTTATAAAGTACTCGACGGAAACGGATGCATAGATAGCGGGTGAGAACAATCGCAAGTACAAATAAAAGTTCCCACCCAAAGTTGATGAATGGTTGGAATTTCAATCAGAGGTGCAAGCTCCTAAAAACAAATAAATTATAAAATTACATATGGGGCATTTGTGTTTGAAATAAACACGAAATTCATAACACCGGCCACTTTCATTATTACCCACTGCTCCACTGGCATAGCATATGGCCGGAGTTGATGGTCCCAGTGATCATCGAGAAGCCAAACCATCCTAACAATTTCCAACAAAGCTATCTTGTCAACACGATTATATTTTAAATACAAATAAACTAAAGTACGCCTACTATATGCAAAATTCAAAGCATATGTATCCAAAGCATTCTTGTCAATACAAATATAATTTCAACACAAATAAACTAAACTAGGCCTACTTCATGCAAGATTCAATACAAATATCTTTTCTATAGAAATAACATGTCAACCTATGTATCCAAACCATATCTTCTCAATAAAATCAACTAAACTAGGGTTGCAAAATTAGGTATCTAATACATGCAAGATTCTAATACATGCAACATTCTAATCTAATCTAATCAAACAAGGGTTTCCCAAAATCTTCAAAATAGCATACATTACATGGATAGAAAAAAGAGGATCGGAGGAGAGTACCTTCTAGGATGGATTGGTGAAGGAATTCATGGACCAAATCGTCAGATCTAAAGGATTTGGGAGAGGGGATTGAGAGGGGGAGAGGAAAGGGCCGCCACCGCGGCTTCTTCTATTTCTGTAACTGGTGCAATGGGGTGAGTGGGGGAGGAGAGGGCCGCCGCGGCTGGATCTAAGTCACAGTGCAGCGCCTAAGGGCTAGGCGCCGCACATTACATGTGCGGCGCCTAGCTCTAAGGCGTTGCACTGCTGGATGCGGGCACAGGGGCTGCCACGGTGGACAGAGGTGCAACGCCCCAGAGCTAGGTGAGGGAGTTCCGGACTAGGGGGTGTCCGGATAGCCGAACTATCATCATCGGCCGGACTCCAAGACTATGAAGATACAAGATTGAAGACTTCGTCCCGTGTCCGTATGGGACTTTCCTTGGCGTGGAAGGCAAGCTTGGCGATACGGATATGTAGATCTCCTACGATTGTAACCGACTCTGTGTAACCCTAACCCTATCCGGCGTCTATATAAACCGGAGGGTTTTAGTCCGTAGGACGAACAACAATCATACCATAGGCTAGCTTCTAGGGTTTAGCCTCTTTGATCTCGTGGTAGATCTACTCTTGTAACACACACATCAATATTAATCTAGCAGGACGTAGGGTTTTACCTCCATCGAGAGGGCCCGAACCTGGGTAAAACATCGTGTCCCTTGTCTCCTGTTACCATCCGCCTAGACACACAGTTCGGGACCCCCTACCCGAGATCCGCCGGTTTTGACACTGACATTGGTGCTTTCATTGAGAGTTCCTCTGTGTCGTCGCCGATAGGCCCGAGGGCTCCTTTGATCATCAACAACGACACGGTCCAGGGTGAGACTTTTCTCCCCGGACAGATCTTCGTGTTCGGCGGCTTTGCACTGCGGGCCAATTCGCTTGGCCATCTGGAGCAGATCGAAAGCTACGCCCCTGGCCGTCAGGTCAGATTTGGAAGCCTAAACTATACGGCCGATATCCGCGGAGACTTGATCTTCGACGGATTCGAGCCCCAAGCAAGCGCCGCCTTTGTCTCGATGGGCATCATCTAGCTCGCAGAACGAACAAAGGCCACGAGGCCGCACTGAATCCGCTCCGACCCTTAATCCGGAGCCGGATTCCCCGATCGAGGACGAGTGGTTGGACACCGCCTCGGGGGCTTTAATCTCTACGGCGATCGAGCCGAACTCCATCCCTGTCCTTTGAGAATACCTCGACTCCAGGGTGCCGGACTCCTATCCGGACTCCGAACCCTCCGCGCCCTTGCCGATCGAATCCGATTGGGTGCCCGTTATGGAGTTCACGGCCGCGGACATCTTTCAGCACTCGCCTTTTGGCGACATCCTGAATTCACTAAAGTCTCTCTTTTTATCCGGAGAGCCCTGGCCGAACTACGGTCAGGAAGGTTGGGTATACGGTCGACGAAGAAATTCGACGCCCACCCACCACCCACTTGGTAGCCGCTGTCGACGACCTAACCGACATGCTAGACTACGACTCCGAAGACATCGACGGTATGGACGACGATGCCGGAGCGACCAAGACCCAGCGCCCTGAGTGGCATGGAAGGCCACCTCGTCATCGACATATACATGGTGGACATCCCAAAAGATGGGAACGGCGATGGAACAACGGAGGATGACCCCTCCAAGAAGCAGCCCAAGCGCCGGCATCAGCGGCGCCGCTCTAAATCCCGCCACAACAAGAATGAAGATTCCGGCACCGGAAATAACAATACACCGGACAACGCCGAAGACAATCCACTCCAGCAAGATCCATCGCAGGAGGATGAAGACGCCAGCCCTCAAGAGAGAGCGGCAAAAGAAGAGGTAGAGGATTATATGCCTCCCTCCGAAGACGAAGCAAGCCTCGACGACAATGAATTCGTCGTGCCTGAGAATCCCGTCGAACAAGAGTGTTTTAGACGCAGGCTTATGGCCACGGCAAATAGCCTAAAGAAAAAGCAGCAACAACTTAGAGCTGATCAGGATCTGCTAGCCGACAGATGGACCGAAGTCCTCGCGGCCGAAGAGCATGAGCTTGAATGCCCCTCCAAAAGCTACCCTAAACGCAAGCTGCTCCCCCGATTAGAGGAGGAGGCTTACGAACCCGCATCACCAGGAGACAATACGGATGACCGACCACCCTGTGGCCGCGACAGAGATGCCTCTAGGCCCTCCACTAGAACCATACCCCGGCATCGCTCAAAAAGCACTTGGCCAAAGGGGAACGCTCCGGACCTGCGAGATATATTGGAGGACAAGGCAAGACAATCAAGATCGATCTATGGATCGCGTGGGCACCCCACGGTACATGACGACAACCGTCGCGCCGGACACAGTAAGTCCGGCCGGGCCGAACAAAACAGACCAAGCTCTTTTGAGCTCCGTCGTGATATCGCCAAGTACAGAGGCGCCGCACACCCACTATGCTTCACAGACGAAGTAATAGAGCATCAAATCCCTGAAGGGTTTAAACCCGTCAATAATGAATCCTATGATGGCACAACAGACCCCACGGTTTGGATCGAAGACTATCTCCTTCACATCCACATGGCCCGCGGTGACGATCTTCACGCCATCAAATACCTCCCCTCAAGCTTAAAGGACCAGCCCAAGCATTGGCTCAACAGCTTGCCGCCGAGTCAATTGGGAGCTGGGAGGACACGAAGCCGCATTCCTCGATAACTTCCGTGGCACTTATGTGCGACCACCGACGCCGATGACCTAAACCACATAATTCAGCAGCCGGACAAATCGGCCGACAATTACGGACACGGTTCTTAACCAAGAAAAACCAAATCGCCGACCGTCCGGATGCGGAGGCCCTCGCGGCCTTCAAGCATAACATCCATGACAGTGGCTTGCCCGACACCTAGGACAGGAAAAGCGAAATCCATGGCAGCCCTCACATCACTCATGACCCGCTTCGCTGGTGAGGACAGCTAGCTAGCACGCAGCAACAACCTCGGCAAAAATTCGGCGGTCCGGACTTCAAGGACCAAAGCGGCGGGCAGCGTCGTAACAAAACAAATGCCGCACTAACGGCGACAATATTGAGGATACAGCAGTCAATGCCGGATTCAAAGGCTCTAAACCGGTCGCGAAAAAGCCATTCAAACGAACTACTCGAGTCCGCCCGGTTTGGACCGAATACTCGACCGCTTGTGCGATACACGGCACCCCGAAAAGCCAGCTAACCACACCAACAGGACTGTTGGGTATTCAAACAAGCAGGCAAGTTAATTGCGAAAACAATGACAAGGGCTGCATAGCGATGACGAGGACGAGACCCAACCGCCGAACAATAGAGGATGAAGGGTTTCCCCACAGTGCGGACGGTGAACATGATATACGCAACCCACATACCCAAAAGGGGCGAGCGTGCACTCGTGGATGTCTACGTGATGGAGCAGTTGCCCAAGTTCAATCCATGGTCCTCCTGCCCGATCACTTTTGACCGAAGGGGCCACCCCACCAGCATCTGCCACGGCGGATTCGCCGCACTGGTCCTAGACCCAATCGTCGATGGATTTCACCTAACTAGAGTCCTGATGGACGGCGGCAGCAGCCTGAACCTGCTTTAACAAGATACAGTGCACAAAATGGGCATAGACCCCTCAAGGATTAAACCTACCAAAACGACCTTTAAAGGCGTCATACCAGGTGTAGAAGCCAATTGTACAGGCTCAATTACACTGGAAGTGGTCTTCGGATCCCCGGATAACTTCCAAAGCGAGGAGTTAATCTTCGACATAGTCCCGTTCCGCAGCGGCTATCATGCCTTGCTCGGACGTACCGCATTTGCAAAGTTCAACGCGGTGCCGCACTACGCATACCTCAAGCTCAAGATGCCAAGCCCTCGAGGAGTCATTACGGTCAACAGAAACACTGAACGTTCCCTCCGCACGGAGGAACATACAGAGGCTCTCGCGGCAGAAGTGCAATGCAGCCTCTTAAGGCAATTATCGAATCCGGCCATTAAGCGGCCGGATATAGCCAAGCGCGCCCGGAGTAACTTACAACAAGAACACCTGGCACGTTCCAAGCACGCGTAGCAGTGCGGCCCCAACCCCAGCTCCTGCGAAATGTCAAAGCAGGTCCTTCGCGTACACCATTACGCTCTGAAGATACCATGGGCATGGGAGGGGGGCACGACCACAATACACCCAGACTGCGGCTCAACCACACAAGGGGTTCTCAAGTGTGTCATTCCTTTTTCTTTTCTTTTTACCTTTTACTTTTTAAACACAGGACTCCGTTTGTCAGAAGCCCTGTCCGGCAGCAGACCTGCCGAACTCACGATGCAACAGCCAGGGAAGGATAAAGACTATAACGAATATACAGGTGGTCTCCATTACGAGCATTTTCATACACCAATCTGCAGCCTACCCCTGGAAGGAGACATGTTTAAACAGTCTCCTACCTAGCTTATCGCACTATTTGTATCGTTCTGCATTCATAGCAGCACTTATTGAATAAAACAATGCAGCACCTTTTTGCTTATAATTGCATTTCTTTTTCATACATATGTTCATTCATGACATGTTGCATCCGTACACTTTGGTACGGTTAATATACACCAGGGGCTTATGTTTCCCGCGTTATGGTGTGATGAGTCCGAACACTTTCACAAGTGCGGCACCCCGAACTTATAGCACTATATGCATCGGCTCCGAATCATGTCTTGGGTCAATAGTTGGGTTTGCCCGGCTCCCGTGTTTTGGTACCTTACGTTCCGTTATATCGGCTAAGGTAGCACCGGGAGAACCACTGCGATTCCGCCCCAGTTCGGCTGGGTTAACGCCTCAGTGGAGAAAGCTAAAACTGACCGTCATGATGAGGCGAGAGACCGGTCGCTGTTCGAGAGGTTTTCTGCGAGTCCTTAAAGACTTATGCCGCTTAGAGCGAGGAGCCGGATACTGTCCGGCCAAGGCGTGGATAGCGCCCCAAATTCGGTCTTCCGAAGACTAGGGGCTTCGTCGAAATTTAAAATTATAGAATTCTATGGCTAAGTGAGAGTGTTCAAGCATTATAAGTCCGGTTGCCTTGTTCGTTGTGTTGAGCGCCTCCCTAGATGGACCCAAAAATGGGAACAAGAGCGCTCAAGTTTATCCCGAAGACCCCAGCACTCGTGGCATGGGGGCTGAAGTCGACGACTTGCCATCTCTCAGATTTGATAAACAGCCGCACTGAAGGTAATATTTTAAATTAACAAGCGTTGCTTAGCGATATGAACTAAGTTTTCAGCGACAGGATAACAAAATGCGAGTCTACTCAAATATTACATCTTTGGAGCACTCACCCGCAATAGTGCGGGCGCCCTTCAACACACTCTTATAATACATCTCGGCGTGCGATGCTCCTTGCCCTCGGTGGCGGGTCCGTCCACGAGCTTCGGCATCCATCTTGCCCCAGTGCACCTTTGCGCGGGCAAGGCCCGACGGGCACCCTCGATATAAGCGGAATGCTTGATAACTTCAACCCACGGGCACGCATCCACCGATCGCCGCACCGGGCGAAGTAGCTCCTGTGCATGGCCTCCTTAGGCCACAACCGAACTATAAGGCCCTTCATGGCCTGTTCGGCCGCCTTGTGGAGCTCGACCAGCTGCTTCACTGGTCGCTAAAAAAGGGCACGGATGTCCGCCTCAAAGATATCGAGACCGAAGACCTTCTTCGTTGAACTCGCCTCCTCGGCCCGGTAGAATGCGGCAGCATCGGACACGCTGCGAGGAAGCTCTGCGAACGCCTCGAGAGCTCCGATTCGGGTAAGCAAAGGTAATTAACACTCACATGCTTACTCGCATGAAAAATGCCTTACCCGCTGCTATTTTCTTCACCGCTTCAATCTCTGGAGGGCCTTGTAGGCTTCGCCTTAGCGGTTTTGGCACTCTCAAGAGCCGTTGCAAGCTCAGACTCTCGAGTCTTCGAGTCACGCTCCAAGTTCTCATGTTTTTTCACGAGATCCTGGAGCTCTTGTTGTACCTCCGCCACCCGTGCCTCCTGCTTCTCTCGCTCGGTGCGTTCCACGGCCGCATTACGCTCGGCCGCGGCCACCGCCTCCTTCAGGGTCGCCACCTCGTTAGCGGCCCCTACAATTAGACCTGGCCATCCTCCGGGCTGGGCCAGGCTTCGGGCCGGGCCTGACCAAGCCCGAGGTAGAAAACTCAGGCCCGAGCCCGGCCCGGCCCGGCCGTCGGGCCTCGGGCCTCGGGCCGGGCCTCTTCAGTAAATGGCATAAAAAGCAGGCCCAGGCCCAGCCCGACCTAGTCTTCGGGCTCAAAACCTAGGCCCAGGCCCGGCCCGGGAGCAGCGTCGGGCCGGGTTGGGCCGGGCTTTTTCGGGTCGGGTCGGGCCGGGCTGTCCGGGCCGGGCGGCCCATGGCCAGGACTACCTACAATACCCACGTTATCCTTGTCATTTTTCTTGCAACCAAATCCTTTTCTGTAAGGTACAATTTTCATAAGGTATTACTCACCTTCTTTTTCCTCGAGCTGCTTCTTGGCATGGCCGAGCTCGTTCTCGGACAGCTCGAGGTTTTTCTTCAAAGTATTGACCTCCATGATCGGTCTGGCGGAGGTCAAGAAAGCACACCTGCAATCCCATATTGACATATTTTTATGACTCCTGCGTTTATCTTTCTAAAGATCCTCATCCGCTTTTCTTTCCGAACACCGAACCGAGCATCAGGGCTACTGTCTATGCGGTACCATTTTACATATGTTGAAATTCTTACCTCAAAGCCTGTTAGAAGGCTATTGCGAGCTTCGTCAGCCCGCTCTTGGCGAGCTGAACCTTCAATCACCGCACTCATAATAAAGGCGATGTTCCTCTTCGATGGAGGCGCCATTGGCGCCTCCAGCAATTATCCGGAACCTCCGGTTGGACGGAGGTAGCCGGCGTCTCGGTCTTGCCCTTCTTACGAAGGGGTCGCCCACCGAACTCCGGAGCCACTGCGGCCTCCGGGGCTGAGTCCGGTGCACAGTCCGGGAGGGTGTCCTGCGACACCTCCGGGCTCCCCCTCTGGTGGGTCCTTTTCAGGATCCCACCTCGGCGTCGTCCGCTGCACGGGGTGTAGGCAGTCGGAAGGAATCCATATCCGACGACCCAAGGACCCGCCGGCAAACGGGAAGATCATCCTTGGGCGGACTGCAGGGTTGTATGCGGCATTAGAAAGACGTTATGTGGCGAAAACAAAAACCTTGAGGTTATTCGGGCGTCCGCTGGGTCCTCTGGCAATAGGGCCGGACAGGTAATCCGTTCGGCCTACGCCAGCCATTCCTATCAAAGGCAAGGGGAGTTTAGATCCCGCATAGAGCCAAACTATGGAAAACAAGTGGTGAAATCACTTACCTCGTCAGCTGGACGTTGCGAGCAGAATCCGCGATCTTGATAGCGGATGCGGAGCTTCGGCGCCTTGAACAGCACCTTCCGGACATCTTCGTATGTAGTGTCAAGAGCCCTTCAGTGCAGTGCTGCGCCGGATCTAACTCCCCATATTAAAGCCCCGTCACTGGCACGGAGAATCCGGCGGATGAGCATGACCTGGACTACGTTAACAAGTTTGAGTTTCTTGTCCACCAGCTTCTGGATACAGGCTTGGAGTCCGGTCAGCTCCTCCGAATCCCCCCAAATTCGGCCACTCTCTTTCCAGGAGGAGAGCCGTGTGGGAATACCAGATCTAAATTCGGGGGTCGCTGCCCAATCAGGGTCACGTGGCTCGGTGATGTAGAACCACCCCGATTGCCACCCCTTGATGGTTTCCACGAAAGTACCCTCCAGCCACGTAACGTGGGACATCCTGCCCACCATGGCGCCTCCGCACTCCGCTTGGCTGCCCTTCACAACCTTCGGCTTGACACTGAAGGTCTTGAGCCACAAGCCGAAGTGGGGCTGGATGCAGAGGAATGCCTCGCACACGACGATAAACGCCGAGATGTTGACGATGAAATTCGGGGCCAGATCATGGAAATCTAGGCCGTAGTAGAACATGAGCCCCGGACAAAGGGATGAAGCGGGAAGCCCAGTCCGCGGAGGAAATGGGGAAGAAATACTACCCTCTCATGGGGCCTGGGGTTGGGGACGAGCTCTCCCTCGTCGGGGAGCCGATGCGCGATGTTGTTGGATAGATATCCGGCGTCGCGCGGCTTCTGGATCTGCCCCTCCGTGACGAAGGAGGCCATCCACTTGCCTCCCGCTACGGATATAATTGGAGAAGGTTGAGGTGAGAAGTGCGGACTTGGGCGCTGGAGCTCGAGTTCGCGGAGATGGATAAGCCAAGTAGGAAGAAGGCGCAGGTAAAAGGGCTGGATCCTTATCCCCTTATATGGGCGGACAAAAACATGTGTCCCCACCGGCCTGGTAAAACTCGCTTATTTCCCAAGCGCCACAATCAATGGCGCGGTTGGGTTACACACGTCCGTATTGATGGGAATCCCGGAATAAGGGGAACACGATCTCTGCCTCGACAAGGCGTGCCAAGGAAACCGCCGCTAAACGCTACCGAGGTGGAACAAGAAAACAATTTGAATAAAAGGCTTGGTAGTGGTGCGACGTCACGCCACAAAATATGTCAGAGATTGATCTTGTGTAATATTATTCTCTCTACGGTGGTATGTGGAATTTATTTTTGCAGAGCCGGACACTATCCTGGTGTTCACAATCTTCTATAAATTATTCGGAGGAAGAACCCACCTTGCAATGCCGAAGACAATATACGCACCGGACTCATCGTCATTGAAGCCTGGTTCAGCGGCTACTGACGGAGTTCCGGACTAGGGGGTGTCCGGATAGCCGAACTATCATCATCGCCCGGACTCCAAGACTATGAAGATACAAGATTGAAGACTTCGTCCCGTGTCCGGATGGGACTTTCCTTGGCGTGGAAGGCAAGCTTGGCGATACGGATATGTAGATCTCCTACCATTGTAACCGACTCTGTAACCCTAACTGTAACGCCCCGGATTTGATGCGCCAGGTGTCCGCCAGTTATTTGTCGTCCTTGCCATGTCATGTGCTTGCGTGTTGCACTTTGCCATGTCATCATCTGCATTTCATATCATGTCATCTTGTGCATTTCATTTTGCATATGTGTTCGTCTCATGCATCCGAGCATTTTCCCCGTTGTCCGTTTTGCAATCCGGCGCTCCTATGTCCCCCGGCGCTCCCATTTGCCTCTTTTCGTGTGTGGGTATTAAACTTTCTCTTAATGGACCGAGGTTTGCCAAGCGGCCTTGGTATAGCACCGGTAGACCGCCTGTCAAGTTTCGTGCCATTTGGAGGTCGTTTGGTACTCCAACGGTTAACCGGGTAACCGTAAAGCCCCTTTTGTCTTGCAGCCCAACACCCCTCCAAAGTGGCCCAAGAACCCATCCAAACCCCCTCCATGCTCTCGGTCATTCGATCACGATCGTGTGGGCGAAAACCGTGCTCCATTTGGACTCTCCTAGCTCCCTCTACCTATAAATATGTGCATCTCCCCCGAAATTCCCGCAGTCCAATCCCTAGTCTAGCTCCTCCCGCAGCCACCGGACGCGTCCGCCCCCGCCGGACATGTCCGCCGCGTCCGGCCACCTCACCCCGGCAAATAGGGCGCTGCCACGTCAGCACCGCCGCCTCCCTCCTCCACTCACGCGCCACCACGTCGCCACCCTCTCTCTCCCCCGCCGACGGGCCCTCCAGGCCCAGATCCGCCCATCGTGGGTCGCTCGGGCCCGAGCCGCTGGCGCAGCCCGGGCGCCCGCGCCCGTGCTGCCGCTCCCTCCGCCCTCCATCGCGCGCCGCCGCCCAGCCGCCGTTGCGAAGTCCGAGCCCCGCCGCCCGCCTCCGCGGACCACGCCCGCCGCTGGCCCGCTCTGCCGGCCGGCCTCGCCCGCGCCGGTCCGCCGCCCTCCGCCGCCTCCGCCGTCCCGGCACCATGGCCGCGCCCTGCCAGCTCCCGCCCGGCGACCTCGTCCTCCACCGCGGGCGCCGCCCGCCCGCCGAGTGCGCGCCGCCCGCCCGATCCAGAGGATCGAGGTCGGGGTCGAGCTCCTCCCCCGCGTGGGCCTTGCAGCCCCGACGGCCCAGCCCAGCTCCCTCCAGCCGACCCCTTCCCGCGTCCGGGGCCGAAGCCCGCTAGGTGAGCCCCGCCTATTGCCCGCCCGTGCGTGATTTAGCTATCTAGCGCTCATCTGTTTTTTTCCGGGAATATGGCTAAGTCCCCAGATCTACTTATTGTATACCCCTGTTCATCATGTCATAACTCTGTCATCGCTGCTCCGTTTCCTGCGTGTAATATGTCAAATTGTTCGTGTCGACGAGTACATCATTTCATCTCATTGCATCATTTACATTTGAGCTCATCTTGATGCCCGAAATGCTGTTAGAAGAGGGCTATGTGATGTTGGTTTCAGATTCTTATCAGAACTTGCACTTTTGTCATTTTTGCCATGATTGATGTGTGCATCCTATGAACTTGAGTCCTACATGTGTTTTGTAATATGCCATGCCATCTTTACAAAGGTGTATGCCATGTATTTTTATGATCTCTGTGGTGACTAGCACAAGCATGCAAACTAGGCTTCATGATGTTGCTGATTTCATCCCCTGTTCTGCTGATATTTTTATGCCATGTAAACTTGATGCTACCGAGAGATCCATGCTTATTTTGAGATACTTCACTAAGAATGTTTTATACATATGGTTATTATCTATCCATCCATGCCCTTGTTTGCAATTATGGAGTGACATAGCTTGAGTCAATCGAGCTCTACTTTTGCTATAAAATGTTTCCTGGCAGGTTGTTTACATGTTATTCAATTTTGCCAAGGTTGTTGTAGTTGATCCGTGTATGCTATGATGTTGTTCTTGCCATGTATAGCTTCTATGCCATGTCTTCCTACTGTTGGTTGCCTTACCATGCCATGTATTACTCTGTGGTGAGTGGTTCAAGCTCACCAACATGTCTACTTATTGTTGTTCCTGCCAAGTCTGAATCTGTAATAACTTGCTATGTTTATGTGGGTGCCATCATATTTTCTGATCCTTTTTGGCTCATGGTCAGTAAAGGACTTTTGATCTATGCATTTAGTAGTATCATGCCATGCCTTTGTTTCTCATGATAAGTTCCTGTAGCATGTTGTTTCACAGCTCTAAACATATTAACCTGATGTTATTTCTGCCATGTCCTGTGAATTCTGCTAAGTCTGTGAACTGTTATTATTTGCAATCTTGCCATGTGTGTTTGAGCATGTTCTAGTGATTTATGGAGATAGCTCAGTGTTCATGTTTTGTCATGCTTTACTTATACATCATGCCCATGCCTTTTGTTCTCACGTTGAGATGCTGTAGCATAGTGTTTTGGTGCTTGCAATATGCCAAGTTACTGTTTTGGACAGCTTGTCCTTTAAACTTGTATAGAGTGTATGTGTTGAACCGTTGCTCCGTTTTGAGTGTGCTCTATATGTAACTTGCTTGATTTTGCATGTAGTTTCATATTATCTTGTTGCATCATTGTTTTGAGGTGTTTGCTTGATGTTTGGATGCATTTTGCATCAATGCCATGTTTAACTTGTTTTGCTCATATCTTCTAGGCCGTAGCTCCGAATCTAATGAACTTTATATGTAACTTGACTAGATTTTCGTGTAGATCATCGTGGTGCATCTTAACTTGCTGTTTAACAACTTCAACTTAAGGTTTATTCAGATCTGGACCAATTTCGAAATATACATATGAGGACTTACCAGAATTGTTATATGTTGTTTCCAGCCTCATTTAAACTTGCCTTGATGTGTTGTTCTTGTTTGCATCATCTCTTGCCATGAGTAGCTTCATGTAGCCTTGTCATGCATCATGCTTGTTGTGCATCATGCCTTGTTCATGTGTGGTGTGTTTACTTTGTTGTGTGCTTCTATAGTTTCATATTATCATGTTGCATCCATGTTTTGAGGTGTTTGCTTAATGTTTGTATGCATTTTGCATCAATGCCATGCTTATCTTGTTTTGCTCATATCTTCTAGGCCGTAGCTCCGAATCTAATGAACTTTATATGTAACTTGACTAGAATTTCGTGTAGATCATCGTGGTGCATCTTAACTTGTTGTTTAACAACTTGAACATAAGGTTTATTCAGATCTGGACCAATTTCGAAATTTGCATATGAGGACTTACCGGAATTGTTCTATGTTGTTTCCGGCCTCATTTAAACTTGCCTTGATGTGTTGCTCTTGTTTGCATCATCTCTTGCCATGAGTAGCTTCATCTAGATTTGTCATGCATCATGTTTGTTGTGCATCTTGTCATGTTCATGTGTGGTGTGTTTACCTTTGTTGTGTGCTTCTTCTTGTTAGTTCCTGTTTCGTTGCGATCGTGAGGATCCGTTCGTCTACGCTTGGTTCGGCTTCATCCGTTCATCTTCTTCATGGACTCGTTCTTCTTCCTAGCGGGATTTTAGGCAAGATGACCGCTACCGTGGATCTCACTACTATCATTGTTATGCTAGTTGCTTCGTTCTTTCGCTATGCTGCGCTACCTATCAGTTGCTGCTCAAGCCTCCCAAATTGCCATGTCAGCCTCTAACCTTTTGCACCCTTCCTAGCAAACCGTTGTTTGGCTATGTTACCGCTTTGCTCAGCCCCTCTTATAGCGTTGTTAGTTGCAGGTGAAGATGAAGTTTGTTCCTTGTTGAAACATGGAGATGTTGTTCCTTGTTGGAACATGTTTACTTGTTGGGATATCACAATATATCTTATTTAATTAATGCATCTATATACTTGGTAAAGGGTGGAAGGCTCGGCCTTATGCCTGGTGTTTTGTTCCACTCTTGCCGCCCTAGTTTCCGTCATATCGGTATAATGTTCCCGGATTTTGCGTCCCTAACGCGGTTGGGTGATTTATGGGACCCCCTTGACAGTTCGCTTTGAATAAGACTTTTCCAGCAAGGCCCAACATTGGTTTTACCATTTTCCTCACCTATGCCCTTTTTCCCTTGGGTTTCCGGAGCCCGAGGGTCATCTTTATTTTAGCCCCCCGGGCCAGTTCTCCTTCGAGTGCTGGTCCAAACCGAGCGATGTCCGGCGCCCCCTGGGCAATCAGGGTCTATGCCAACCCGACGTCTGGCTTATCCGGTGTGCCCTGAGAACGAGATATGTGCAGCTCCTATCGGGATTTGTCGGCACATCCGGGCGGCTTTGCTGGTCTTGTTTTATAGCTGTCGAAATGTCTTGTAGCCGGGATTCCGAGACTGATCGGGTCTTCCGGGAGAAGGAATATCCTTCGTTGATCGCGAGAGCTTATCATGGGCTGTTGGGACACCCCGCAGGTATAAACTTTCGAGAGCCGTGCCCGCGGTTATGTGGCGATGGGAATTTGTTAGTATCCGGTTGTAGTAAACTTGAAGTAAACTCTTCTAAAATACACCAACCGTGTGCGTAACCGTGAGTGTCTCTTTTCGGGGTTGATCGAGAGGAGAACGCGGTTTCTGGGTTATGTCTGACGTAAGTAGGAGTTCAGGATCACTTCTTGATCATTACTAGTTGACGACTGTTCCTTTGTTTCTCTTCTCGCTCTCATTTGCGTAAGTTAGCCACCATACATGCTTAGTCGCTGCTGCAACCTCACCACTTATCCTTTTCCTTACCCATTAAGCTTTGCTAGTCTTGATACCCATGGTAATGGGATTGCTGAGTCCTCGTGACTCACAGATTACTACACCACCAGTTGCAGGTACATGTTTGCGATGATCATGACATGAGAGCGATGTTTACTTGTGTTGGAGTTCTTCTTACGCTTCTTCGATCGGGGATAGGTTCGGTCGGCACTGGGCTAGGTGGTGGATATTGTTGGAGTTTTGTTTATGTTTCATCCGTAGTCGGATGTTGATCTTGTACATGATGTTGATGTATTCTTGTGGCATTTGTGCCTTATGTATGTATCCCTACCTATTATGTAATGTTGATGTAATGATATCCACCTTGCAAAAGCGTTTCCATATGCGGGTCTATCCTTGGTGGGACCGTCGAGTTCCTTTTGGATAGGGTCGCATATTGGGCGTGACACTAACCCTATCCGGTGTCTATATAAACCGGAGGGTTTTAGTCCGTAGGACGAACAACAATCATACCATAGGCTAGCTTCTAGGGTTTAGCCTCTTTGATCTCGTGGTAGATCTACTTTTGTAACACACATCATCAATATTAATCTAGCAGGACGTAGGGTTTTACCTCCATCGAGAGGGCCCGAACCTGGGTAAAACATCATGTCCCTTGTCTCCTGTTACCATCCGCCTAGACGCACAGTTCGGGACCCCCTACCCGAGATCCGCCGGTTTTGACACCGACACTAGGCGCTGCACCGTAGGGTGTGGCGCCTGCGTGTCGGGCGCCACATATAAACGTCGGCCGCGTGAAATGGTTTTATGGGCAGTTCATTCTATGATTTGATTTCGTCCCGAGGTTAAAGTTGTCAAATTTGCCAAAAAAATAATACATAGTACTATCTTCATGACTGTGGACCGAGACTGCGATTGAAATATCAACTACTCCCTCCGTTCTCAAATAATTGTCTTTCTAGCCATCTCAAATGGACTACAATATACGGATGTATGTAGACATGTTTTAAAGTGTATATTCACTCATTTTGTTCCGTATGTAGTCACTTGTTGAAATCTCTAAAAAGACAATTATTTAGAAACGGAGGGAGTAGGAGCAGACAGGTGGGTCTCACTCGCAGATCGCGGTGCTAAAGGTTATGCTTCACGTACGGAATGTAACTAGAGTACATCACCTAACACTCTATCTTCATCTTTGTAGACAACAATTCTTAATGAACCGGTAGCGTCGCACCAAGGAGGCGCGGCCGGCCAGAGTTCTCAACTTTTGACTTGCATCAAAATCAGCCATCACACAGCAAGAGAAAAAAAAAGAGCTGTACAGACACCCACGGGTGAAAAGCTCTCCGACGAGTACTTTAAAGCCAAAGCACAAGCAAACACGACTTGCCAGTTAGTTAGCTCCCGACACGCAGCTGGTCGGTAGTCTCTTGCTGTTCCTCGATCGATCACGGGTTGTTCGACCCGCCGAACGTGCATGATCTTCACATCTCGGTACAAGTGATTCTGCTAAACAAAAGGACTCGGTGCGACTGGGCTTATTTTGGCACCCACACCATATGTCCCGTCTCCATGCACGCCACCCGAAGGCTGTTCTACGGAAGCACGTGGCTCATGTGAGTGCAGTGCCTTGGGTGGCGCCTTAATGGCCGACGAAAACGGTCTTGCAGTGTGCTTCGTGTGGCCACCCGCCGATGGCCGAGTTGTCCAGATCGAGAGGGCCAATAACCCATGCCGGAACTGGTTAAGCACGGCTCGCTGTCGTGTGCTCCACTGGGCGCTGTTACGCGCGAAAATGAAATGGAAAGGTTCCGTGCGCGTACATGTTACCGTCTGATGAAGTAAATAGCATAAAACTACCAGTTTACAGGCTTGGGTTCCAAAAAACTACTGGTTTTTAATTTTTCTCAGATAACTACCAAGTCAGGGGTTGGCTGTTTCAAAAAACCCCAAATTCTCTTTGTTAAAAAATTAAACATGTTTATGACATGTCGGGCCCGCCACTAAACACACCGTTAGGTTGACCGTTTGTTTGACCGTTAACTGACTTGTGGGGGCCACATGTCAGCGCCTCATCAACAGATTTTTTACAGATTAGCCCCTACAAATATTTTTCAAAAGCAATCGGGTCCCTGGAATCATTTTAAAAAAGCAATCGGTCCTTGGGCTACGCGCCTGGCTCCAACGGCTCGCCGTGGTGGTCGCCGCGCCGCGCACTGGTGCCGGGGTGGTCGTCAGGCGTGCCGCCGTGGGGCTCTGCTCAGTCAGTCGCGCCTTGCTGCGCCATCGGATCCGCTGAGCGCCGCCACCATGGGGCTCGGCTCGGGTCGCCCGCGCCATCTGGCGCCATCGGGAGCAGCCTAGGCGCCCGCCATGGGCTCCGCCAGTCTCCACGCTGCCCCACGCTGCTGGCTCGCCCATGCCGCCGCCATCCCCGGCTCGAGCTCCTCGGCCCATGGCGCCGCCATCCTCGCGCCCTTCTTTGGAGTGTCGCGACGAGGTCGGCCTCGTTGCAACGTCGCCGAGCTCCGGCTTGGAGGAGGTTCGCCGGCTTGGGAGGGAGGAGTCGCCGGCTTGGGCGGGGAGGGTTGCTGGCTCGGGAGAGGAGAGGTCTGGCACGGGAGAGAAAGAAGAAAGAGAAGAGAAAGAAGAAACTTACATGTGGGCCTCACATATAAGTTAACGGTCAAACTGAGGTCAAACTAACAGTTTGTTTAGCGGCGGGCCCAACGTGTCATAATCGTGATCAACTGATAAAGACTCGATGATTTGTGTTTTTTGAAATAGCCGACCGCTCATTTGGTAGTTATCTGAGAAAAATTAAAAACCGGTAGTTTTTTGGAATCCTAGCCTGTAAACTGGTAGTTTTATGCTATTTACTCCGTCTGATGGTCTGCCCAGAACGGCCTCTGCTCGCTTCATCCGGGTAATTGAACGGAGGAGTCTTTCGCCTTGTATTCGAGTCACGGTGCAAACCTGGCACGTCTCGCTGGAGTGCACGTGACGACGACGAGAGAGTGATAAGACTCGAGGGAATGCAAGATAGTAAGACGGATTTTATTAGTAAGAGCAACTCCAACGCGCCGACCTAAACGGACGCACATTTTATCCGTTTTTCGTTTGTTTGGGTCGGTCAGGTGTACGTGCGCGTTCGCTTTTCTTTTTTTTTTTTGATCAGCAGAGGCGCCACGGGAGGCATATTTATTTTTACCGACGTGGCCGAAATTGACTTAGTTAAGTATAGTTTATACATAAATGGCCCGTCAAACACCGGCCAAAGTCCACTTAAACATAACTAAACATTAAGAAACACTAATAACCACCCGCCCGCTGCCCTAGTAAACCGCCTTGCCCTTGCCATCGTCGTCGCCGCCACCGCCGGTGAGGTCGATAAAGACGGGAGGCGGGCCAGCCCAACCGAACGCGGCTTGATAGGCCCCCAGAACAGCCTCCTCCGGCGTCTATTGCGGTGGCATCATTGCGACGAGACGGGCGTGCTCCTCCTCCTCGCGGCGCATCCGCTGCTCGGCGTGGGCCCCTCCTTCGTGATTCAATGCGCCTTCCAGCGTTCAAGGTGGAACGCCTCCTCTTCCGGCGTGGAGACGAAGTAGTAGGGAGGGGCGATCACCCATTCGCGGAGCTGGCCAGTCCACGAATAGGACTCCTCGGGTGGGGGTGACCGCTGCCGAGTGGGCGTTGGCTCGTGCTCCGCTCCGGCCCGGCCTTGGGCTCGACGAGGAGTGGCACCGGCACGAACAGGGCGCGCGCGGACGGAGTCCCCAACCGCGGACAAAGCAAGGGCTTGCTCCAGCCTATCCCAATGGGCGTCCTCCTCGAGGCGGCTCGCCTCCAGTGGACGGAGGAAGTGGATGAGGCCGGTCTCACCGCACGCGTCCATTAAGAACGACGGACACACGACCCTTTCACACACTGTCAGGCAGGCCCTTGTTAGGTGTCCATGTTAATTATGATCACTGGGGTGGTTGGACGGCCGACATGTGAGGCCATGGCGGACACCGAGGAGACGCTCGGCGCGTGCACGCCCACACATTTCAGGCTCAAAATTGGGTTGGAAATGGATCTGCGCGAACGCGAAGTGGACGGGATTTGAGAATGGGTCCGCGCGTTTGGCCATCGGTTTTGTCCGCGCCGACCCAAATAGACATGTGGGTACGAGGAACACAAGGCTGACATTCACCGGCCCACCCAATCAATAGCCACTTGAGTAGAGTTGTGTACTAGTATCTTCCTTTACAATCTGGGAAGTCGTTCAAGAATATCAATGATTATAAATAATTACTGGGTAAATCGGGCCGAAGGGGCCTCCTTGAGCGCCCAAAATCGCAATGAGGTGTCAGAGGCACTGTTGATTTTTAAAATAAAGCTCGGCTAGTCATGGTTAGGTATCCCAGAGTCCACTCCTAGGACCAGGAGGTGATGTCTGCCCACATGGCCACATGCGTGCGATCAATGGCGGAGAGCTCCCCGCCGTCGACCTGCCCGTCCTGTGTACGGTCAGCAGCTAGCTAGCTATGGCAATACGTGATCATACTACAGGCCTGTCCGGTACCACTCTAGCCTGTCCTGTAGCACCATTCCATCATGGTTTCTTTGGAACAAAGCTCGATTTGTCCGCTGTCTGGCCAACCAGACCGATCGATCATGGTCTCATGGAGGTCGCCGCGTTCGTTCGTCCAGCCACCAGTACAGTAGAGTATTTCTTAATTAGCAGGCGCGGACAGGCGAAAACCACTGGAAACCGCCGAGCCGGGGGCGATGGTTGCCCGACGGCAGATTTCCCGATCGGATTCCCTGGACGGATTCATATCGAGGGGACGCGTCGTGATCTTTCGGCATCCTCCGTGCCATGCGCGGCCATCTTCGGCTCTCGGCACGGTCCGGCTTGTTCCGGTAGTACAGACGACGCCGTGTCTCCACTCTCCACGCATCTCGCCTAAAGTTTGCTCCACCGGAGCACGCGTGGTGCGGTGTTTCCGAGCGAGCTCCGTCCTTTCCTTTCTTGAGCATGGGCAGACATCCCCGGCCATGGCGGTTTGCGTCGCCTGGGTTTTCTGGATCGAGAGGACATGCCGGAGCTGGAGCCGGAGCCGGTTAAGCACGTGCACGTGGGTGCCATTTCGCCAATTTTAGAGGAAAACCTTGTCCCGTTTTCCTTTCCGCGAGCAACGAAATGTAGCTAGATGCTTCGGAAGCTCGATAAGATATTCCATAACTATTTCCAGATTTCAATCGACTCATTAGGCCGCGTGCGCCATGACCTTGCAAGCTTTAAGGACTCAAACACCAGCTAGCGTTTGTTTGAGGACTAACTAATCAGCTGGACGGCAGCACCGTGGCTGCGTGGCTAACGATGCCCAATGTCCCTAACGAGCTAGCTTAACCACACCATGGAATCTTTTGACCTAGAAAGGCCAAGACGGAGAAAAAAGAGTTATCACCGATTAGTACGAAGCAATAGTATATATATATATAGTCGTCGTCCAAGAAAATGTGTACTGCGTAGATTTTGTTTTTGTTTTTTGCGAGTGTTAGATAGTTTACTTGTCCTTGATACACATAAGACAAATCAGAGCGATGCATCATTGCGCATAGACAAGACTTCACGTGGAAAGCAAAAGAGCTCCGGGGTAGTTGAGTATGTAGACGTTGAGTGAGAGAAGTAAAATGAATACAATACGTAACATCATTTAAGACTTTAAGTAAGTGAAACACATTAGCCGCCCGTTCTTCGGTTGGACAATAAGGGTCGGAGAAGGGAATCACTCGTTCTTAAAATCAGTATTCTTAAGTTTAAGTTTAAAGAGTCGGGCCGACAAAAGGAGAGAGCTCCCTGTTCTTGGTTCTCCTGTAATTGAATTCCCGGGAACCACAAGAATCCATAAAATGGGATTTCAACTCAGCACCTTTTGTTTTGAGATTTGAGACGAGTTGCTTTTTGGAAAGCACAGTAGGATGAAAGAGGAGCTTTTGTAGATGCCCTCGAGTATCATATTGAGTGTGGTACACGCACATAATTAGTCGAGGTGAGGTGATTATATTTTATCCCTATAGCCCACTAATCCCCCACTTTGTCATACGTCTTAACTAATGGACGAAAGTAAAAGTCGCTCAAAGACCAACGTGGCTAGGCTTGAAGGACACTTTAAGATTTTGTTTTCTCTTTTCGCTAATGTACGACCAATGTGCACTGACCGAAGCTGAAAAAACTGGCAGAAAACAAGTAAGAGTGACACGTGCTTGGAGCCCACACGAACACGATATGAGACTTCGATCTTAGTTCAAGAAAAATACATACTACTAGTAGTCTATCTATGACTATGGACCTAGAGTGAGGAAAAGGGTTGAAATAAAAAAGTAGGAGCGGACAGGCGGGTCTCAACTCTCAACTCTCACGGGCAGTTCCTGGTGCTAAAGGTTATGCTTCACGTACGGAATCGAACTAGAATACATCGCCTGACGCTATATCTTCATCTTTCTAGACAACGTATTTTTAGTTAACTGCTAGCATCGCACCAAGAAGATGCAGCCGGCCGGGCAGTTCCACTTTTGACTTGTGCTTCAACCAGCCAGCACACAACAAGAGAGAGAAAAAGGCGATGCCATCAGTGAGTTGTGCACACACCCACGGGTGAAAAGCTCTGTGACAAAGCACAGGCAAACACGTGCTCGTGCCTGACATGATTGAAGACGAATAGATCAAAAGTTTTCTTGAAAAAAATAACGTTTGAAATTGTCATGTGCTTATCAGGGTAGATAAGATGGAGTTGATTCGAGTAAAACCAAGTCAAAGCGAACTCCCTGTATAACTTGGGTCGGATGCAAAACGTTAACTTGGGTGTTTACATAAACATCAAATGGTTGGTTACTTTGTATAATTCGCGAAAAACATGACATATATTGATTTGACCTCCCAAACCATGACAAGGTTGATATTTGCACATGTTAATCAGCACCTATTTTAGAAAGGTACGGCCAAGTGTCAAATACAAACTAAATGCATAAAGATATGGGACTTGTTTTATTTGGTCCCTCAACTTTCGGTGAAGTCTATATTTGGTCAAAACCATGACCATGGATGAATCTTGTCCGGTTTTAGTAGTTAAGGGTGCAAGTTGTTCGGTTTTAGAGTTGAGGGACCAAATCTAGACTTCACGAAGAATTAAGGGATGAAAAGTATACTTTTCTTTTTATTTTATTAGCTTGGCACGACGTTGACACCCGCACTTTGTTGTACGCATACTCGCTCTACCATCTCCCTCTCCCGCTTTGTCTCTGAGCCCTCCTATTCACTCCAATTTTATTTGTAAGAATGCTTGGTAAATTTAGTCCCTTAAATATATGTTTGGTAAGAATCTTTTAAGTTACTACCAATTTGTCTAAAAATTCCAGCAAACTATGCAAGCATAAAAATGCTGTAAATATCAAAAACAAACAACCGGCTAGCTAATTACATACCAGAAACACAAGGCTGGCATTAACCCGCCCGCCCAATCAATGGCCACTTGAGTAGATTTGTACTACCTCTACAATTTGGGAAGTTGTAAAAGAATATCAATGATCACAAATAATCACGGGTGTAAATCGGGCCAATGGGGTCTCCTTGTGCACCTAAAATCGCAATGAGGTGTCACTGGAGGCACTGTTGATTTTAAAATCAAGCTTAGCTAGTCATGGTTAGGTACTCCTACTCCTAGGACGGACCATCGGCGATTGTCGCACCGTCCACTAAACCAGGAGGTAACGTCTGCCCACATGGCCACATGCACACCGTCCATCTACCATCTCTCTAATCTAGTGTGTGTCCCCCACTGCGTGCGATCAATGGCGGAGAGCTCCCCGCCGTCGACCTGCCCGTCCTGTGTACGAGTCACTCGTAGTCAGCAGCTAGCTAAGCTAGCTATGGCAATACGTGATGACACAAGCCTGTCCAGCACCACTCTAGCCTGTCCTGTAGCACCATTTTCATCATGGTTTCTTTGGAACAAAGCTCGATCTGCCCGCTGTCCGGCCAGCCAGGCCGATCGATCATGGAGGTTGCCGCGATCGTTCGTCCAATCCAGCCACTGGTACAGTACGTATTTCTTAATTAGCAGGTGCGGACAGGCGAAGACCACCGGAAACCGCCGAGGCGGGGGCGGTGGTTGCCCGACGGCAGATTTCCCGATCGAAATTCCCTGGACGGATCCGGATCGAGGATACGCGATACGCGACCTTTTGGCACCCTCCGTGCCTTGCGTGGCCATCTTCGGCTCCCGGCACGGTCCGCCTTGTTCCGGTACCGACCGACGACGCCATGTCTCCATGCATCTCGCCTAAAGTTTGCTCCACCGGAGCGAGTTTCGTCCTTTCTTGAACATGGGCAGACATCCCCGGCCATGGCGGTTTGCGTCGCCTGAGTTTTCTGGATCGAGAGGGCACGCCGGAGCCGGAGCCGGATCCGGTTAAGCACGTGGGCGGGCGGGTGCCGCTCGGAGAGAAGAAACAGGAGAGGCTACGGGCGTGTGGCCATTCCGTGGTCTGGCCGGAACGGGCTCCGCTCGCTCGACTTGGGCAATGGAACGGCAGCCTTTCGCCTTCCGTTTCTGGTCACGGGAACCCGGCACGCCTCGCCGGAGTGCACGCCAGGTCAAGCACGCACGTCGATACGTGGCGTTTTGTTTTTTCACGTTTTTCGAGGAGGACATGTCCACGTTCTGAGGTCGACGTTGATGCGGTGGTGCCTTGTCGGGAGCCATGTTACCCACCGACTCGGTAAAAAATACTACAAGACGGACTTTGATTCAAGCAAGGAACCACGTCAAGTCAAGCCATAGTGGTTGTAATAAGTGCGGGTAAAACTTGGATCGAATGTAAAGCCTACTACCGCCGTTTCAAATTGTTAGATCTTTTTTTTAAATGAATGAAGCAACACGCTAAAATGCGTCTATGTACTCCCTCTGTTCCGTAATATTTGTCGCTGGAGCAGCTGAACGGCACACAGGGAGTATATCTGATTCAAAAAGAATTAGAACATCTCATAATTTGAAATGAGGAAGTAACAAACAGCTATTGGTAACTTTTACACATTAAAAATGCAATTACAGCTTTTTACGGCTGCCAACCAGAAAAATTGCTAAGTTTGGAATATTTATTTATTTTTTAGATTAAATCTTGGAATATTTGACAAGTGGCAAGTGTGGGTGTTTCTACTTATGTCATGGTCGACATCTGCATATTGCGGTGTACATAAATCCGGTTTGGATTTTTTTTGTGTGCTAATGTTAACTTGACAACGTACTGGGTTTTAATTGGATGCGTGTAGATGAAAGAATTTTAGTTGGACGCATATAAATGAACCCATGCCATGGATCCAACTTACTTCAAAATGTTGCTCAATTAGACATATAAGCTCAAGGTTGTAGTTGTGTTTGATAAATCGTGTGGCTTAGGTCATCTCAAAGCTTTTACTCTCCATAGTTGTAATGGTCTTGTCATCTCCCCTGGGTATGTCTAGTCTCTAGCTTGGCGTGTCGGTATATGTCGGTATATGAGTTGGCGGCCAGGCTTCAACAACACATATCTGACAGTGTGTTGAGCTCTCGCCCCTTCCAAACCAGGAGGAAGTGGCAGACTCATCAACGCGCTATGAGGTGGACTGTGTGGATGATTCTGGTATACAGTCAGTAACACAATGCCAATGCAATGGTCAAAAACCAGAAACGTTGCAACAAGGCGCCAAGAGGCCTGAACGAAGGAGGGTGCTATCATGCAAAAGAAACACGTCAACGGAGTGAAAAAAAAGTGGCCTGAAGCCGCGCCAAGCAAACGTGCGGACAAACGAGGCATGGATAAGAAGAACCATACACAAGTAGTAGCGTCTGTCGTTTTGCGCTCGGAACTCACGCGCCCGAAGCTCGTGGCTTGCGGACTTGGTCTCTTTGATACCCGAGAAATCTTTGAAGTTACGTCTTATCGGAAATCACCATAAAACCGAACCCGAAAACCCCTCGGTTAAACATCAAATTACTGCCTACTAACTAATTACTACCAAAAATAGGACACATATTCATTCTTGTTTTGAGTTGGCACATATTTATTCGTTTATTACTCTCCCTGCCAATCCATGGCAGGTTGTCTTGTGTAAAAAAATATTCATTACTACTGTAGAACTACTTGATTAGCATCTCCTCCAGTGAGGCACTGCCAAGTGCCAAAGTATTATAAAGACAGTACTATATAAAATTTAAATGCATAAAGATATAGGGGGGCCCTATTTTATTATAGCCCAGTCACGACATTCACATGCGCTTCCGCTGTACACCACACCCACTCCTCCGCCGGTCCCTCTTTTATCTCAGACCCCCTCCGGCTTCCTCCAATTCTCATTCCCAGGTCCCTTTCAACGAGAGAGAGGGAGAGAGAGAGGAGCAGTTGGTTGAGACCCGAGGCGGAGATGGATCTGCTGGAGAGGAGCGCAGCCACTATTAAGGCGGAGGCGGGGGAGGCCCAGCGCAAGGAAGCCGAGAGGAAGGAGCAGGAGCACAAGGAGCAGGAGACCCAGCAGCAAGGCCAAGGGCTCACCGCCAGACCCCCGCTCGCCAACGGCAGGTAGCTGGCCTCCTCCGCCCCCTTCTCCCCGCTCTAGGAAGAAACCGTGGCGGATTCCGTCGAGGATTCCGCGTCCGCCGGCGTGATTCTGCCGGATTGCTTGTGTGCGTGCACTTCTTGTTCTTCAGTCGTGTTCCTCTCCCTCTTTCCCCTGTTCTTCCTCACGCGCTTTCGCAATTGGCACCCCGTGGCCCAGTGCTAATCACGGGGGAGCCCTTGCCGTGTGCTCCGTCGGTCCTCGGCTAGGTGGCGTGGGGAGTGCGTAGGTGTCGGTGCGGATTCTGAAATGCGTGTTCTTTCTCGTTGCTGTTCAAGTGTTGTTCTTGTTCCTATCTCCATGTGGTCCAAATCCTCCAAGCTTCAGTTTCCTGAACCTTTGCCTGATGTTAAGAAATCTTAAGTTAGGGGGAATTTTGGAAATCTGGCGTTACCACTCCTTATCCTTCATGGTCATGGTTGATTTAATCGCAAGAAAAGCGCAAACTTGTTGTGCTCTTGACGATAAACATTTCGGCAAATCTTTTCTTACCAGTTAACTAAGTAAGCTTACGGCTGTGGAAGAACTTTGCCCAAGATGGGCACAGATCCAGGCAGCCCTTTCCCCCTCACTGTCTAGTTTCTTGTTCTACGATTTCTTCAAAGCGTCATGTAAAGTTCTTAGTTCAGCCGCTGAGTTAGGTCCACAGTGAAGAACTCTTTAGGTCGCTTACATTTTCTTTGTGATGTACACCTCGACCTCGAGCTATCTTTTTTTGAGAAACATGGGAGAAGGCGTAGGTAGATCCAATTAAAGCCGGGTTCGGTACCCAGATAACTTCCTTAACCATGCAAAGCCCTACCAAGGATTTCAACTGCAAAAAAGAACAAACGGAAAAACTAATGAGCTTTTCCCCTGTTTGCTTCATGACCAATTGTGAAGCCGGGGACCAACGACATGGTCTCTGACCAGCTATTCACAACGTTGAACTACTGGCCTTTGGGACATCTCCTGACATGTTAAGGGCCCTTGTGCCTAGCATCATGTGTTGCAAGCGTGCAAACGGAACGCTTTGCTAACCCTGATAGTGTTTCTTCTGACCTTCGGGGCTTTTCGGCATATTGGTCGGCTGCAGTGCTTTGCATTGTTCAGCTATTCACCATATCCATGCCACGTTAATTTGTTCTGCCCCTACTATCGTAGAATGTTTTCCTGTAAGGTTTGGTCACTACTGTCTATTTCTCGTTGGTTTACATTCAGTTAATTGGCGATGTGCTAGGCTGCTGTGAAATGATGGATCCTGTATTGGAGTTAAAATAAAATGTGACACTAAAAATGTGCCACTTGGAATAAAATTTTCCTGCTTTTTTCTGAATTTATATAGGTCTAATGGGTGCAGGATGTTTTGGATCTATTAATTTTAGACAACGGTTGGAGAAAACAATTAAGTCCAGCACATATAATTTGCTAGGTCCAGTGCTTAGGATGGAACAGAAGTTACGTAGGTCCAGCCCATACATCCTGGACTGACTTTGAACTAGTCAGACAAGTAACTGGACGCTAGGCGGCACATACCCGTCCACCATGCCTTGAATAATTCAGAGTGGACCACAATTAGAGTCATAGTCTGCTGTTGTCTGATATCACATCATGCATTATAGAAGTTGTTAGACTCAGAATTGTTGGTACCTGCAAAGTAGTTGATGTTATTAATTTTAACATGGAAGTTTTACAATGTAAATAACTGACTATTCTGATGTGGGCCCAGGACCGGGGTATCATACAAGTCGTGACTAAGCGACAAGTCATTTAGTCTGGAACTCTTCCTAAGATGCACAAAGGCTTATGATGCAACTAACATGCACCCTAGCTGACGGGTGCCACAATTTTTTTGAAAACAATTCTAAACGTACTTCAAAACTTCTATCTATGTATAAAATTTGAAGAGTTTCACTCTATGGTGAGTGCACAGTTCTATGTCATGGACAGGGGTGTGTGGAAGTTGGTTAGCTATCCACGTGCCATAACCATGCCTTGGTTTCCATATCTTATGGGTTTCAACTACTGCCTACCCCAACTTGTTTGGGACTGAAAGGCTTTGTTGTTGTAAAAATGGTAAGAATTTTCTCATTTTGTTGCTATGAACATAGAATGATTTTGAACCTGAAATTTTGTGTGTAGTTAGTGTAACCCATGTATTATACTATCTAGAATTTGTTTTGGATTTATCTGCTGCTTTTGCTAGCCTGTGAATGTGGTGATTGCAACCAAGCCTTCAGTGCATAAGGACCCATTAAACAGAGTGTAGAACAATCACTTATGGTCTGGAAATAGATGGCTGGTTGCAGATGAAGTGCATAGTAATGCCGTTTCAACATTTGATCTTTGCCTTCAATTCCTCCAACTAAAAAGATAGCAATGTGCCCTCAGGGGTTTAGTAAATACTATATGTAACCTAACATTATGCATCAGTGAGCCAACCTGACCTCCGATTTTATGCCCTTTTACTTTTGTATATGCAGTTGCTCGAGTGCCATGTGTGCTGTGTCTGCCAACTTTCCAATACATTTGTGTATTTATTTGATTTCATATTATTCTTTCATTGCATATTCTAACTACTCATGCTGTTTAATTATTAGGTCTGGAATGTTGCCAATGTCGAGCCCTCCAGCAAATCCGGGACAGCTTACCATTTTTTATGGTGGGTCAGTATGTGTGTATGACTCAGTGCCACCAGAGAAGGTAGTATTTATGCTTCTTGCATCTATCATTTTCTTGGTTTAATTGTCGAAACTCTATGCTAACCTGTGACATTGGCATCAATAGGCTCAAGCAATCATGCTCATTGCAGCAGCAGCAGCTGCGGCCTCAAAAAGCAATGGCACCGCTGCTGTTAAGCCTCCAGCGATGTCTGCGACCAATGCTATCCAAGCCATGCTTACGCGGTCGCTCTCACTCCAGAGCACTTCTGTAGCAAATGGACAACCTCAGGCTGTCGCGGATCCAGGCTCGATTTGCAAGCTTCAGGCTGGTAAAGCCGCTAGATCTTTATTCTGAAACCTAAAAGTGGGATGTTCATTCTAATCAGTCTTTGTATGATCTAAAATTGTAAAAAATAATGTTACCTGCTTTGCAGATCTTCCCATCGCCAGGAGACACTCCCTTCAGCGCTTCCTGGAGAAGCGCCGTGACAGGTTAGCATGAATGAAGAGTACAAGTAGCAGTCTACGTTCTTCTGGAGCGTATTATGAGTATTATGACCCCCTTACATTTGTTGGTTTGTGTTTCCACATGCTGTGTATGGTGTACCACAGCATTTAGAAATGCATTTGTATGAGGCCAAGTCTTCAAAACCAAGTCTTGTACTTCTGTGCCCCGTTCATGATCAATCCAAATTATGATAACCGTTCTATTTTCAACCTGAATGTTCTAGGAGAAGAAGTTTGATGTATGCGAAAAAAGTGCTCCATGACTCGTGATAAAAAATCTGCATGATTCTGTTAAAATGTACTTGCAAGAGACCAAACATTTTGTGTAGTTTCAGCTGGTAATAACTAATAAACATGTACGTAGTATGATTTGTTTATGGTCAGGTCACATTAGAGCATCATTCCATAACAAGTGATGCAACATATCAGCTGGTAGATTGGGATTATATGATTATTGAATATTGACACGAGTTATGAGAAAAAAATTAGTAGTTCTCCTTAAAGCCCCTTGGTATTAGCGCAATGAACCGAAGCTAAGCTGGGGACATCAGCTTACAAAAGACAAACCACAGAAACAGCTGTGAAACTAAAGAACATTAGGGCCCTAACAAGCTTCCCCATCAAGGCTTTCACCACTCTTCAGGAGAAATACTGAACTATACTTTTAGTTAGTTTTGGTCACAGCCATTAATTCTCAGGACGACCGATCGCCTTTAAGCTAGCTTTTGTGTGAGGAGTCGAAACGGCTAAAGATAGCATCTCCATCCCTGCTTGCTCTTGTCATGTTTCATATGAAAAAGTAACAGACTGCGATGGCCAACCTTTTTTCGTCCTCCTGCATCTGTAGCTGTAATCAGTTTCAAATGTGCTGGCTCGAACTGACTATGGAATGATCCTATGATGCAGGGTGGTGAGCAAAGCTCCTTACGGAGCCGGGAAGCCATCCGAAGGCATGGGAGCATCTTCTGGAATGGAAGCGGTCGCGGAGGGCAAGGCCCAGTAACCCTGAAAGAAGAAAGACGGCCCTGCCCCTGATGTTTGGAAGGAAAGGGGCGTGTGTTAGCTGATGTGATGTTACCCCGTAGAATCATCATCGTTCGTGACGATAATAATGATCCGACCAGAACCTCTATTGTCATTGTTCTGTTGTCATTGTGTAGTTTACTCTGTATCTGAACTCGTTTTAGTCTGCGGAACCGTACTGCTATGATGAATGTGTCGATGATGTAAATCGTGGCTGTCGCGCCTGTCTGACTGATACATTGTTATCGTAGTCGATAAATGATATCATCTGTGCCGTCTCTGTTTCAAATGTTCCCAGTTGGTTTGGAAATGTTGTGTTTGTGTGTGGTTTGTTGAGGATGTTAGTAGGTTTTCAGTGCAATCTGAGAGGCGGCCTCTCATCGGTTTTCTGGTGTTCCTTGAAGTTGGTAGAAGCAAACTGAATTTTCTGATGTTGCGTTTGTGCTGCAGCGAACCGATTTTGTTCACGGAGGCAACTTTCATCAGTGTAACGGCGATTACTGAACCTACGTAGCCTTGGGGGTGTATGGCTGCTGTTGCTTCTTGTAAACATGCTCTATTTTCTTAACTGAAAATGGGGGCCTGGAGGCTCCTTTGATCTCTACTAAAAGAAAAACTACGTACTGTCAGTGAAAGCTACTTGGATCCGATTAAGCATGTGCTGACGTAGCTAGTTTCACACTTCATGAACTAGCAGTGGAGCAAAGAAAAAAAAGTGCAACGCGGTCATAGAAACTTCTGCTATAAGATCACCATTCACACATGATCCTCTCAAACTTATTGATTTCCACCGTCCGCCCATACATACTAAACTTAGTTCACTAGAACATCAACTTGAGTTCAACGATAATGTAACACGACAGTCAGTCAGTCACCAAAGGTCCGAAAGCACTAAAGAGATGCAGACAACTGCTTCAAAACAACAAAAAAAGAAAAGAGAGCTCGCAAGTCTAAGTCTGGAAGTGCATATGGTAACCACACTGACTGCATCATGCATGCGAGCTACGCATAATCCCATGGGCGTAGCCGCCGACCATGACCAAGGAAAGAAGGGACACGACGCCGGCTGGGAATATCTTTCCGGACTTCTTGAAGCGAGATCCCATGACTGACAGCAGTGCAGCCGATATACCTATGGCACAAAGCCAAAAGAACATTTAGGGCATCAGCCGTCAGGAGAAGAATCTTGGTCGATGCAATTCCCAAGCAAGGATGACAAAGGACCACACAAAACATGGCCGATGAAGGAATACTACATATCACATACCTAACCCGATTGCTGACGCAAAGACGGGTCTCACTGGGAGTTGAGTGTGAACGAAGAACAGCACCAGGGCTGATATGCCTCCTGCAGCCAGTGATTTCTGGCTTCCGCTCTTCATGTAACCCATCACTCCACCAGCTGCAAAAGTTAGTGGCACAATGATCAGTTGTTGTAAATGTTGCAACTTCCCAAGAACAGTCAATATTTTCAGCGTATATCAGTGTACTTTCAATTATAACGCTGTAAAAGGTTGCAGAACCTCATAGTTTTATAAGATGGTTGATAGAGCTAAACAAATGTCAGGGGTATTTAGCCCTATGCTAATTCAACAGACATAATAAAGGTATCAGATACCAAGAAGGCAATAACACTACAGCTCTGTTATGAAAAAAAGTAGCCGTGTGTTTTGTACAGCCAACCACTTCCATCTTTTCTGGTATCTGGGTGTTCATGATATCCTACTTCCTAGGAGAGATATCCTACAACGTGCTTGTTTGGAGCATTTAATTAAGGGACCAAGCACTTGGCTCTATGAACAAGAAGAGCATTCTGAGACACACAGAAAGGCATACGTTCTATACATGAAATTTGGTAAGCACACCCCAATTCTATTTTTTGCTCTGACAAAAGGAGAAGTTGAGTAGCCAAGAGAGTGCTGACGAGCCTGCCTACTAGTTTATGCAATCACCAAGTCGATTTTAACTGTTGTACCAACACATTAGTCATTCAGCTTAACTATCAAGGACAACAAAAGAGAGGGGGGTGGTGGCAAATTTGACTCCGAGATGCACACACATTCCCACAGCAGGGTCTATAACAAACAACACCGCCATAAAGGGAGGGTTGAGCGTTGGAACAATTGTGGCAAAGTAGAGCCCAAGCTGCCATATGACCATCTCCACAAAAAAAACTCTAAATGCAAAAGACATCAGACACAGTTCTGTTATTATGAATAAGAAATACCCTTCTGTTGAATAAAGCCAACCACTTCTTTCTGATCTGGATCTGGATGCTCATCATAGCCTACACTGTGCTTTATTCTCATACCTTAAGTGAGGGCACCTGACAGTCAATACTATAAAGCAAGAAGAGCATCCTACACCACATAAAGGAACCCAATTTTCTATCTTTGAAAATTTGCTGACTGCCTCCAAGTTTCATTGTTGCTATGATAAAAACAGGAACAAGCTAGTGTTGACGAGCCTGCCTACTGGTTTCTACAATTGGCATGTCAGTTTTAATCATTGTTTTGTCAAATAAGTCCATTACCTTGATTCTTATTACTCCCTCCGATCCATATTACTTGTCGCTGCTTTAGTACAACTTTATACTAAAGCAGCGACAAGTGATATGGATCGGAGGGAGTATTATTTTCTATAAGAGGGCCTCTTTGCCCCCATTTTCATTTTGTTAAGAAAATGGAGTCTTGCACAATACTGGGAGCATCATCACTTACACCCCTGATAAATAACCATATCATGGGATACCTTAGCCAAAAGCAACTAACGAATACATTACCTTGATTATCAAGTACTCATAAAAGGTGTAATCTTGTCTAAAATGCAGCCAAGAAACATGTGCGTTTAACAAACTGGGGAGTGAGGATAATCCACTGGTTATAGGCTCAAATGGCAGGATGACACAGTCCATTCTGCCATTTGACCTTCTACATGAACCAGACTTCAGTCTCAGCGGGATCACGCGGACAATAATGGTTATACTGATAAAGAACAGTCAAAATCTCATATAAATACTATACTTTACTCGGACCCAACGCATCTGCACCTATGGCAACGAGAAAATGGAGGTGGCGCTACCTCCGACGAGCGCGGCGTAGGCGAGGGTGAGCTTCTGCGACATGGAGAGCCCCGCTCCCATCTTCTCCTCCTCCCCCTCGTCCCCGCCTCCCTGCGGATCACTTCCCCGGCCTCCTCCGCTCCCAGATCCCGCACCGTCTCCGCCTCCCGATCCGCCGCCGCCGAGCTCGGGCTCCTTGGACGCGACGGCCGCGAGGAGGCGGGCGCCGGGGGAGGCGGAGCGGAGCGAGAGGAGGGCGGGGGCGGGGGCGCGCAGGAAGAGGAGGGAGCTCTGGGAGGCGGAGATCGGGGCCGGGGAGAGGGCGAGGGGCGCGAGGAGTGGGGTCGTGGCGAGGAGGGCCATGGTTCCGGGTGCTCAAGCTGGGGTTTTGTGTGGGTCAACTCGGTGGGTGGGCTGCCGGCGGTGGTGAGCTCGGTGATGTGATGGACCGATGGGGGATTTTCCGGGGTGGGGGGCGTGTCACTGTGGGTGGGGTCTTGTTTTTCGATGGTTTCTGCTCGCTGTTTTCTCAACCGGGGGAAATTTTGAGCTAGGACTACACAAGGCCACCGAGCAAAAACAAAGATATAATGGAGTTGTATGAACAGCTAACAACGCAACACACACTACAACACAAACAAAAAAAAATAAAAATAGAAGAGCCCTGCTAGTAATGTCGAAGCCCGCTGCACATTGGCAGCAGAGACAGGAAAACGGAGAAGCATCAATGATTGGCCGGTAGCCAGAGAAAGTCGTGAACAGCCTGAACCCAGGGACTAGGGACAAAGAACATCTCGCTCCCAACGCCGAAGAGGAACCATTTCCTCTCGCCTAGGCTCGAAGGCGCAGCACCATCGGATTGTTGGCGCTCACCCGAGAACTAGAGCAAACGCCAACCGTATCCCCATCGCAGACAAGTCGCACTACCCTCGCCACGCCGCCGGCAGACACCTCAACTGCACTGCCACCTCCCCTGAACAACCAAGAGCAAAAGGATAGCCATCGGAAAGGCGACGACGAAGAAAGTTGCAGAGGCCCAAAGGGGAAGCAGGGGAGCACCAGGTCCCAGTCCAATGTTCGCAAAAGAAGTCCCAGACTTCTGTGGTGCTCGGCATGAGGCTATCGCTGGAAAGGGAACCCTATCCCCTTCTATCCCGGCTCGCCGGCATAGAACCGCCGGGATACAGCCACGCCTATGAAGCCGAGGAAGCCATTCACCAGGAAAGACGAACACTTGCTGGATCTGACACCCTCCAAAGAAAAAAATCACAACTTGGACTCGCAGCCGACAGACGCTCACCAACCACCTCGCCGCTCTCCCGAAGAACCAGAGACCCCAAACGGCACCTCCAAGGAGGGCACGACGTGCAAGGCGCCTTCGCCGGCCAACCCGAGACTGGTTTTGGGTTTTCACCTGGGATCTGGGACGGGGGGTGAAGAGGAGAGCCCTCAACGGCGCCTCCAGCGAGATACACGGCACACGCAAGCCACATGAATGATTCTTTTTTGGTTTGTGCTATACAGTAGAAGTATATATATACCACGTGTTGAACGGGGGCGTACATATAGCACATACCACGCATCATGGACCTAGCTCTCGTGGGGACTTTTTGGTTTCCTATATATGTGGTGCCACATCAAAGTTGTGTATTGCGTATTCAAACATCACACAAACACCTCTTTGGGCCACATGCAGACAGTGGTACGTAGTCCTATATAGGATGCTCACTGCAGGCGACGACGACGCCGCTTTCAGGGGCCCATGAGTTTGTCGTCCATCACTTTGACCCAACGAGAGAGAGGTACGTTTGACGGACAAGGAGGATTAATTCTTTTAGGGCTGTTGTTCGCACACGAACACGTCACCGTGTACCCTCGACGCCGGGGGTGATGCACCGCAGGTCACATCGAAGGAGACCCGGCCGGAAGCGTGATACACAGGCAATTCGGCGGGTGCTTTTGTAGACCCGAAACCCCACACGCCCGGGAGGGACCCCGTTAGGGCGCGTGGCGGCTATGGGCTGCCCTAGGTCGACCTGATCGCCCCTAGGGCCTCGTGGATCGCCACCCTGCAACTAGAAGAACGGACGAAGAACGAGGAAGAAGAACAAGAGAGAGGGATAAAAGGTAGATGAACACAAAAAAAGTAGTAGATTGATTTGTTCAATTGTGTGTTGTTCAATCGGCCGTCACCTCTTACATATATATGAGGCAGCTGGACTTTCCGTACAAGAAAAAGACACAAATCCCGTCCAAAACATCAAAAGTTAACCTAACTCGGACTACGAGGGCCGGAACTTTCGGTAGGCCCGGAACTTCCGGGATAAAATTACATCAAGTAGCCCTCTTGCACCGCTCCTGTAGGTCGCATATGGCTTCGGATCGCGATGGTACCAAAAGCAAAGTTGTAGATCTTGCAATGAAGAAAAATTCCATAGTTGATCACTTTTTCATCCGAGGTCATCTTGATGTCGAAATCAGCCCCGCAAATCTACAAATAAATGTTAAAATTCCAGTTTCGGGGCGCACCGCGTGCAAACTTTCGGTTTAGCCCGGAACCTCCCTGGAAGTTGCCCGGAACTTCCGGGCTATAATTCTGCAGCATATTTTTTTGGCTATAACTTTTACATACGAACTCCGATTGAGATGATTTTTATATCAAAATCGACCGTTTCGATGAGACGAAGACAATTCGTGTAGAAACTTTTCTCATATCAGGCAATCTCGAGGGAGTAATCAGCCGAATAGTGTTCTGGATAGTAAATCTCAATACTTTGAACACAACTTCGGCCTTAGAGATGAGACCAGATAGCTATGGCCCAAATATCGAAGTTTCTCCTTTAGATGATACAAAACTTCTCCACTTTGAGCACTTCTCCATTTGTGTAACATCCCAAATTTTCAATTTGGAATGTTATACATAGGTCATTCATGCATATCATATTTTATTGCATCTTCGCTTTGCGATCCTCGAAATTCCAAGCAACTCGAGGACCCACGGAGAGAGTTGGGGATTTCACGTTTTTCATATTTGAATTTTATCAAATACTGAAACAAGGATCACTTTGGTTTTAATTTTATTTTCCTCTTCTAAAATATTTCGTATTAAATTATATGAGAGGAGATAATATGACTTATCCAAAATAAATGTAATATTGGAGGACAAATATTAAAATCAAATAAATAATTTTATTTAAATTAGAGAAAAATATGCATTTTTCAAAGTTGCATTTTTGGGCCAAGAAAATGTTCATCTTGTTCTAAATATTTTATTTAGAGGGTGAAAATTTGTTTTAGTATTTTTACATTTTTTTTATTTTCTAGGATTTTTCCGGCGAGATCTGTTTAAAGAAAACACGCACCGACCTAAACGGGCCGTGTCCGACCGGGACACTGTCGCCCGGGGCCTTTTTTAGGCGAGGCCTGACCGCCCCGCAGCCCAAGCCGCGCCCGCTTCTAACCCTAGCGCCGCCCGCCGCCCATCGCCACATGCCTGCCGCCGCCTTCCGCGCCGCCGCCACCTCCCATCGCGCCGCCACCGCCATCGCCGTCGCCCCTCGCCGCCGCCGGAACCTCGCCGGAGGTAGCCAACGCCGCCGCCGCCGTCTCGGTTTTTTAGTAAAACCCTAGATTCGTTTTTTTTCTGTTCGTTCGGTTTTCCGTCGGTTTACTTATCTAGCGGACGTTCTGATCTTGTTTCTTTCGTAGTTTGAGTTTCGTTGCTTCATTTGATTCGATTCTTTTTGCAAACCGGAGTTCTTCACTTGAACTTTCTGGTTAGATCTTCTTATTTGAGATTTACCCGTCCATCTTTGCTTAATTGCTTATGTATGCTATTGTTCGTTTGCTATAGAATTTCCGGAGTGCGAAGCGTGCTACTTCGAGTCACTAGGTTTTGCGGATCGTCAGCAAGGCAAGTAACACATTGATCATACCCCTTTCATACCCAGTTTTATGCATTAGTTTCAACCCTCACACATTGCATGAGTAGGATCTCTTAACATGTGGGTTGGGAAGTAGATGATGAGGTAGAACCTATTGCCCTTTTATTATCAAACCCTTGGGAGTTACTTCTACGTTATGCTTATATTGCCATGCTATGCTAGTAGACGTGGTTTGGGTTTGAGAGTATCCATGACAGATGTGAGTTTGTTAATTAATTGTTCAACTTAAGGTGGCAATTTTAACACACATCTGGGTGGATTGCTTGTGGGCACCTGGAGAATCTAGTGTTGTCCTAGGATATCCTGGAGTACCCGTGTGATTATCCTACGGTCTGCCACCCAGGCTCAAAGGGATCATAAGATTATTCATGCTAGAAACTTCCGTGTGCAGCCAGAAGCCATTATGGGCTCTGGCCTAGTTGAGTATGTTGCATGACCTCTTTCAGTGGTAGGCTAGCAGATGTAGAGGGAAAGTAGGTGTAACTGTCTATCTAGAGTAAAGAGTTAGTGCTTCTGAAAGACTGTGTCTCGGTCATCCGTTTCTCAAACACCATGTAGTGCGAGAAATCCAACGGAGGAGATCGAGTCTTGTGGGGAAAAGTGCGCAAACCTCTGCAGAGTGTATAAACTAATCATGGTTAGCCGTGTCCCCGGTTATGGACATCTTGAGTATCTGGTACTTGAATTATTGATTTGATCTCATCACTCTAAATTAATTTGTTGGGTTGGTAATGATTACTTTAATTGCGATTGAGTTGGAGGAACCTTCTCAATGATGTTTCAACCACCATGATAGTTAAATAAAATCTATTCCTTGTTGTAGGGAAATGTTGGCTTTTTGCAAAACAATATAACCATAGAGCCTCCACCAGCCATATATGCATGTAGTGATAGCATTTATCTGCTCATTGTTTCATCAGGTTATATTGCCAAAGATATTCCATGTGCTGGCCCGTTTCGGGCTGCAACATATCATGTTGCAGACTTTTCAGACGAGGAGTAAGGAACCGCTAGGTCATTTGTCATGCACTCAGCTATGCCGTTGGAGTTGATGGACTCACTTTACCTTCCAAGCCTTCCGTTGTTATCGTATTTAGATGGCCTTAAGCCATATTTATTGTAATAAGTTCTCTTTCGAGACATTCGATGTAATAAGTGTGTGATTGCTACTCTATTATAAATCCTTCAAGTACTGTGTGTGTCAGCATTACCGATCCAGGGATGACACTGAAGCACAGAGACTTGACCGTCTGAGGTCGGGTCGCTACAAGATGGTATCAGAGCACACGCTGAATGTAGGAACGACCACTAAGATGAGCCATAGGTCACTCTTCTCTACTCATTTCTGACTCCTCTCCATTTTCTACTCTTTAGGATGGCAGACTCAAGGAACAAGTTTACACAACCGGAGGAAGACACACCTTCTGGACGACACTTGAAGGAAGTCACTAGGTACCTGAACATCGGAATACCAAGCTTCACCGGGACCTACACCGCCACTTTACCAGAAGAGGAGCGTTGGATGATTTGAGTTCAAGTTCCAGGAAGGACATTCACGCCAGTCACTGAGCCCATAGAGTTTTCCTTTGATGCACCCACCTGGAGTCTAGGCAAGAGCATGGCAGTCCACATCGCCATGGGGCGCATTGGAGAAGTCTACAAACAGGAGCTGAAGGACACTATCTATCAGATATGTGGGTGCCGAGATGAGCAATGGGAGATGATCAGCACCAGGAAGGACAGGTCCATTGCAGCTTTCATCCAGGAGTTAAACCAACACATTCGTCGATAGGAGAACCAGATGTGCTCAAGCATGATAGATTTGAAGAAGGCAATGACTAGGATCATAGAGCTAGAAGAGGAACTCAAGTCTACACACGATGGATATGAGGAGGAAATGACGATACTCGTGGAAAAGAACGACGACCTGATAAGAAAGATAGGAGTATTCTTGGGAGACCCCGCGCCTGGAGGAGAAGACGACGAACCCAAGGAAATTCGTTCTGAAGACTACATCATCATCGACGACACCGACTCCGACCCTGATGGTAGTGATGATGACTAAGAAGACGAAGCTGGAGCGGATATCATGGATTCTTCCACCGATCAAAATTTCTAGATGACCACCATATGATTAGTAGCAATTCCCCATGTATATAGTAGTAATCCGAGCACTTTTGTAACGATTGTTCTAGACCGATTGTATGCCCTTGCTTGAATTGATTTGGTGTGATATGATTG
Organism: Aegilops longissima; assembly: GCA_021605205.1. Lineage (NCBI taxonomy): Eukaryota > Viridiplantae > Streptophyta > Magnoliopsida > Poales > Poaceae > Aegilops > Aegilops longissima. Next base: position 778,694,463 of record CM038677.1, on the reverse strand, counting down.
TGTTTGTCTCATGTGCATATGGGTATATGGGTAGTGTTTTTCTCATTAGACCTCATTCTATTCTAATCTCTCCCCTCTAAACCCATTAGATGCATCCGAGACGTGATACCGGATTTGTTTTCCCACCGGAGATCACCAAGTTGATCCAGCAGCAGAATACCTTGATGCAGATATTAGTCCAGAACCAAGGCAACAACAACAACAACAACAACAACAATCCTCCGCCACCACCACCAGTTGACAACTTAGCCCGTTTTCTAAGGTTGCAGCCGTCGGTGTTTTCCAGTAGCACCGAGCCAATAGTTGCTGATGACTGGCTACGCAAGGTTGGAAGGGAGTTGACCACCGCGGGTTGCACTGATGCTGAGAAGGTGCGCTTTGCCGCACATCAATTGGATGGACCAACAACTTCATGGTGGGAGAATTACACGACCACTTTTCCTATAGCCAATATCACTTGGGATCAGTTTCAACAAGCATTCCGCACATCCCATGTCTCAAATGGAGCTATGAGCATGAATAAGCGTGAGTTTAGCAACTTGCGCTAGGGAAATCGTACTATAGCTCAGTATGTAGATGAGTTTAGTAAGCTATCTCCCTATGCCCCTGATGATGTGGCCACAGATGCCGCGAAGCAGGAGAAGTTTATGGAAGGGTTGAATGATGAGATGAGCATGTAGTTGATGGTGGCAACATTCACCAACTACCAGGAGCTGGTAGACAAGGCTCTTATGATTGAAGGGAAGCAGCAGCAGATAGAGAGCCGCAAGAGGAAGTATGGACAAGGAAAGTACAATTCTGGAGCTCAACAGAAGCCTCGTTTCACCCTGAACTCGGGAGGATTTACCCATAACCATGGAGGCCACACCCACAATGGAGGAAGTTCGCATAACCACAATGGCCCCAAGAATGGGAATGGGAATGGAGCAAGTAGCAATCAGAACCGCTCTAACCCAGCAACGCCCGCCAAGAAGGACCGAAGTCACATTACTTGTTTCAAGTGCGGGAAGACTGGACACTATGCCACTGATTACCCTGAAGCGAAGAATGGGAACGACAATGGAAGCTCTAGGAAGAAGCTCAACCCTTTCAACAGGGGACAAGTGAACCACGTGAACGTGGAGGAGGCCAAAGAGCAGCCTGATGCAGTTGTTGGTAAGTCTTTGGTTAAGTCATTTACTGCAATTGTTCTGTTTTATACTGGTGCATCGCATTCAAACATTTCAAGGGGATTCGTTGACTAGTATAAGTTGCCCACCAAAGTACTTAGGACACCTATGTTAGTAAGCTCACCAGGAGCGGAGTATATGGCAAGTCAAGGATGTTTTTAGATGCCATTGACCATTGGAAGCCATGTTTTCCCCTCAGACCTGATAATTTTGGAGTCACAAGGATTGGATGTGATACTAGGCATGGATTGGCTATCGATGTATGGGGGAAACATCGATTGCGCCAGTAAGTTAATTTTACTCACCACCCCGGAGGGAAAAAGGATCAAGTATGTATCCAGGCATGCGCCTAGGAGGACTCAAGTAAATTCTCTCCCGGGAGTTGTTCAGGAGGAATTGCCTGTAGTGAAGGATTACCCAGATGTATTTCCAGAGGAGCTACCAGGCATGCCGCCAGATCGGGACATTGAATTTTTTATAGAGTTACTGTAAGGCACCGGACCAATATCGAAGAGACCATACCGGATGCCCGCAAATGATCTGGAGGAGATTAAGAAGCAAATTAAGGAGTTATTGGATAAAGGTTACATTCGACGAAGCTCGTCACCATGGGGAGCCCCGGTGCTCTTGGTTGAGAAGAAGGATGGATCGTTGAGAATGGTTGTTGATTATCGTGCGTTGAATGAAGTGACGATCAAGAACAAGTACCCACTACCAATGATCAATGATTTGTTTGACCATCTACAGGGAGCTAAAGTGTTTTCGAAGATCGATCTGTGATCAGGGTACCACCAGCTGAAGATCCGAGAAAAGGATATACCTAAGGCAGCTTTCACCACAAGGTATGGGCTATATGAGTATACGGTTATGTCATTTGGATTGACTAATGCCCCTTCCTATTTCATGAGTATGATGAATAAAGTGTTTATGGAGTTCTTGGATAGGTTTGTTGTGGTGTTCATTGATGATATCTTAGTATACTTGAAGAATGAAGAGGAACACAAGGAACATTTGCATTTGGTTCTTGAGAAGCTCAGGGAACATCAGTTATATGCCATGTTCAGCAAATGTGAGTTTTGGTTGAAGGAAGTTGGATTTCTTGGACATGTTATATCAGGAGAAAGTATAGCAGTGGATCCTACCAAGGTTCAGTGAGTCACTGAGTGGTTGGCACCCACCTCAGTTGGAGAGATCCGCAGTTTTCTTGGACTCGCAGGATACTATTGGAGATTCATTGAATTTTTTCCAAGATTGCGAAGCCCATGACGGCATTCCTGAAGAAGGACACCAAGTTCCATTGGACTGAAGAATGTGAAGCAAGTTTCCAGGAGTTGAAGAAACGTTTGACTACAGCTCCAGTGCTGATTCTGCCGGATATACGCAAGGATTTCCAAGTGTATTACGACGCCTCTCGCTTAGGACTTGGAGGAGTACTTATGCAAGACGGAAGAGTTGTTTCTTATGCCTCACGACAACTCCGGCCGCATGAATTGAATTATGCCACGCATGATTTGGAGTTAGCAGCTGTAGTGCATGCGCTCAAGATATGGAGACATTTTCTTTGGAAATCGTTGTGATGTATACACGGATCACAAGAGTTTGAAGTACATTTTCACTCAGAAGGAGCTGAACCTCAGGCAGAGGAGATGGTTGGAGCTGATAAAGGATTATGGTATGAAGTTGCACTATCATCCAGGAAAGGCCAATGTCGTAGCAGACGCTTTGAGCCGGAAAAGGTATGTCAATACCCTCGTAAGCGGATGATTGCCAAAGGAGTTAACAGAAGATCTCAGGGAGCTTCGTTTGGAGATAGTTCCTAGAGGTTTTGTTGCAGCGTTGGAAGTTCAGTCAACATTATTGGGAAAGATTCGAGAAGCCCAGAAGGATGACAAAGAAATTGCCGAGATAAAGGAGAAGATGAGTGAAGGAAAAGCCAAAGGTTTTCATGAGGATGAACACGGCACTTTGTGGTTTGAGGACATTGTATATGTGCCCAATAATTCAGAGATCAGGAAGTTGATACTACAGGAAGCCCATTGTCGGTGTCAAAACCGGTGGATCTCGGGTAGGGGGTCCCGAACTGTGCGTCTAGGCGGATGGTAACAGGAGACAAGGGACACGATGTTTTACCCAGGTTCGGGCCCTCTTGATGGAGGTAAAACCCTACGTCTTGCTTGATTAATATTGATGATATGTGTTACAAGAGTGGATCTACCACGAGATCAAAGAGGCTAAACCCTAGAAGCTAGCCTATGGTATGATTGTTGTTCGTCCTATGGACTAAAACCCTCCGGTTTATATAGACACCGGATAGGTTAGGGTTACACAGAGTCGGTTACAATGGTAGGAGATCTACATATCCGTATCGCCAAGCTTGCCTTCCACGCCAAGGAAAGTCCCATCCGGACACGGGACGAAGTCTTCAATCTTCTATCTTCATAGTCTTGGAGTCCGCCGATGATGATAGTTCGCTATCCGGACACCCCTAGTCCGAACTCCTCAAGAGCTCATGAAGCAGGCTTCAATGACGACGAAAAGCGGCGCGTTGATTGTCTTCGGCATTGCGAGGCGGGTTCCTCCTCCGAATATTTCATAGAAGGTTTTGAACACAAGAATAGTGTCCGGCTCTGCAAAACAAGTTCCACATAACACCGTAGAGAGAATAATTTTTGCACAGTTCTGCTGACGTATTCCGCGGCGTGACATCACACCACGGCCAGGCCTTTATATGAATCGTTTTTTACTGCTCCACCTCAGCGTGTTTAGCGAGGCGGTTTCCCTGGCACGCCTTATCAAAGCATAGATCGTGCCCCCCTTATGCCGGGATTCTCATCAATACGAACGTGGGTAACCCAACCGTGCCCGTTGGCACGCCTCCTCTATCAAAGGCGAGTCCTAATCGACCACGGGGTGGGCTCTCGGTATTCAACCTCTTTATAATGAGACCAAGGCCCTCTTCTTTTTTACACCCTCCATCGAGTCCGCCTCACGCTTCGAGTTCCAACACCCAAAGCTTCAGATTCAGGCGCTTCGGACTTTCGACGATGTCCGGCTCCGACCAGCACGGCCGATGGATGTCTTCCTCTGTCACGGAAGAAGATGTGCTAAAGCTGCGAGACGCCAGGTATCTGACCGGCGAGATTTCGCATAGGCTACCTGCTCCAGGGCAGGTCATTCCCACTCCTGAGCCCGGTGAGAACGTGGTATTCGTGTCTCACTTCCTTTGGGGTTTAGGCTTCCCGACGGATCCCTTTGTGCAGGGGCTCATGTTTTATTATGGGCTTGATTTCCATGACTTGAATCTGGAGTCCATCCTCCATATCTCGTCATTCATTGTCGTATGTGAGGCCTTCCTCCATATTAACCCCCACTTTGGATTGTGGCTCAAGACCTTCAAGGTGGAGCCAAAGATGATCAAGGGCAGCAAGCGGAGTGCGGAGGAGCGGTCATAAGCAAATGTCTTTGATGCTCCGTGGCCGAGGGCTCTTTTCAAGAGGAGCTTGGTTGGCAACGGAGTGGTTTTATATCACCGCTCCTGGGGCACCAAATGGGCGGCGCTTCTCGCCTTCCGCCAGTCCACCACAGTGGCTGGCATCATGGGTCAACAAGGCTCGACTGGGTCGCCAAGGACGTTCCTCGCTGCAGGCCATATTCGAGACCTCCAGAAAGAGGGATCAATCTGGCTGCAGTGGGCGCAGTTATGGTGATCCGCGCCTTCAGCCCTGCAAACGCCGCCTCCGCTTGTGGGAATTCAACCGAAGGACCACGAGCTCTCCAAAATTTTATGGGCACGACGCCTGTGGAGATGTATAAACTGTTCTTCGGATCACAAGAGAAGTGTCCGGACTTGACCGAGGACGCAGGACTAAGCTGCAATCGCCAGATACTCAAGTAAGTAGTCCTCAGAACCGGACAAGCTGTTCATTCATTTATTTTATATATATGCCCTTTAAAGGAGCCGTTTTTTGAACAGAGTGGATAGCCAAGGCAAAGTTAATAAGGTGTCCGGCCCTCCCGAGACCACGCCGGATCCCATGTCGACCAAGATGTTGAAGGTCGCGCCTTTGAAGAAGGCGAAGGGGAGCGGAAGCGATCGCCCCCATGAAGGAGGCTATCAAGGAAGGAGGGATTAAAAGTCCCGCTCTTCGAGAAGGGAAGAGGACTGCCTCAAAGATCCGGAGGTCAAGGCCTCAAAGAGGGAAGGAATCTTCGTCGGAGAGTCCGGCCGGGAAGTAACCCAGCCGCACTATTTCCCCAAGGGATCAGCCTCCAATGAGCCGTAAGTAAAAAGAAGGGTCTTGTAAATAAGGAACATCCTGTATTTATTTATGAAGATAACCGAAATTGTACCTTGTAGTTCGGACCTCAGCCCTTCTCAGCAGAGCTCGCCTTGGGGATCTTCTTCCGAGATGATGGAGAGCGAACGCCTCCACCTGTCGCAGACCAGGAAGCGGACGACACGAGGTGTCGCCGCGAGGGTTCCCCAAGTCCGCGGGGCGGAAGGTCCGGCGCCAAGTGGCGGCGATCAAGGAGTCAAGGATTTGCTCGAGCGAGCTGGTATTTTAGAGGATCACTGTGCTCTAATGGGTACGGTGATTGAAAGAATTGCATCCGCGGAGAGCGGATTGCATGAAGCCGCCGAAGCTTATCGACGGGTTTGAGGTACGCAAAATGATGTACCTTCCGACGCTTATGCATATAAAATGCGCCTCAGATAGATAGTAGCCCTCGAGACTCGGTATGTTGTCAAAATTGACAACGTGTCGAGGATCAAATTCTCGATTTATAACATATCGCCGCTCCTAAACAGGTGGCGGGCGTCCGGAGGCCACCGGATCGATGAATATGCCGAACTAAAGCGGCAACTTGATGAGGCGGATGCGACATCGCTACTGGTCAATAAACGGTTTGACGAGTCACAAGGGATGCGACCTCTATGCGGACATCTCGTAAGGGAGCTTGACGCCCATGTCTTACTAATCATATGCTTAATGCAGATGGTGCCGCTGCCGTGGAAGAGCTGCGGCGTAACTTGCCCGAGCGAAAGAGCAAGCAGAATTAGTAATGCGGCCGCTTTAAAGGCGGCCAAGAGCTAGAAGCTGAACGGGCTGCTCATCGCCGAAGTTAAAGAGGAGATGGCCGATATGGCCAAAAGTTGAGGAATACTACCGATCGCTGCGAGGTTCTTGAAAAAGAACGAAGTGGAACAAGAGGGTTTAAAAAGGCCGCCGCCGAATCCAAGAATGCCCAATCGGCTTTGAGAGCTGCCAAGGAGGAGCTGAGTCAGCTGGGGCAATTGCGGCCGAAAACCGCTTTCGCATGGAGGAAATATACGGATCCAAAGTATGCTCGCTAGATAAGTTGTGGAGTTCAGAGGATGCTTATCTCGACTTGGCGGCGAAGCGCCAGGACGCTGTTGAGCACTTCCTGGCCGAAGGGTCCTGTAAGGAAGAGCTATATTGGTCGCAATTCCATAGTCCGGAGCGCCCTCTGCTGCCGACCGATCGGTTGGCGAATGGGACGAGCTGAATCGATTGTCCGGATTTGCCATGAAGCATGTCTTGACTCACTTGTGGCCGGACGGACCCCACCAAGAGCTATTTTGGTTTAGTGTAGCAGTTTCTTGAGCGGTGCAGCGACGACGCGCGATGAAGCGATCGACATGTATTGAGGAGCACGGATGGCTCTTGCCCGTGTCAAGACATACTGGCAGAGATGAAGGCCACCGACGTTGCATCCCGTGATTCAGACAGAGGTCGAGTACCGCCGAGCACTACTTTGAAGAAGTTCCGCCGGGCGCTGCTTAATAGAGACGCATGCTCAAGGATATTATGTTTAAATGACATGTATGATTTGTGAAAACAATGTTTCAATGTAATATAAGTGCTTTTATACTTGTGCTTTCAAGTAGTAAACTACTCCCTGGCGGCCGCTTATGTATATGTGTATATAACTGAAAGATGGCAGTCCTTGGCTTTAGGCCCCCGCACATAGTGCGGGGTGTTTGCAAAAACAACGCTTTTTCACACTTAATCCAACGCCTTGGTCCTGTTAAGGAGGTGATAGCGAGCAAACCAGGCAACCGGACTATAATGCTTTATCACTTTCACTTAGCCATAGGAGTTCGAGGTGGGGCTACTATATAGCCCCTGGGCACCACACTCTCCCGAATTCGGGGTGCGATGTGCCCGACCGAAAACCGTCCTTCGTTAATGCGGAGGAATTCTAAACATTCATGTGAGTCATCGAGTGGTTGACCAGTCTCACGCTATATCATGACACTCAGTTTCCGCTTTCATCGAGGTGCTCGCCGGCGAACCGGGCACAATCGCAGAGTTCTCCGGTGCGCGTTAGCCGTGAAAACGGAACGTAAGGCAGCAAAACACAGGAGCCGGGCAACCCAACATTTGACCAAAGACATGATTCGGAGCTGATGCATATAAGGCCTAACTCGAGACGCTGAATACTCCCTAAGGTATTCGGTCTTTATGAAAATGGGCAAAATAAGGCCCTAAGCTCTTTGTGTCCAGGTACGCGCAAAAATTCTGGTGCGGCCAATGCCAAAGCACCAGCCTCCTCCTCGGTTATATTAAGGAACCGGGGGAATGTATATCAATAAGAGACAGTGAAAAAAGGTTTACGCAGGGTCTTAATCTGAAAAGAATCCTTGCAACGGGTCCCCGCTGCACGTCTGCGCTGTGTCTTCAAGCAGCCAGATCCTCGGACGGGTGTAGCACGTTGTTCATCTGTAAAAGAGAGGAACTTAGTTTGAAAGAAAAAGGATCGTGCGAAAGATGTACTTAATATTAAATAAACAGAGTATGGTTAGAAGAAGTAAATAAAATTGAGCTTTATTGTCTCTTGTTATACATGCATGCGGCCCCTCGAATGGGGGTATGCCGCTAGTAGGCGCCGGACTCGTCTAGCCGTGTCCGGGGTTTGAATGACCAATTCAGGTTCTTTGCCTAGCAGAGCCGGATAGCTGTGGGGTTGTCAAGGCAGTCTCCCGTTCTTCCGTGCTCGAGTAACACTTAATACTTCCTTTTAACGAGATGATGCGCGTGGACCGGCATTTTAAGTGTTAGAGATGCATAATGCGGTATTATGCGTTGAACGGGCGAAAGCTTCAGCGTCCCAATAGTGCTTGATGGCTACTTTTAAACGGGGCGACATGGAAGAGTAACCTTTCGCGACGGAAGTTGTCGGATGAACCAAACACAACTTCTAGCAGTATGGAGCCCGTACAATGGGCATATGGGCCTGGCATTGCTCCTTTAAAGGAGGTGTTGCTACGGCAAATTTTGGTTGGTTTATCCCCATCCTGCGGATTGTGTCCTCGATATATCGGTTGATGTCACTGCCGCCATCCATGAGGACTTGTGTAAATTGGAATCCGTCGATTATAGGATCCAATATCAAGGCAGTCCATCCTGCGCTCCGGATATTTTGGAATAGTCCCGATGGTCGAAGGTGATTGGTTTTGACAACCAGAGGTAATGCGCGCCTTTTAGTGGGCGCCGCCTGCTTTTTCCCTTTGATCACGTGAAGTGAGTTTACTCTTTTAACCTCCGTGGGAAAGTTTTTGTTTTCCGTGGTTACGCTTGTGGTGCTCGTCGTCATCTTTACTTGGTGTGTCGAGCCCTTGTGTTCGGCGCTCATCTGCGGACTGTTTGAAGACCCAACAATCTTTGTGGGTATGGTTTGCGTGCTTCCTGAGGTACCATGTATTTGACACAGTCTATCCAGAATCTTGTTTAGGTTGGATAGCTCGTCACTGTTATCCTTTAGGGGCAGTGTTTTGTTGTTCGGCCGAGAGCTTTTGAATCCGGCGTTGACCGCCGTACTATTTGGGCCATTTTCTTTATTCCGGCGCTGATCTTTTCTGCGTCGTGATTTCCCATTTCCATCCTGTGTTTGGATGTACTCGGGTCGCTGGTACTGCATCTAGCCAGCCAGCTGTCCTCTCCCGCGCAAAAGCGGGTCATGAGGCTTGTTAATGCGGCCATTGTTCTTGGCTTTTCTTGGCCGAGGTGTCTGGCGAGCCATTCGTCTCGGACGTTGTGTTTGAAAGCTGCTAAGGCTTCGGCATCCGGACAGTTGACTATTTGGTTCTTTTTAGTAAGGAACCTGTTCCGAATTTCGGGTTGACTCTCCGGCTTTTGAGTTATGTGACTTAGATCGCTCAGATCCGGAGGGCGGACATAAGTCCCTCGAAAATTTGCCCGAATGCGTCCTCGAGCTCTCCCAGCTTCCAATGGTATTTTCGGGAGGCTTTTAAGCCAATGCCGAGCTGGCCCTTTGAGTTTAAGGGTAAGTATTTTATGGCGTGGAGATCGCCTCCTCCGCCATGTGTATGTGGAGGATGTAATCCTCGATCCGCACTCGTGTCTGTTGTTACGTCAGATGCCTCTATGTTTACGGGTTTGAATCTCACTGAAATTCATGATCCAAAGACCTCATCGGTGAAACATAGGGGTGTCTGGCGCCCCTATATTTGGCTGTGCCGTGATCTTCAAATTTTGGTGTATTGCATTGCTTTGACGAGTCGCGCTTGGCCCATAGATGGACCTAAGCTGGGCCATCCTCTTGATGTGAATCCTTATGCGGATCGCATATTGGCTTGTGTGCTTGGCGCCATTCACCTCTCTTTTTACCTTGGGGTCGCCCATCCGACCGGGTGGCCTTCTTACTTTTTAATTGTGGGGCTCTAAGGCCTCCTCGTCAATTCAGGCAGTAGCTTTCTTTTCGGTAGCTCTTTGTTCGGCGATCGTCGCCGCATTTATTGCGGTGCTGAATACTTTGCTCCATCTAATCTGAGTGCATCTTCCGCTGTTTTGAGCTTCCGCTTCGCTTTTTCAGGCTACGCAGCGGGCGACGAGCTTTTCACGGAGGTCATTTTGCTCCAATGGTTTGTCCGGCGTGAGGTCGCCCGATCGTTGTCTTCGCCGGGACAGATTGTTTATGCAAGTTGTCTTGTTCGGACGATTGCTCGATAGCTTGTTCGTTGTCCACCGGTTCGCCCCGCTCTATGGCTGGGTCTTTGTTGAGGCGGACTTTGTTCGGCGCTTACGCTGCCGCTTTGACTGCGCCGAGGATTTATCCTTCATAGCGCCCCGTTGCTCCTCGTCTTCATTTCCTTTAGGTGTATCCACCATGTATACATCATGGATGAGGTTGTCCAGCATCCTATAGGTGCTGGTTCATTGTTGTCTCCTACATCGTCGCCCATACCGCGATGTCTTCGAGTCGAAATCGAGCACGCCGTGTAGGCTATCGGCGATGGCTACGAAGTGGGTGGTGGGTGGGCGTTGAATTTCTTCTTCGTCCAGTATCTCAACCTTCCCGACCGTGGTCCGCCAGGCTTTCCGGATAAAGAGAGAGACTTTAGTGAATTCAGGATGTCGCCAAAGGGCGAGTCTTTGAAAGATGTCCGCTGTGAACTCCATAACGGGCGCCTAATCGGATTCGATTGGCAAGGGCGCAGAGGGTTGAGTCCGAGAGGAGTCCGCTTCGGAGCCAAGGTCTTCGCAGCGACAGGGATGGAGTTCGCTCGATCGCAGAGAGATTGTAGCCCCGAGGCGGTGTCCAACCACCCGCCCTCGATCGGGGATCCGCCCGGATTAAGGGCCGGAGCGGATATTGGTGCGGCCTCGTGGCAATCGCTCGCCGCAGAGCTAGATCATGCCCATCGAGAAAGGCGGCACGCTATTGCGCCGAATCCGTCGAAGATCAAGTCTCCGCGGATATCGGCCGATAGTTTAAACTTCCAAATCTGACTCGACGGCCAGGGCGAAGCTTTCGATCTGCTCTAGATGGCTGCTTAATTGCCCGCATGCAAAGCCGCCGAACACGAAGATCCGTCCGCGAGAAAAGTCTCACCCTGGACCGCGTCGTGGTTGATGATCGAAGGAGCCATCGGGCCTATCGGTGACGACTACGAGGAACTCTCAATGAAAGCACCAATGTCGGTGTCAAACCGCGGATCTCGGTAGGGGGTCCCGAATTGTGCATCTAGGCGGATGGTAACAGGAGACAAGGGACACGATGTTTTACCCAGGTTCGGGCCCTCTTGATGGAGGTAAAATCCTACATCCTGCTTGATTAATATTGATGATATGTTTTACAAGAGTGGATCTACCACGAGATCAAAGAGGCTAAACCCTAGAAGCTAGCCTGTGGTATGATTGTTGTTCGTCCTATGGACTAAAACCCTCCGGTTTATATAGACACCGGATAGGTTAGGGTTACACAGAGTCGGTTACAATGGTAGGAGATCTACATATTCGTATCGCCAAGCTTGCCTTCCACGCCAAGGAAAGTCCCATCCGGACACGGGACGAAGTCTTCAATCTTCTATCTTCATAGTCTTGGAGTCCGACCGATGATGATAGTTCGGCTATCCGGACACCCCCTAGTCCGGAACTCCCTCACTCATGACTCGCCATACTCGATACACCCCGGAAACACCAAGATGTATTTGGATTTGAAGGAACGTTTCTGGTGGACGGGTATGAAGAAGGACATTGCCGAGTATGTAGCCATATGTGATGTATGTCAGAGAGTGAAGGCAGAACACCAGAAGCCAGCATGATTACTGGAGCCTATGCCGATACCCGAATGGAAGTGGGACAAGCTTGGCATGGATTTCATCACCGGATTGCCCAGGACCCGTTCGGGATATGATTCTATCTGGGTAGTAGTGGATCGCTTGACCAAAGTAGCTCACTTTATCCCAGTGAAAACCACCTATACCAGTGTGAAGTTGGCCAAGATATATATGACCAGGATCGTATGTCTGCACGGAGTTCCGAGGACCATCATATCAGATAGAGGAACACAGTTTACTTCAAAGTTTTGGCACCAACTACACCATACTTTGGGAACCAGGCTAGAGTTCAATACAGCTTTTCATCTGCAGACGAATGGACAGACCGAGAGAGTCAATCAGATTCTGGAGGACATGCTGAGAGCTTGTGCGCTAGATTATGGATCTAGTTGGGATGAAAACTTGCCCTACGCGGAGTTCTCATACAATAATAGCTACCAGGCCAGTTTGAAGATGGCACCATTCGAAGCCTTGTATGGAAGGAGGTGTCGAACACCGTTGATGTGGGATGAAGTTGGAGAACGTCAGTTGTTTGGACCGGATTTGATTAAAGAGTTAGAAGAGAAGGTTAAGCTAATTCGTGATAGACTGAAGGTAGCTCAGTCTAGACAAAAGAGTTATGCAGATTCAAAACGCAAGGAGGTAGTCTATGAAATTGGAGACAGAGCATATCTCCGTTGTCACCACTACGAGGAGTTAAACATTTTGGAGTTAAGGGAAAGTTGGCCCCGAGATTTGTAGGACCGTACCGTGTTTTGGAATGCATGGGAGAGGTTGCCTACAAGTTGGAGTTACCTGAAGGACTGTCAGGAGTTCATGATGTGTTTCACGTTTCCTAGTTAAAGAAGTGCCATGCAGAGATGGCCAATATTCCTCTGAGAGATACAGTGCCCTGGAAGCAATTCAGTTGGATAGTGATTTTACATATGAGGAGAAACCAGTCAAGATTCTCGAGTTTGCCAGCCAAGTTACTCGCAGCAAGGTTATCAAGTTTTGCAAAGTTCAGTGGAGCCACCATACCGAGGATGAAGTCACCTGGGAACGAGAGGATGATCTACGCAAAGACCACCCACACCTATTTTCTAGCCAACCCGAATCTCGAGGACGAGATTCATCTTAAGGGGGGTAGGTTTGTAACATCCCAAATTTTCAATTTGGAATGTTATACATAGGTCATTCATGCATATCATATTTTTATTGCATCTTCGCTTTGCGATCCTCGAAATTCTAAGCAACTTAAGGACCCATGGAGAGAGTTGGGGATTTCACGTTTTTCATATTTGAATTTTATCAAATACTGAAACAAGGATCACTTTGGTTTTAATTTTATTTTCCTCTTCTAAAATATTTTGTATTAAATTATATGAGAGGAGATAATATGACTTCCCCAAAATAAATGAAATATTGGAGGAGAAATATTAAAATCAAATAAATAAATTTATTTGAATTTTATTTGAATTAGAGAAAAATATGCATTTTTGGGCCAAGAAAATGTTCATCTTGTTCTAAGTATATTATTTAGACGGTGAAAATTTGTTTTGGTATTTTTAGATTTTTATTTTATTTTCTAGGATTTTTCCGGCGAGATCTGTAAAAAAACCGCGCACTGACCTAAACGGGCCGTGTCCGACCGGGACACTGTCGCCCGGGGCCTTTTTAAGGCGAGGCCCGACCATCCCGCAGCCCAAGCCGCTACCCCGCGCCCTAACCCTAGCGCCGTCCCGCCGCCACAAGACCGCGCGCCACTGCCGCTTGTTGTTGCCGCCTTCCGCCGCCGCCACCTCCCGTCGCGCTGCCACCGCTGACCGCCGCCGCCCCTTGCCGTCGCCGGAACCTTGCCGGAGGTAGCCGACGCCGCCGCCGCCGTCTCGGTTTTTTTTTCAGAAAACCAATCGTTTTTAGTAAAACCCTAGATTCGTTTTTTTCGGTTCGTTCGGCTTTTTCGTCGGTTTATTTATCTAGCGGACGTTCGTCCGTACGTTCGTTTTAACGAACTTTTTTCGTCGGTTAATCGCAGATAGCGAACGTTTGTTCGTTAGCCTGTTCGTCTCGTTTCTTTTTCCAGGGTTTTTCCGCGATTATTTTCGATCGCGATTTCTGCCCTAATCTTCGTTCTAGTATAACTTTTCGCTCGTTTATCCAAATCAGGTGAAACAAGCGCCTAGATGTTTGTCTCAAAGCTCTCTTTATGTTTAACCAACTTGGACAATATTTTGATACTGTAAAATTTTACTTTAGTCTAGATTAGCAATCGGGTCTTGTTTCTTTCGTAGTTTGAGTTTCGTTGCTTCGTTTGATTCGATTCTTTTTGCAAACCGGAGTTCTTCAGTTGAAATTTCTGGTTAGATCTTCTTATTTGAGATTTACCTGTGCATCTTTGCTTGATTGCTTATGTATGCTATTGTTTGTTTGCGATAGAATTTCGGGAGTGCGAAGCGTGCTACTTCGAGTCACTAGGTTTTGCGGATCGTCAGCAAGGCAAGTAACACATTGATCATACCCCTTTCATACCCAGTTTTTATGCATTAGTTTCAACGCTCACACATTGCATGAGTAGGATCTCTTAACATGTGGGCTGGGAAGTAGATGATGAGGTAGAACCTATTACCCTTTTATTATCAAACCCTTTGGAGTTACTTCTACATTATGCTTATATTGCCATGCTATGCTAGTAGACGTGGTTTGGGTTTGAGAGTATCCATGACAGATGTGAGTTTGTTAATTAATGGTTCAACTAAAGGTGGTAACTTTAACACACATCTGGGTGGATTGCTTGTGGGCACCTGGAGAATCCAGTGTTGTCCTAGGATATCCCGGAGTACCCGTGTGATCATCCTACGGTCCGCCACCCAGGCTAAAAGGGATCATAAGATTATTCTTGCTAGAAACTTCTCTCTGCAGCCACACGCCATTATGGGCTCTGGCATAGTTGAGTATGTTGCATGACCTCTTTTAGTGGTAGGCTAGCAGATGTAGAGGGAAATTAGGTGTAACTGTCTACCCAGAGTAAAGAGTTAGTGCTTCTGAAAGACTGTGTCTCGGTCATCCGTTTCTCAGACACCATGTAGTGCGAGAAATCCAACGGAGGAGATCAAGTCTTGTGGGGAAAAGTGCGCAAACCTCTGCAGAGTGTATAAACTAATCATGGTTAGCCGTGTCCCCGGTTATGGACATCTTGAGTATCTGGTACTTGAATTATTGATTTGATCTCATCACTCTAAATTAATTTGTTGGGTTGGTAATGATTACTTTAATTGGGATTGAGTTGGAGGAACCTTCTCAATGATGTTTCAACCACCATGATAGTTAAACAAAATATATTCCTTGTTGTAGGAAAAAATTGGCTTTTTCGAAACAATATAACCATAGAGCCTCCACCAGCCATATATGCATGTAGTGATAGCATTTATCTGCTCATTGCTCTACTGTGTTATATTGCCAGCATATTCCATGTGCTGACCCGTTTCAGGCTACAACATATCATGTTGCAGACTTTTCAGACGAGGAGTAAGGGACCGCTAGGTCGTTTGTCATGCACTCAGCTATGCCGTTGGAGTTGGTGGACTCACTTTACCTTCCAAGCCTTCCACTGTTATCGTATTTAGATGGCCTTAAGCCATATTTATTGTAATAAGTTCTCTTTGGAGACATTTGATGTAATAAGTGTGTGATTGCTACTCTGTTATAAATCCTTCGAGTACTGTGTGTGTCAGCATTACCAATCCAGGGATAACACTGAAGCACAGAGACTTGACTGTCTGATGTCGGGTCGTTACAATTTGAGGCCATCTTAATTATGTTTTTGACCATGCCAAAATCTGGTGTCAACACATGCCCCCCTGTTTTTGGCAAAGCTTGTGTGCCGAAAAATAACTTGCATATAGCTTGTTCTAAGGACGATGTCAACACTCCATCGGCCATTTTGCATGTTCTTAGGACGATAAGTATTGATCGACCATTGCTTGTTTGAAACTCTTGATGCAAACTTGGGTGAAAACTTCTCAGCTTCTATAACAATCCGGTGATAAGGTTCCATAGATCAAAACCATCCTCTGAACCATATTGTTCACCCTTTCGCTAGGATTTTGAAGATAATCAAGAAAGAACTTCCTCCAATCCTTACTTCACCTGCATAAAAGTTCCATTAGTGGCTGAAGCGGTGGGCTTCGGTTCAGCCTTACCTATGTTGACAAGACCTAGCATCGGCTATTGATAGAAATGCAATACACCATGGTTAACATAGTAACTGGATGCTTGCTATGCCAACTCTTTCGAATTTTCATGTCTAGATATATGAACAATTTTAAAGCAACCCAAGGTAAATCTTGCATCTAGACACACCAAAAGATAAATTATAAGTGATTCGTCAAAACATTGATAACCCTTGGATATTTGTTGCACTAGTAATAACGAATCACCAGAAGCCTCAATATGTATAGCACCTATAGCAAGGCAAAGCTCCAATCCGAATAACAATGCATATTCGGCTTTGATCATTGTGCAAAAATATTTTAAGCGGCATGAGGCTTCACAAAATAGCTCCATATGGAGATAAATAAACAACACCAACACCTTGGCCATTGCTACAAATTTAACCATCGAAAATGATCTCCATAGTACTAGAAAGACAAGGGCAATATCAATGAACATGTACCTCGTTTTTGCCCCCAAATGAACTAAGGACGATGTTAGGATACTACATCAGCCATGCTTTGACATATTCTTAGGGCGATAGATAAATATCGGCCATTAACATAAGGTCCATGTAGAATTCATTCACCAAATCATGTATAGCCGAAATAAAAAAATGAAATAGCAATCAATATTTCGGCCCTTTGGATTAGCAAGAAAAAATGTAGCTAATAAAATGTATAGAGATTTGGTAATACCTTCTCATGATGCAGAAAATTATGTTGCTTCCATGGATAAACATAAATCCAGGGAGGGTAATTGATCATACCCGATGATGAATTCCATGGCAAAGGCATCAATGGTATGGTTGAAGAATATGGATGATGTGCTACTGAAGATTTTGATGGGGTGATGCAAACCTTTGGCTCAATTGTTTTTGGCTTCCATCCTTCTCTTTCTTCACTTTTGTAACACTTGTTGCAATAGAAGGTTGCACATCATTTTTATTTTGACTGCTCCTCTTGGGAACCCATGCCATGTTCTTCATTTTCAGCTGTTGTGCACTAAGTTTTTGTAATTCCTTCTTTCGCCAATACGGTAAGCCGAGTGGGCACCCCGGCTGCGATTTTGTTTGAAGCAATGGCAATTCTTGTTTTACCTTGTGCACTCTCAACTTCTTTTCTTCAGATTTGGCACTTTGACTCTCGATAATTGGTTGCTTCGTCTCATTGCCTTTAGTGGCCAATGTCAACACTTTAATTGGCTCTTTTTCATTTGAGATCAAACCTGAAGTTGCACTCTTACGACCATCTCTTTTAACACGGTAAACTTGCTTGACCACCTCTTTCTTCTTCCTTGAGCTCTGGACCGATTCATTATGATTGAAACGGTCTTTAACATGTGATTGTTCAAATGTTGATCTTCTCGGAGTTGCATGATATTGGTGAGATGGTCTAAAATAAGATGGAGAATGTGCACTTGTATCATACCTATCCCATGATTGATATGGATCTATATGAGCATAGGGAAGCATTCACGGCATTGGCATTGGTGGCCCAAAATAAGGACATGAATATGTTGCATTAAAATACTCACTTTGCCAATACCGATCCTCATATTTGTGCCTTGGGGGTGATCTTGGTTTCTTTGCATGATTTGGCCGATAAGCATTCTTCTCTTCACTCTTCTTTTGATATTTATCCAATAGTTCAGCGAAGGTGATTTTTGATCTCTTACACTTGCACATGTTTCGGCCTTTGTTTTCTTTAGGTTTGCTTTCATCGATCACTGGATTTTCTTGTTGCCCCCCAGTCCTTGGCATCTTCATTGTAGCTTTGATGGAATTATCGCCCTCAAGATTATGTTCATTATGCTCTTCAACAACTTCTTTACTTGAAAGCTTGATCCCGTCACATGCAGCTTTTACCTTCTCTTTAAATGCATCAGCTTGAAGCAGCCAATGCAAAAACTTTCTGCCATCGGGACCAATTGGAATAGACTGGTCATCTCTTGGTGTCTCAAAAAATTTCAATCGTCCTTTATCAATGGCCGATTTAACTATTTGACGAAACATCTTGCAATCCTCAAAATTATGCTTGGACGAATCATGCAACTTACAATACATTCGTCCCTGGACAGATGGCTCAACATGGTGATCAAGAATTTTAATATAACTATTTCTCAATGACAAATCAAATATTTGATCACACATGCTTGAATTGAAGGTAAACTTTTTATTCTCTAGCCGATCTTGCTGTGAGAACTGCTTTGGAGTTAAGCAAACGAATGGTTCAGATTTTGCATCACCCCATTCGGCTATGCATTGTGTTTTGCACTCTATCTCCGGTGTATTTGGATAAGAAACTATACTGGCATCGATTTGCTCAGAAGATTTTAACCTTGGCTTTAAATTTCTGAAACGAAAATAGTTAGAACATACATGTCTCAATTGATACCAAGTGTAAGACAAGTAAGAAATAAACAAAGCTACCCAATTAGATATGAGCTTTAGATAGAGCAATGGGGAAAGCCTTGGCTGCAATAATTTTTCGCCATCGGTCTTTCTGAATGGCGCAATGTGTTGACCGATATGGTTTGTGACAATCTGATTACTAACAAATAAATTACCCTTCTTCATTGGTCTCTCAATATTTCCTATGAAGATTTTTCTAATATATGCATCAACAACTAAGTCATGACTAAATCTGAAAATAGGTAAATTAATTGCTAGACATACCTCTTCAAATATGTTGTGAGAGCATGATGGTGGTGTGACTTGAAGAATATCTTGCTCTGCCATTGGATAGCTCCCCAATGCCTTGTCATCATCTTTTTCTTGGCATCATTAGTTTGAAGATCTTTATCCACCAAACTTTCTTCGGCTACTTGTTCTTGTTCTTGAAGCTCGTCAATTTCTATGGTACGAAACTCATAGGGCAGGAAGTAGGTTCCATTAACTTCAGAAAAATCAAGTATGGCTGTCTTGCTATACTTTCCATGCCCTTTCTCAACAATGTTTGCCTCTTTGGATTTGATGGATCCGGAATATATACTACTTGATTCAGCTTTTTCAATCGAAGCACTTTTAGTTTCCGAATCATCATTCTTTTCACTGTTTATATCAATTGGCAAGGCTTCTTTTCTTTGAGCCAATTCCCTATCGATTCTCTCTTGGCGAAGTACTTGCACCCTATCGCGCAAAGCTTTAACTCTCCTCTCAATTTCAGCCCGCTCTAGATTAGTTTGCCCCCAATGCTTTTAGGATCTTTCGGCAATGAATTGTTAGTGTTGCCGAAATTTTGCAATTGTGTAGCGGGTGTATAATATGTTGCGGTACTAGGTGGAGGTGTATGCACTACTGTATAACCATATGCTTTCTCAACAATACTATCAATTGATGAAGTTTCATCTTCCTGCAAAACTCTAGCCTTTATTGCAGCATAGTCAGGAAACAACCCCTTTTCATATTGTTCAAGGCAAAGAGCACTAATTCTCTTGTTTTGTGCCAAGCTCTTTTTTAATGCAGCCACAACCGCTTCTGGAAGGGATTGCTCCGCAATACTTTCAGATTCTTTCGGCAATGATTTGTGAGTGTTGCTGAAATTCTTGAATTGCGTAGAGTATGCATTATATGCTACAGTATTTGATGACGGCACATGAGTTCTTGTAAAATTTTCACTTATTCGGCTATGACCATGAAGATGCGGGGCCGAATTATGAACATCTACAGTTGCATACGGTGCTGAAAAATTACTAACATGAGGTGTAGCATATGATGGTTGAGAGTAACTGGCCGAATAGCTAGTAGTAGCATGGCCTATTCTCCCATCCATTGGCAAGGTTGGATTAACATATTACAAATTAGTTGCCGATGAATAAAAAGGTGAAACACTTTCTTGTATGCTATTGGAAATTTTAACATGAGGTGTTTCAAATTGATTAACCAAACCCATCAAGTTGTTCATCGGCATATGGATTTGTGGGGTTGCCGAAGCATGAGAGTTTGGATACATATCTTGTACGTTGCTAAAATCATAAGAATTTGAAGCATGAATATTGCTTTGCATCGGCCCTTGCGCATAATTAGATGCATGATTGATAAAACTAGGGCTAGCCGATACATTATGCTCATTAGGTGATGCAGCAACAACATATGGATTATTTGCATCTACAAAGGGGAATTGGGTATTCATATTACCTTTGTAGATTGCAACATCTTGATGACGATCTCTTCGTAGCAAGAACGGGCCGGAGACCGTTCAAAGCTTCTTCCCCAGCGGAGTCGCCAAAAAGTGTGTTCGCGCATGAACACGTCACCGTGTACCCTCAACGCCGGGGGTGATGCACCACAGCTCACGTCGAAGGAGACCCAGCCGGAAGCGCGATACGTAGGCAATTCGGCGGGTGCTTTTGTAGACCCGAAACCCCACACGCCCGGGAGGGACCCCGTCAGGGAGCGTGGCGGCTATGGGCTGCCCTATGTCGACCTGGTCGCCCCTAGGGCCTCATGGATCGCCACCCTGCAACTAGAAGAACGGATGAAGAACGAGGAAGAAGAAGAACAAGGGAGAGGGATAAAAAGTAGATGAACACAAAAAAGTAGTAGATTGATTTGTTCGATTGTGTGTCATTCAATCGGCCGTCACCTCTTACATATATATGAGGCGGTTGGACTTTCTGTACAAGAAAATGACTCAAATCCCGTCCAAAACATCAAAAGTTAACCTAACTCGGACTACGAGGGCCAGAACT
Organism: Aegilops longissima; assembly: GCA_021605205.1. Lineage (NCBI taxonomy): Eukaryota > Viridiplantae > Streptophyta > Magnoliopsida > Poales > Poaceae > Aegilops > Aegilops longissima. The sequence goes on along the minus strand of CM038677.1, from coordinate 778,673,805 downwards.
TCCGGTCGGCCCGGAACTTCCGGGCTAAAATTACATCAAGTAGCCCTCTTGTGCCGCTCTGGCAGGTCGCATATGGCTTTGGAATGCGATGGTCCCAAAAGCAAAGTTATAGATCTTGCAATGGAGAAGAATTCCTTAGTTGGTCACTTTTTCGTCCGAGGTCATATTGATGTCGAAATCGGCCCCGAAAATCTGCAAATAATGTTAAAATTCCAGTTTCGGGGCGCGCCGCGTGCAAACTTTCGGTTTAGCCCGGAACCTCCCCGGAAGTTACCTGGAACTTCCGGGCTATAATTCTGCAGCATATTGTTTTGGCTCTTACTTTTACATACGGACTCCGATTGAGACGATTTTTATATCAAATCGACCTTTTCGACGAGACGAAGACAATTCGTGTAGAACCTTTTCTCATATGAGGCCATCTTGGGGGAGTAATCAGTCGAATAGTGTTCTGGATAGTAAATCTCAATACTTTGAACACAACTTCGGCCTCAGGATGAGACCGAATGGCTATGGCCCAATAAACAAAGTTTCTCCTTTTGATGATACGGAACTTCCCCACTTTGAGCACTTTTCCATTTGAGGCCATCTTAATTATGTTTTTGACCATGCCAAAATCTGGTGTCAACAGCTATGTTACTAGGTGTATAGTACATGTCGAAGGGGGGTGACCAGCATATATATACTAGGTGTCACTGTTGGGAAACGTTGTATGCAAAACAAAAAAAATTCTACGCACACGCAATGGTCTATCCATGGAGATGCATAGCAACGAGGGGGAGAGTGTTTCTACGTACCCTTGTAGACCGTAAGCGGAGGCGTTTCGCAACGCGATTGATTTATTCAAACTTCTTCGTGCTCCAACCGATCAAGTACCGAACGCACGACACCTCCGCGTTCTGCACACGTTCATCTCGGTGACGCCCCTCGCCTTCTTGATCCAGCAAGACGTTGAGGTAGTAGATGAGTTTCTTCAACACGACGGCGTGGTGACGGTGATGGTGAAGTGATCTTTGCGGGCTTCGCCTAAGCACTACGAAAATATGACCGGGGGTATAAACGGTGGAGGGGGGCGCCGCACACGGCTAACAATTGATCTGTTATGTGCTAGGTGCCCCCTCCCACATATATATATATATAGGTAGGAGGGAGGGAGGAGCAGCCAAAGGAGGCGCCCAAGTAGGAGGAATCCTATTGGAGTCCCTCCCAAGCCGCGGCCCCCCTTTCCTTATTTGGAGTGCGGGGAAAGGAAGGGGAGGGTGGCGCCTGAGGGAGTCCTGGACTAAGGGGTCCTCGGACGTCCGACCTGTTGATGTGGGCCAGACTGTTGGGCTGTGAAGATACAAGACCGAAGACTCTCACCCATGTCCAGACGGGACTCTTCTTGGCGTGGAAGGCAAGCTTGGCGTTCGGATGTGAAGATTACTTTCTCTATAACCGACTCTGCACAACCCTAGTCCCCTCCGGTGTCTATATAAACCAGAGGGCTTAGTCCGTAGAGGGAACAATCATAATCATACAGGTTAGACTTCTAGGGTTTAGCCATTACGATCTCGTGGTAGATAAACTCTTGTAATACTCATATTCATCAAGATCAATCAAGCAGGAAGTAGGGTATTACCTCCGTAGAGAGGGCCCGAACCTGGGTAAACATCGTGTCCCCCGTCTCCTGTTACCATCAACCTTAGATTTACTGATTCGGGACCCCTACCCGAGATCCGCCGGTTTGACACCGACATTGGTGCTTTCATTGAGAGTTCCGCTGCGTCGTCACCAAAAGGTTTGATGGCTCCGTCGATCATCCACAATAATGCAGTCTAGGTGGAGGTCTTCCTCCCCGGACAGATCTTCGTATTCGGCGGCTTTGCACTGCGGGCCAACTTGTTTGGTCATCTAGAGCAGATTGACAGCTACGCCCCTGGCCATCAGGTCAGGTTTGGAAGATTGAATTATGTTGTTGATATCCGCGGAGACTTGATCTTCGACGGTTTCGAGCCCATGGCGGCCGCTCCCTGCCACCATGATGGACATGACCTAAATCTATCATCGGACCGTGCCCAGGAGACAACGCCTGTAACTGCTCTGGCCCTGGATCTAGAGCATGATGCGCCATCCGAAGATAGGAAGCTCAACCCTGTCGCCGATGCCGCACACTCAGCGGCGTTAGAGCCGCACACAAATCCAACATCAAGCGGGGCCTGTCTCACTGGAATCTCGGATTCGTCTCCGGCCATAGGCTCCGGACCGCGTACATCCGCGCTCATCGAACCCGATCAAGCGCCCATCGTCGAGTTCAGCTCCGCGTACATCTTCCGGCAATCACCTTTGGGCGATGTGCTAAACTCATTAAAAGCCCTCTCCTTCTCTAGGGACTCACAGCCGAACTATATCCGGTTTGAATTGGAAGCTGATAATGGAGAATTCCGCTTCCCACCCACCACCCACTTCTAGCCATTGTCGAAGACTTAACCGACGAGCTTGATTACGACTCCAAAGACATTGACGGCATGGACGACGGTGCTGGAGAGGAGCAGGCACAAAAACCACTGCTCACAGGGCGATGGACAACCACCTCCTCATATGACGTATACATGGTGGTTACACCCAAAGAGAACAACGACGACAATGAGAAGGATTCAGTCAAGGATAAACCTCCTGAGATACAGCTAAAGAGCCGACATCAGCGGTGCCGCTCTAAACCACGCCATGGAAAAAACAGCAATACCGGCACAGGAGAAAACAATACTCCGGACGATGCCGAAGACAACGAAGACCCCATTGAACCAACTTCTGAATAGGATGAACAGGAGGATGGGCGAGTCAGCCTTAATGAACAAGCCGTTAACGAAGACTCAGAGGATAGCAACTATCTTCCACCCTCCGAGGATGAGGTGAGCCTCGGCGATGAAGACTTTATCGTGCCTGAGGAACCCGACGAGTAGGAGCGCTTTAAACACCGGCTAATTGCCACTGCAAGGAGCCTGAAGAAGAAGCAGCAGCAGCTTCAAGCTGATCAAGATTTTCTCAATGACAGATGGACTGATGTCCTGGCAGCCGAGGAATACGGCCTCGAGCGCCCAACCAAAAGTTACCCAAAGCGCAAATTGTTACCCCAATTCAACGACGAGGCGCTGGAGCCCGTCCTACCAGCGCGTAATGTGGCTGACCGACCACCACGCGACCGGGACAAAGCGACAACTCAAGTCAAACACCAGCCCGCACTACCTCGCCATAAAAACAGAGACACAACAGCTCGGGGATACACATATGACCTGTGGCGTGACCTGAAGAGCAGAGCAGGCCTGACCAGATCGATCTACGGATCGCGGGGGCATGCCCCGGCGCGCGACGATGGCCATCCGGCCGGACGTGATAAACATAACCATGCCCGTGCCGAGTGCCGCCGACGAACCCCATCCGAACTACGTCGCGACGTGGCCCGACATAGAGGTGCAGCACACCCCCTTTGCTTCACTGATCAAGTAATGGACCGTGAATTCCTGGAAGGGTTTAAACCTGTGAACATCGAATCATATGACGGGACCATGGACCCCGTGGTATGGTTTGAAGATTTTCTTCTCCATATCCATATGGCCCGTGGTGATGATCTTCATGCCATCAAATACCTCCCGCTAAAACTCAAGGGACTAACTCGGTACTGGCTGAACAGTCTGCCCGAAAATTCAATAGGCAGCTGGGAGGACTTGGAAGACGCCTTCATCGACAACTTCCAAGGTACATATGTCCGACCTCCGGATGCCAATGACTTAAGTCACATAGTTCAACAGCCCGGAGAGTCAGCCAGGAAATTATGGACTAGGTTCTTAACTAAAAAGAACCAGATCATCGACTACCCGGATGTCGAAGCCCTAGGGGCCTTTAAGCATAGCATCCGCGACGAATGGCTCGCCCGTCACCTCGGCCAAGAAAAGCCGAAGTCAATGGCAGCCCTCACGGCACTCATGACCCGCTTTTGCGCAGGTGAGGGTAGTTGGCTGGCCCGTAGCAATAACAATGCAAGCAAACCTAGCACTTCTGAGACCAGAAACAGCAACGGCAAGTCCCGACGCAACAGACACAAGCGTCGAAGCAATGGTGACAATACCGATGACACGGCGGTCAATGCCAGATTCAGTGGCTCTAAGTCCGGTCAGCGGAAGAAGCCATATAAAAGAAACAATCCAGGCTCGTCCAGCTTGGACTGCATACTCGATCCTCCATGTCAAATCCACGACACTCCTGATAAACTGGCCAATCATACCAACAGAGACTGTTGGGTTTTCAAACAAGCCGACAAGTTAAATGCCGAGAATAAGGAGAAGGGGTCGCAAAGCGAGGACGATGACAAGGAGCTCCGGCCACCGAAAATAGGGGGACAGAAGAAGTTTCCCCCCAAGTCAAAACGGTGAACATGATATACACTACCCATATCCCCAAGAGGGAGCGCAAGCGCGCACTTCGGGACGTTTATGCGATGGAGCCAGTCGCCCCAAAGTTCAACCCATGGTCGTCATGTCTAATCACTTTCGATAGCAGGGACCATCAGACTAGTATCCGTCATGGCGGTTCAGCCGCACTGGTCCTCGACCCAATCATTGATGGATTCCATCTTACGCGAGTCCTCATGGACGGTGGTAGCAGCCTGAACCTGCTCTATCAGGATACAGTGCACAAAATGGGTATCGATCCCCCCAGGATCAAGCCCACAAAAACCACCTTTAAGGGAGTCATACCAGGTGTAGAGGCCCGTTGTACGGGCTCAATCACAGTAGAGGTGGTCTTCGGATCCCCGGACAACTTTCGAAGCGAAGAATTGATCTTCGCTATCGTCCCCTTCCGCATCGGCTATCACACACTGCTCGGACGAACTGCATTTGCTCGATTCAATGCGGTGCCACACTATGCTTATCTGAAGCTCAAGATACCCGGACCACACGGTGTCATAACAGCTAATGGAAATACGGAGCGCTCCTTCTGTACCGAGGAGCACACCGCGGCCCTAGCGGCAGAAGTACAGAGCGGCCTTTTTAAGTAGAGCCTTAATTCGGCGGCCAAGGTCCCGGACACTGTCAAACAAGTTTGGACTACTCTGCAGCAGGACAGTCCAGCTCGTCAAAAGCTCGACTAGCAATTCGGCCTCCGTCCCAGTCCCAATCAAACAACGGAGTTCGTACCGCGTGTACATAATTACGCACTTAAAATACCTGGGCGTAGACGGAGGCATAACCAGATTGTGGTCCATAATACGGCTAAACCTCCCCTGGAACCACATACTTTCACTCTTTCTTTTTCATCTTTTTCAGGTTTCCTTTTTCCAGGCCTTTCCTGGCGGCCTGATTGTAGGACCTATCAAGGGACGGATACACCAAGACGGCAAAGCATTGACGTATAAGGGAATTCCCAGGTGGTCTCTTTAAATGATCGTTATGCCTGTTTTCAGGACCCACACGCAGCTCTCCCTTGGTCGTGGCATGTTAAATAGCCCCGTTGCTTATCGCACTATTTGTACAAATGCGCTTTGACGTATTAGTCAAACTATAATGGGAAAAGTTTGCGGCCCAATTTCTGCGGCATTTGCCCGTCGCTTCATTTTTCTTCTTCTTGATACTCTTATCAATTGCACCCATATACTCTGGTAAGCCTTAATTCGCCAGGGGCTTCATTACGCCCCATAGCACGGCGACAAAAGTCTGAACACTTTTTACAGTACAGTTCGGCACCCCGAACTTTAGCATTATATGCATTGGCTCTGAATCATGTCTTTGGTCAATAGTTGAGTTGCCCGGCTCCTATGCTTACTACCTTACGCTCCGCTATATCGGCTAGGGTAGTAAAGGGAGAACTATTGTGATTGTGTCCTAGTTTATCCGGATGAGCACCTCAGTAGAGAAAGCCGAAAACTGACTGTCATGATCCGGCGTGAGCCGGTCAGCTGTTCGAGAGGTTACAAATCTTTTGCGATTTTTTTCCGCATTTTGCGATGAATCGGATTTTATCCGATCAGGTGTTTACATCACCCCAAGTTCGGACTTAAGAACACTGGGGGCTGCGCCTAAATTTCTATTGTCAAACTCCTATGGCTAAGTGAGGGTGATAAAGCCACATAGTCCGATTGCCTGGTTCGTTGCGCTAAATGCCTCCTGACGGTGTCCTGGACTAGGGGGTACTCACCACGTCATCTCCTGATCTGTTAGATTGGGCCGAGGACCCCCATGGCCGTATACTCATGGGCCAGTCCGGACAGCTGCCGCATACAAGGAAGATTTCACAAGACTTGGCGATCAAGACAAGGACTCCTCCCCACTGGCGTATTCGGCTAGGACTCTTGTTATCCTAGGCCTCTGGTGCATTATATAAACCGAGGCCAGGCTAGTCGATAGAAATAACAACAATCATACCATAGGCTAGCTTCTAGGGTTTAGCCTCTACGATCTCGTGGTAGATCAACTCTTGTAATACTCATATTCATCAAGATCAATCAAGCAGGAAGTAGGGTATTACCTCCATAGAGAGGGCCCGAACCTGGGTAAACATTGTGTCCCTTGCCTCCTGTTACCATCCGCCTTAGACGCACAGTTCGGGACCCTGTACCCGAGATCCGCCGGTTTTGACACCGACATTGGTGCTTTCATTGAGAGTTCTGCTGTGTGTTCGACAAAAGGTCGATGGCTCGCCTGCAGATCAATTGCGACTTCGGCATCTTCGTCACCAGCTCGACTGGTCACCTTGGTTCAACCAAAGACTGCGCCCTACCTCCGATCGTCATGTTCGGATGAGGGCCTTCATCAACATCAGCTCTGATCTCTATCAAGATCACGGAGGAATCATCCAGGGAGCCCGGGGGCTCAACGTCAACATTGCCCTCGGGCGACAGTGCTGTTTTTCTGGACAGCGAACTTGTGTCCGCCACCACCGCCTCCTCATGTGTCGTTTTAACGATTGCTTCAGTGGAATTGTGCGGAATTGAGCCTACAACAACCCTGGAAAATTTCATCGAGTTCCGATGGAGGAATCTCTGGCAATCCGCGATATACCGGAGCCCTGTTAAATCTGGACGAGAATCTGGATGAGTTTAGGGCGTGGTGTCCAGCTTCTAGCTCGGATTTCCTTTGGAAGATCCAACCATTGATCGGCTGCAGAATTCCTATATCTACCACCCCTCAAAATTTCAGCTCGATCCGACCGTCCAAACTCCGGGAACCTTCCGATTAGTGCATCACTTTTCGGATATGTTTTCTGCGCGAGAACGAATCCGACCCGAGTTCGTCTTTTTTATGAACGGGATTTCGGACATCCTTTTTGAAGGAAGTTTTGTATGGAGTATTGTGTTTTGTTCCCGAACACATCCCACTAACTTTAAAATCTTTTAAACATGATCTTCAACATCATGCTGGTGTCAAACCAGTCTGACATTATTGCTCCACGGCCGCCGACCAGCGCTAAACACGTCGTCACTTTGTTGAGCCGAGCTCAACTTCTTCGGATCATCATCTCGGCAAGCCGAACAAGAGTTCGGCATCGGAAATGATAAATCATCACCAACATCGCCGCCCATGGATTAAACGGAGCAGGCACACCGGCATCGCAGCACGGTCACTTCATCAAGCCGGCATTGACCACGTCACGACCTGCATCGGCAGGGCCTCACTGTTGCTCCTTCGAGCCGGTGTCCATCATGCCGACCTACTTCGACTCATCGGCTGACATCGAGGCTTCGACATCTCGGCTGGACCGGGGGCTTCGCCATCTATTCATCAACCTATACTCCAGAGACTTCGGCGTTACTAGCCGACCAGCTCCGTCACATTAGCTGGACTGAGGGCTTTGCCTTGGCGAGCCAACCTTTGCCAACATTGCCATGCCGTCGCTTTATCACCCGTCAGGCAATGGTGCGCGGATCGAGTCCCAATTTTGGGAATCACCTTTCTTAGGATTGCTACAATAAATAAACCAAGTGCTATTAATCCTCGTATTTTTTGCTTGTTTGGGTTCATTTTTCCTAAGGAATTATTACTCTGGTTTGTCCATCATATATACGCAGGTCTATCAAATGGTGGCCGCATTAACGACGATCGCATGGTGGTTCGGTCAGTTTCTGTACATAGTCCGGCGAACGCCGCATCCGGAACTCGGACCGACCTGTGAATTCAGGCTTTGCCATGCCTTTACCGCATCACGCTGACGCCCTGCATCGACATTGACTTCGGTGCCAGGCCATATTTCTTTTATTACTCACTTTGCATAAATTATTTATTATACAACATTTTTTTATTATTACTATTATCGCCGGTCTGCACTATTTTTGTGCACAGAAAATGATCCAGCGGACTATATCCTTTGGCGTCACCTCATTTGGGACGGGGTTTCGTCAACACTTCATTACCCATGCCGGGGACTTCGCATCACTCTGCCGACCTGCATTGACGTGCTATGTCACCACTTCGGAGTGCCGAGCTCTTTGCTCCGCCACCTCGGGACCGGCTTGGGGGATGGAACCTTGTCCCGCATCAAGCTCGGACCGCGTCATCAATACCGAACACATTAACCAGCTAAGTTGCCTTCATGCTCAAAGTTTTAAATTTTTAATTTATGTTTGGTTCGACCAAGCATTATACCTTTTTTTGGAAAAAAAGTTGCTTGTAAAATATTTCCTTGTCCAAACTTTGTTTGTGACGCACAAATTCAAATACCCCGTTTACTTGGGGGCTCCCTTGCTGGAGCTTTTCCTCTTGCATATGATTATACTTGTACGGCTTCGTTCCTTGTTCGTGTATTACGCCACAATATGCACCATATTGACCAAAGTGATTTGCAAGCTGGGTTGCCTTGCTCCTGTGTTTACCCCTCGTTCCCGATTGTTCGGCTAGGGAGTAAAGGAGCACCTCTGCGATTGTCATGATCAGGTCACCCGAGCGGACCTCGGTGGGTGAAGCCTAAAGCTAAGCGCTCTTACTATTTTCAATTATGGTCGGCACACAGCGGAACTCATGAGTACAAAAATCTATTGCACAAGTCTCATATTAACAATGAGCACCGAAGAAAGGTATCGGTGGGGTACTATTTTCTTGAAGATGCTTCTTACACTTTATCGAATATAGCATAAGTTCCTGGAGCGCACTTTATGCATTACAGCCTTATGACCTGATTGCCTGGTTATCAGAAACACCGTCGATATTCTCGACAGGTGGAGTACATAACACTTTTCGGTCCTTGACCGAAGAGGGAGAGGCCGACGGTTGGTTAAGACGCGTTTAAAGTTCGGGTGAACATAGATATGATATAAGTACTTCGGTACATACAATCATTCTTTTACCCAAGTCACTCGGGGGTCTTAAATTTATGTGAGTTGTTTTATAATAAGTGTTCTTCTTCTTAGTCGTTGCAAAGTCCTTTTTCTATCACTCCTTTTTTCGACGCGAGTGTGCGGTCAATAGCCGGGGCGCCTAATTTCTCTCTCAAAGCCGCTAAAGTTTGCTAAACTGGCCTAACAATAAGTACTCTGCCTTCGGGACAGGAGGTTGAAGCCATAGGTTGACCCGCTTGAAGTCTCGAGATAGGATGTGTCATGTTAAAGCACGACAGAAACACCTTTTTTTTTCTAAGACCAATTTTCGATTTGGCACCGAACACTTGATCTAGTTTAGACATTAAACTTTTGAATAAGTTTTTTGGCTTTTCGAGCCTATGACACTTTTAAACTATTTGTGCGTTTCCAGCATTAGTCTCGCAGTTCAACGCCGGACACCTTTAGGGATTCGGCAAAAACATTCTCGGATGTTGCTATATATGCATCGGTTTCGAATTGTGTCTTCGGTCAATAGTTGGGTTGCCCGGCTCTTGTGCTTGCCTCCTACGTTCCGCTTTGTTCGGCTAGGTGTGCCTTGGGAGAACCACTGCGATTGTGCTTCCAGCTCGCATGGTCAAGCACCTCAGTGGAGAAAGCCGAAAACTGACTGTCACAATAGGCGTAAGCTGGTCAGCAATCCGATGACTATGTTAAATGACGGGCCGTTCATAACATTGGCCGAAGTGTTTATGGCTTGACCTCGGCTGTCGCCGAGCACTAACCGGGGGCTCATAGCTAGCTTCCCCAGTATAAAGCTCCTATGACTAAGCGAAAGTTTCAAAGCCCGCATATCTGATTGCCTCGTTTCTGCTAACACAACCGCCTTCGGGCACTGAGACGTCGGCTAAGGGTTGTTTTGTTAGTACGGAAACACCCTGCGTAGTATCTACCAAGGGGTAGAAGCCGATGATGGGCCACTTTCAACTGATAAACGGTCACAATGGAGGCAAAATAATGATGTAAAGTACTTGGATACATAGAATCATTACACATAATCTGTGATTGTACTCTGGATATCGGTCCTTAATTCGGCCACCCGTGCCCACATTAAGGCTCGGGGGCTACTGGGCTTCGTGCTCATTATTTACAAATATTAAAGGGGCACATCGATCCCCTGATCTGGTGTTGCCGCCCGACCAGTGTCTCGGGGGCTACTGCATTGCTTATTCAATGCAGAGAATTCAAAGTGCTCAGTGTTCGGCTTGAACGAACTATGCACATACATGTCTTCAGACAATAATAGGTACCACATGGACCTATCCAGCATCAAGCTAGTATATTGCGGCGACTTCTCACGACCCTCTCTCAGGGGACCGTTCGCCGATCACTATTATCTCTAATATATTACACTGCGTTTTATTCCTATGTATGCTGCCGAGCTAGGAATTGATCCTCGAGCCGATTTGGCTCGACACGAGTCTCGGGGCTACTAGGAACATCGGTTTTATGCTTGCCTTGGTGCATCTCGGTTTTAGACCGATACACACCTTGAGGGCTCTGGATATACATCGGCAGAGAATAAACTGCACCAGTTAAAAATATTCACAAAAAATCAGCCCGCGGTCGGGGTGGTGCACCACCTTGGAAGCAGTCCGGCATAAAGCTAGGGCACTAGCGGCTAGCTCCATAGAGGGCATTTCCGGCATTAAGCTCGGCTAAACTCCTTCAACTTTTTTGAACCAAGATGATCTATGACATCTTGGATACAGTCCGGCGTTGGAGCTCAGATACAGTCCGGAGTTGGAGCTTGGACACAGTCTGGCGTTGGAGCTCGGATACATTTCGGCGTTGGAGCTCGGAAGCAGTCCGACATTGGTGCTCGGCTGCAAAAGATAACTCGAATGCAGTCCAGCGTTGGAGCTCGGACGCAAGAGGACACTGCCTCCCGGGAAAAACTTCAAACCCGAGGTAGGGCATAAAAATAACAAGGCATTGATAAAGGCCAGAAACTTAAAGGGGCTCCTCGGATACCCGTAAACTCTTCGGATGCACTTCGGCGATCCTCAAGATCAAAGATGAGAAGATTTGTTGAACTAGTTTTCAAGACCGACGACCGAAGATGAAGAACGGTTCGGAAGAATCGAGGAGCGTTCCTAACTTGAAGACCGGTTTAGGGGGCTACTGACGGTGTCTTGGACTAGGGGGTACTCACCACGTCATCTCCCGATCTGTTAGATTGGGCCGAGGACCCCCATGGTCATTTACTCATGGGCCAGTCCGGACAGCTGCCGCATACAAGGAAGATTCCACAAGACTTGGCGATCAAGACAAGGACTCCTCCCCACCGGCGTATTCGGCTAGGACTCTTGTTATCCTAGGCCTCTGGTGCATTATATAAACTGAGGCCAGGCTAGTCGATAGAAACAACAACAATCATACCATAGGCTAGCTTCTAGGGTTTAGCCTCTACGATATCGTGGTAGATCAACTCTTGTAATACTCATATTCATCAAGATCAATCAAGCAGGAAGTAGGGTATTACCTCCATAGAGAGGGCCCGAACCTGGGTAAACATTGTGTCCCTTGCCTCCTATTACCATCCGCCTTAGACGCACAGTTTGGGACCCCCTACCCGAGATCCGCCGGTTTTGACACCGACACCTCCTTCAAGGACCAAACCTTTGGATCAAGAGTTTTTAGATTCCATCCCGAACACCCCCGCGTACTACTTACATGGGGGCTGAAGCCGACGACTGGCCAACTCTCAGACTTAATAAAAACAACCGCACAGGAGGTAAAATTTCACATAATAAACACACATTATCTTACATAACGACTTTGTCTCATGATGCAGGACAAGATAACATGAATGTATTCATTCAAAAATAATATCATTAGCACATTGCTCCGCTACAATGTGGGATCCCTCTAGGACATCACCAAAATACCACTCGGGCGTGCGGTGCTCCTTGCCAGTGGGCGGTCCCTCGGTCGCGAGCTTGACGGCATCCATCTTCGCCCACTGCACCTTGACACGGGCGAAGGCCATCCGCGCACCTTCGATGCAGACCGACCGCTTGATGGCATCAAGCCGGGGGCAGGCATTGACCAGCCGCTTCACGAGCCCGAAGTAGCTGCTGGGTATGGCTTCGGTAGGCCACAGCCAGACTATCAAATCCTTCATGGCCAGTTCGGCCTCCCTATGCAGTTCGACCAACTGTTTTAGCTGATCGCCAAAGGGCACCGGATGTTTTGGCGCAAGATATTGCGACTAGAACAACTTCTCCGTTGAGCTCCCTTCTTCGGCTCGGAAGAATTCCGCAGCATCGGAAACACTGCGCGGCAGATCAGCAAACGCTCCTGGAGAACTCCAAATTCGGGTTAGTAAGAGGTACCTCTTCTTCACATATTTGCTCTGCATAATGAAGGCCTTACCCGCCGCGATTTTCTTGGCCTCCTGGATTTCTTGGAGGGCGCCCTGGGCTTCCACCCGGGCTTCTTGTGCACTCTGGCGAGCCTGGGAGAGTTCGGTCTCCCGATCCGCAATGTCGCGCTCCATGGACTCGCCTTTTTTGACGGTGTCCTGGAGCTCCTACTGGACCTCATCAACCATGGCCTCGTGTTTTTCCCGGGCGGCTTGTTCCTTTGCCGCTTTCTTCTTGGCCTCAGCCAGTGCCTTTTTAAGGGCCTCCTCCTCGGTTGCCGCTCCTACACATATCATGGCGCCATGACCAGCACAAGTCATTCATCCTTTCCGGATATACATAAGGTTATCGCATACCTTGCTTGTCCTCCAGCTGCTTTTTCACACGACCGAGCTCTTCCTCGGCCCGATCCAGTCTCTGCTTTAGTCCGAAGACCTCCGCAGCATGAGAGGTTGCGGCCAGCTATGACGCCTGCTTATTCACATAAGATATATTTAGTTAGTTTCCTGCGAAAATTACTTGATCCTCTATCCGGCTTTTCTTTTCGCACACCGGACAGTGTCTTAGGGGCTACTGTCCATACTTTGACTTTCTTTTCACACCGCTTACCTCAAAGCTAGTCAGCAGGCTGGTGCAGGCTTCGATCAGTCTGCTCTTAATGGACTGAACCCTCTCAACCACCGTACCCATAAGGATACGGTGTTCCTCCACAATGGAAGCGCCTCACAATGCTTCCATAAGATTATCCGGTGCCTCTGGGTGGACAGAGGTCACCGGAGGAATAGGCATACCTCCTTCTTTCGAAGGAGGTTGCCCACCGGATTCCGGAGCCGTATAAGTCTCCGGGACCGTATTCGGCTAGGGGCCAAACTGAATATGGCCCCCATTGTCAGTCTCCATGGGAATTTCCTCCCCCATGTGTCCGACGGCCGAGGTTTTACCCTCAGGCGCCACCTTGGCGGCCTCCTGAACCTCTCCCTGGCCTGGGAAGATCCTTCGGGACAACACCTCAGCGTCACCCTTGGCCTTGGGAGAGTAAGCGGCCGGTGGTGACTCGCTGGCCATCGCCTTTGAATCCAGCGAACCTCCTGATGAGGATCGCAGGCAGCTGTCGTGGGCCGGACTGCAATTGCATAATTTAACATGTTAAGACTATGAAGCGGAGAGGCCGGATAAATGAACGTGTCTGGGTGTGTTAGTACTCGCGATTCAGGCCGGGCTTGTTTCGGGGACGCGGCTCTGGGCTGCTTTCAACGTCCCATGCAAAGTTATCCGCGAAGGAACCCTTCCCCCTCTTCGACGCCTCTGCCTCTAGATTTGGGGAGGCCGCCCTCTTCTTCCTTCCCCCCTCAGAAGGGGAGTTGCTTTCTTCCTCCTCCTCGTCATCGTGTTTGGCGGCGGAGGAGTGAGTCTCGTCGTCTTCGGACTTCATGTCCGAAGCACCCTTGCCGCGGAGGCCACTTTTGGCTCCCTTGGCCTTCTTCTTGGCCTTCTTCTCCGGCGCATTGTAAGGCGCCGGGACCAGCTTCTTTGTCAGAAGCGGGATGGCTAGTTCTTCGGGTAGCGGAGCCGGACACCGGATCCGCTCCGCCTTCTTTGTGCAGCCCTGAAAAAATATATAGTGAAGTTCAGGTATCTTCCCAGAAAAAGCAAGTGAAGGATACACCTTGAAGTGCAGAAGACTTATCGCACTGGCGGGATGGTCCAAGGCGTGCCCACGGTCCTCGGTCGTCTCTGGCGGCGTCTCATTGCCCTTAAAGAGCACCTTCCAGATATCTTCGTGTGTAGTTCCGAAGAACTGTTGCAAGGTCTGGTGCTCGGCCGGATCCAACTCCCACAAGTGGCAAGTCTGGCTCTGGCATGGAAGGATCCGGCAAACTAGCATCACCTGGATCACGTTGACGAGCTTGATGTTCTTGTCCACCATGCTCTGGATGCACGTTTGCAGCGCCATCAGCTCGTCCGACGAGGACCAATTCAGGCCTTTCTCCAGCCAGGTGGTGAGCCGCATTGGGGCTCCAGACTTGAATTCAGGAGCCGTGGCCCAGGTAGCGTCGCGGGGCTCTGTGATATAGAACCACAGTTTCTGCCACTCTTTGACAGTCTCCACAAAGGTACCTTAGGGCCATGTGACATTGGGCATCTTGCTCACCATGGCACCTCCGCACTCTGCATGCGGGCCATCCACCACCTTCGGCTTCACGTTGAAGATCTTAAGCCACAGTCCAAAGTGGGGTGGAATGCGGAGGAAGTCCTCGCACACGACAATAAATGCCAAGATGTTGAGGAAAGAATTCGGGGCTAGATCATGGAAATCTAGCCCGTAGTAGAACATGAGTCCGCGGACAAAAGGGTGGAGAGGAAACCCTAACCCACGGACGAAGTGGGGGATGAGCACCACTCTCTCATTGGGCTTCGGGGTGGGGATGATTTGCCCCTTGGCCGGAAGCCATTGGGCGATTTCTGTCTCCAGGTATCCGGCCTCCCGAAGCTTGGTGATGTCCTTCTCCTTGACGGAATATGCCATCCACTTGCCTTGCGCTCCGGATCCGGGCATGATGGGAGTGCTTTCTTGGGGCGGAAAAGATGAGAACTTGGGCGCTGGAGCTCGAGAATGGAGAAGGCAGAGAGAGAGAGAAGGCGTGGGTGAAAGGGGTGAATCCTTATCCCTTTATAAAGGCAGTCAATATCAAACACCTCCCCACTCGCCCTAAAAACTATTAAGACTAAGTTCATGATAAATTTAAGTTCAATTAATCAAATTACTAATGAACTCCCACTTAAATTAACATCCCTCAAGTTATCTAAGTGATACGTGATCCAAATCAGCAAACCCATGTCTGATCATCACGTGAGATGGGGTAGTCATCAATGGTGAACATCTCTATGTTGCTCATATCTACTATATGATTCACGTTCGACCTTTTGGTCTCCAGTGTTCCGAGGCCATGTCTGTACATGCTAGGCTCGTCAAGTTTAACCCAAGTATTCTGCATGTGTAAAATTGTCTTACACCCGTTGTATGTGAACATAGAGTCTATCACACCCGATCATCATGTGGTGTCTCGAAACGACGAACTGTAGCAACGGTGCATACTCAAGGAGAACACTTACCTTGAAATTTAGTGAAGGGATCATCTTATATTGCTACTGTCATTCTAAGCAAAATAAGATGCATAAAAGATAAACAACACATGCAATCAAAATATGTGACATGATATGGCCATCATCATCTTGTGCTTTTGATCTCCATCTCCAAAGCATCGTCATGATCTCTGTTGAGGATATAGCTACTAAGTATAAACCGGCCAGGAGGGCCCGGTTCACCTTAGACTATGCTGAAGCCCATGAAGGTCTTGAAGATGGCGTTCAATTAGTAAAGCTTGGAAGCCCGCGACCCAAAGGCGGATTAGGGCCCGTAGTGTTATACCGCCATGATTATGTAAACTTGTAATATAAGTTAGAAAGGAGAGAGACCGAGCCGGACACTTTGTATAGGTCGGCTCGGGACTCATAGACCGGCAGGCGTCAACCTGTGTATATAAAGGGGACGACCCGGGCGGTTCAGACAGAACAACAACAACTCGAGGCCTAGGCGAAGCTTATTTGCTCCTAGTCATCGAAACCACATCAATCCCATCACAACTAGGCGTAGGCTTTTACCTTCATCGAAGGGCGAACTAGTATAAACTCTTGTGTCTTTGCGTCCGCTTTAACCCCTTCAAGTTAACCCGTGGCGATGGCTCCACGACTAAGTCCTTTCACGAGGACATCTGCCGTGACAAAACCATGACGGTTGGCGCCCACCGTGGGGCTATCGCATGATGGTTTGATGATCTTGGAGGTTAAGTTCGAAGGACTCGAAGGCTATCTTGTGGGCGGATGACCAAGAGTCGTCGCGGCAAGCTCTACATCGGCGACACAGGATGGGGCCCGAGGCGGCTCAATCGAAACGGATACGGGTCCCCTTTGGTGGCATACACGTTTTCATCGGCAAGATTGGTGAGCCAGGGCCTGAGCCGGACATCTGCACCGACCTCGTCGAGACGGCTCAGCGTACGAGATCTGCCCAGGTCAAACCGGCCGTGAAGCATGCCTTTGTGGGAGTCATCCACGGAGGAAGTTATGAGGACGGATCAGAGTCTGGTGGCGAGACCGTCGTCTAATCTGACGATGATTCGTCAACCGGAGAAACTGAATCTCTATATCAGCTACAAGATGGCCGGATTGGGGGCTGTTCCGATGGTGACAGTATTCCGGACCCCTCCGATCTGCCCAACCGAGTTGGAATATTCATGGCCGGTACACAAGCAGCGCTTCACTCTTCGACTGCTGCGGAAATGATCGCCGGTTCAACAGCGGCGACGGCTGCCGGGGCGGGAGGCCCTGTGCGCCCGCCGGCTCAAGTTTTATCAGATCTGTTCGATGCGTTGGCTGCGCTCATGGCAGAGGCTAACCCGGCGGATCAGGACGCACATAACACGGAGATTGCGAAGGTGAAGGAACAAATCACCCAGGCTAAAGCGAATCTAGCAGCTGCAGACGCCAGGATGACGGCAGAGCGGGCCGCTTTAGATGCATAGGCTTATAGGCTCATGTTGGATCAGAACGCGTCACATGAAGTCATGAAAAGGAAATACAGATCCCGTTTGCCTTCGGTTTTCGAAGGCAGGGACCTCTTCAACACCCCCGGAGTGGGAACCAGTAATCCGCCGGTGGTAAACCGGGCAGAAGCACCTGGGACGGGCGCGCTGGTCCAGCCCGCTTAATAGATCTACCTCGCCAAAACGCCAGTGTGCCTCAGGCTGTGCAAACACCTCCGGGTCACTACTCCAACCCGATGGATAACCTTGTTGCAACTGCGGCACGGCTGGAGGCTATTCCAATTGAAGGTGATTCGCCACAGGCGGCTGAGACGCGCCGGGACAAGGAGCTCCTTAGGACAGCTTTGGTCCAACAGGAAGCGTATTCATACAGCCGTGACCGGATCCACTCTACCCCCCGCCCAAGCCGGAGCTATAGCAGGCACGTGGATGAACCGGCCGTATCAAGTAATGCACGGCGTGGTGCGCCCCGTGGCAACAACCCAGCAGGTGGTGTCGATAACGCCCAAGAGGTGGTGGACCGGGCCCGAGCGTGCAGGGAGGCCGAATTAGCAGCACAATATCAGGCTCATCAGCTTACGCCAGTTCGTCCGACCATCTCGGTCGAGCCTGGGGTTACCTCTAGCTCTTTGGGGGTGCCTTGCCTCGTCCCTGCTTTACGCAATGTGCGCTTGCCCAAAGATTTCAAGGGTCCGCGCAAGGTGCCAAATTACACTGCCGATTTATCTCCAGAAGCATGGATAGAAAGCTATGAGATGGCTATGGAGATGCTGGATGTGGATGAGGCCGCGTGTGCAAAGTACTTCACCATGATGCTTGAGGGCACAACCCGTACTTGGTTGAAGAGCTTGCCACCCAATTATATCAATTCATGGGCCCAGTTGCGGACCCGGTTTATCCAGAATTTCAAAGATACCTGTAAGCAGCCCATGTCCGTAGTGGACTTGGCGGCTTGTGTCTAGGGGGAAGGGGAGTCAACAACCCATTGGGTACGCCGCGTTTCAGAAATCTTGCACTCGTCAGACCGGATCAACGCTGACTCTGCGATCTTAACCCTGGAGGGCAACTGCCGGTTTCAGCCTCTGAAGTTAAAGTTGGGGCGCATGAAGCAATTTTGTAATGACATGGGAACTCTCATGGGCGCTTTAGTGAAGTATGCTGATTCTGATAGTACCAAGGATCCCGAGTCTGACGATGACAAGACAGGGAAGGGAAGGAAGAACAGCAACTCCAAGGGCCAGCAACATCATTCATCAGGTAATGGCAAGCGTAAAGCAGATGGCAACATGGACTTTGTGCCTAATACTAATGCGCAGGACAAGGGTCAGCGACGCAGAGGTAAAGCGGCGAATCGTGGTGGGGCTCCGAATCCTAACCCGGATCGCTTAAATTATTTATTGAATCAGCCCTGTCCAAAGCACGGGACGAAGGAGATGCCGGCCAACCACCTTTGGAAGGATTGCTACATTATGCAGGAGTTCAAGAGTTCTAATGCTTTCCGGTATGATCACGGCTCTGGTGGCGGTTCAGGATCCGGGCCGGGTTACGGTGGAGGAAATTCTGGTTCAGGATTTAATGGTAATCCGGGCGGACAGAACAACCAGAACAATCAGAATAGCCAAGATGGTTACAACCAGCAGCAGCAACAGTCGGGTTATTAGAGCAACCCAGAGCAGTTGAATAGTGGGCAGTACCATGTCTTCACAACCAGCTTAGACAAGCGAGACCGGAAGGTTCAGAAGCGGGCAGTCAACGCTGTTGAACCGGCCGTACCCCATTACCTACGCTGGTCGGAGCAGCCCATTATATGGAGTAGAGAGGATCATCCTCCCCGGGTCGACAATCCGGGTCAGCTAGCCTGGTGGTGGCACCTCGGTGGGAGGTTATCAGTTCACCAAGGTACTCATGGATGGAGGGAGCAGCATTAACATCCTGTACTATGAGACCTTTTCGTCGTATGGGGCTAACGGATAAACATCTCAAACCGTCCAATACAAGGTTCCATGGTGTGGTACAGCAAGTCAGCATATCTGTTGGTAAAATAGCTCTGGAAGTGGCCTTTGGTGATGAATATGACTCCAGATCGGAAACATTGACGTTTGAAGTGGTAAAAATCCAAAGCCCATATCATGCCCTATTCGGGCGACCGGCTTATGCCAAGTTCATGGCCCGACCTTGTTATATCTATTTGCAGCTCAAGATGCCGGGTCACAAGGGGACAATAACGGTTCATGGGAGCCGCAAGATCGCTTTGGAGTGCGAGGAAGGAGATGCGGCTTATGCAGAGTCGGTTTGTGCCACCGAGGAACTGAAGTACTATAAGGACAATGTTGATCCAGCGGACATGACTCCATTGAAGAAGCCAACTACAGAGCATGATGCGGCCCTGAAATTCAAATCGGCAGCTGAGACTAAGCTTGTTGACTTCGTGCCTGGCGATTCGTCCAAGCAGTTCAGCATCAGTGCCAACTTGGATCCGAAATAGGAAAGCGTGCTCATCGAGTTCATCCGTGAGAATCGGGACATTTTTGCATGGAAGCCTTCTGACATGCCAGGTGTACCGAGGCAACTCGCTGAGCACACTCTTAATGTTGATCCCAAGTACAAACCGGTGAAGCAGTTTCTCCGCCGGTTTAACGAAGAAAGGCGCAAGGCCATTGGAGAGGAGGTGGCCAGGCTCTTAGCAGCTGGTTTTATCGTTGAAGTCTTCCATCCAGAGTGGCTTGCTAATCCGGTGCTGGTTCTTAAGAAAAACGGCACTTGGCGCATGTGTGTGGATTACACAGATCTTAACAAGGCTTGTCCAGCAGATCCTTTTGCCCTCCCCCGCATTGACCAGATTATTGATGCCACTGCGGGTTGTGAGCGCTTGAGCTTTTTGGATGCGTATTCTGGGTATCATCAGATCAAGATGGAAGTTAAGGACCATGAGAAAACAGCATTTATCACTCCCTTTGGAGCCTTCTGCTATGTATCTATGCCTTTTGGGCTCAAGAGCGCCCAAGCAGCTTATCAACGCTGTGTACAGAATTGCCTGCATAAACAGATCGGCCGTAATGTGCACGCCTATGTTGATGATATTGTGGTCAAGTCAAGGGAGAAGGAGACACTGATTGACGATTTGAAGGAAACCTTTGACAACCTGCGGGTTTACAAGATGATGCTCAACCCGGCCAAATGTGTCTTTGGTGTTCCGCAGCAAGTTATTGGGTTTCTCGTGTCCAACAGGGAATTGAAGCTAATCCGGAGAAGATTACGGCTATTACCTCCTGGCTAAACCGAAGTGTATTAACGATGTCCAGCGCTTGGCAGGCGGATTGCCGCTACTGAGCGGTTTATCGGCCGCCGCCGAGAGAAGGCCATCCTTTGTACCAGATCTTTGAAAAAGACAGATCAGTTTGTGCGAGTCCAGCCACCGATGAAGCGTTGAGGACTTAAAGCGGCAATCGGCCAACCGCTCGCGTGCTCGCTGCTCCCATTGACAAGGAGCCGCTTCGCTATATGTTGTTGCTAACGCCGAAGCGGTCAGCGTGGCCATTGTGGTGGAGCGGAAGGAGGCGGGAAGGAGCATCCGTTCAACGTCCGGTTTACTATATCAGCGAGGTACTTATTGAATCTAAGCAAAGGTATCCGCATTGGCGAAGCTGGTATATGGAGTTTTCATGGCAAGCGGAAGCTGAAGCATATTTCAAGGGCACCCCATCATGGTGGTCGATTCTGCTCCTTTAGGCGATATCATCTGTAACCGGAAGCGATCGGCGGATTGCCAAGTGGGCTATAGAGCTGGGGCCGCACGGTTGAAGTACGATGCCTCGGACGGCGGTGAAGTCTCAAGCACTTGTGGATTTCATTAATGATTGGACGGAGTTGCAAGCACTCAAGAAAAGCCGGATCACACATATTGGACCATCCATTTTGACGGATCCAGCAATTGAGGGCTCGGGGCTGGAGTCGATTAACTTCCCCACGAGGTGACAAGTTCATTACGTTCTCCGCTTAATGTTCCCTTGTACTAACAATGCAGCTGAGTATGAAGCCTTGCTCCATGGTCTCCGGATGGCTAAGGAGATGAACCTAAGCCGGGTTAAGTGCTTCGGTGACTCGGACCTAGTGGCTCAACAGGTGTCTGGCACTTGGGATTCAAAGGACCCACTCATGGCTGCATATCGTCATGAGGTGGATATTGTTGCAGGTCATTTCAAAGGCTATCAGGTGGACCACGTGGACCGTCGGAAGAATGAAGCGGCGGACGCTTTAAGCCGGTTGGGCTCTCAACGTAAACCGGTCCCGCCCAATGTTTTTCTGGACGTGCTGCACAACCCGTCGGTCAAGCTCCCTAGTGAAGCGGATTTGGCTATTCCTGATCCGGAGGCTCAATTGGTGGTAGCTCTTCACGTCACTCCGGATTGGACGCTTCCTTATCTTGCGTACATGAACCGGGGCGAGTTACCTGAAGATGAGACGTTGGCCCGGCAGATAATCCAGCGATCCAAGTCTATGACCATTGTTAATGGCGAATTGCATCATTGCAGCGTGTCAGGGGCGTTTCAACGCTGTGTGTCACCTGAGGAAGGCTGTGAAATATTGCGTGAGATCCACGAAGGAGATTGTGGTCACCACGCCGGTTCAAATTCCTTGGTGGCTAAAGCATCACCTTGTTGACTGCCCATGCTGATGCGGAAGATCTGGTCAGACGATGTGATGGTTGCCAAAAGTTTTCCAGACGTGCTCATGTACCGGCCCAAGAATTGAGGATGATTCCAATTACTTGGCCGTTTGCAACTTGAGGGCTGGATATGGTTGGACGTTTTAAAAGGTCCAAGGACAAGAAGACCCACCTCCTGGTGGCGGTTGACAAGTTTACAAAGTGGGTAGAGGCAGAACCTGTTAGCAAGTGTGACGCGCCACGGTGGTTCGATTCATCAAAAGGTGATTTTCGGTTTGGCTTTCCACACAGTATCATCACGAGATAATGGTACCAATTTGTCCAAAGGTGCCATGAAAGAGTTCTCGCGAACGTGAACACATCCGCTTGACGTTTCTTGATAGCCACCCACAGTCCAATGGTCAAGCGGAAAGGGCTAATCAAGAGATCTTGAGAGGCATCAAGCCCCGGCTTATGGTCCCTTTGCAGAGGACACCGGGTTGTTGGGTAGAAGAGCTACCATCTGTGTTATGGAGTATCAACACTACGCCCAACAGATCCACAGGGTACACACCGTTTTTTTTGGTCTATGGAGCGGAGGCGGTTCTCCCCAGTGACATCCGTCATGACTCACCTTGTGTGGCGGCTTATGTTGAAGCGGACAACGAGACGGCACGGCAAGACGCTTTGGACCGGTTGGATGAGGAGCGAGATATAGCAGCTGCCCGCTCGGCGATTTACCAACAGGATCTTCGTCGTTACCATAGTCGCCGGGTCAGAACCAGAACTTTTCAAGAAGGAGATTTGGTGCTTCGGCTCATCCAAGACCAGACTGATATGCACAAGTTATCCGCACCTTGGGAGGGACCTTTCGTGGTTAGCAAGAATCTGCACAACGGGTCGTACTATCTGATCGATATTCGAGAGCATAAAGACTCACGCACGTCAGAGGAGGAGACCAACAGGCCGTGGAACATAGCTCATCTTCGGCCTTATTATACCTGAGCCATCGGCTCTACTTATGTACATATTATGACAGTGTATATATTATGAATAAAGTAATAAACCGGAGCCTCAGCTAAAGTGGGGTATCTGTTCTGTTACATCATGCATGGTTACATGGAGTTGTTCTGTCTTAAAGCGGCCTCAGGTTTACCCCCTGAGTTTGCTTTTCAAAAGCTTTATGATATCACTTGGGGGCTTGGTCGTGTCCGAACCAATGCAACACCTTTTGATAGGCGAAAGCCACCAGATCACTTGGGAACATGGTCAAGTCTGAACCAGTCATGCCTCTTGATCGGCCTAAGGCCATAGAGTCACTTGGGGCTTGGTGAACCCGAACCATTGCCACGCCACTTGATCGGCATAATGCCACGGTTTCAGCTTGGGGACTGGCTGACTTGAACCATGGCTACACCTTATAGGGAGCTTGGTCGTGTCCTACCATGGTAACACCATCTGATCGGCTCAGTAAAGCCTCTTTTTGCAAACGGTTTATCATTGCCTTTGCTTCCATGTTTTTTTCATAACTGTTATTTGATTTTTGTTGCGTTTTTTAAACCGATAACATTTTTAAACCGGTTCAAACTGTCAATTGACGGAATTCGGTCCATTTTTAATCTGGAGATAATTTTTCCGGTTTGACCTTTTCTGTTAACATCCCATTATGGAGTAGCAGGGGGCTTGTCATGACCCGGCACGGTTTACATGGTAAACCGGCATTATAAGCACAGGAGCTGTTTTCTCCTTCGACGGTAATGGTTTATACAACCTCCGCTTCAAGATTGGCTAAGCCAACTTCATGCCCAGCGATGGCAGGTATTTTGTATCACAAATTTTGATCATATACCTCAATATTTCATTGCATATATATATATATATATGAACGTCACAAGCCAGCTGGCGGCACAAACCGTCGTGGCGGTTTAAGATTTTTGCTGCAGGTAATAGCTTATCATTGGCAAATCAAACGGAGGCATAAATTGCAAAACGCATGCACGAAGGCATATTAAAGGGCAAAAGTGTTGGCTATCCTATTATAAGGCATTCAGAGGCCCAAAATTTGGAATTGCTTCATAACAGGCAGTTTCTGACGTATCAACCGACTTGACGGATTAAGCTTCATTGCCGGGTTGACGTGAAGAAGATGGGTCGTCTGGCGTTGGTTCAACTTCTTCCTCCTCACCATCCAATGGCCGGAAGTCATTGGTGGTCCAGTCAATCCGGGTTAAAGCCTGAAAGACAGCCTCTTCACTTATAAGCTCAGTCGGATCAACGTCAGGGGCGTAAGTGTGCTTACGGGTTGGTGGAACAAGGTTTTGCACTTCCGGAATAACAGCTTCAACCCGCTTGTTGTTTGCGTCATAGAAGGAGCGGTGAACCGTCAGGTTGGCCTCTTCTGCCAGTTGACTCGCCAGAGGACGCATCTCCCTTGTTACCCGTTTGAGAGCATCATTATCAAATACTTCGCCGTTCTCTTGAGCACTGGGGAAGCCCTTGGCTATGTCAGCCGGATCAAGGTCAGCTATCCATGCTTTGGCACGAGTTAGTGCCAATAAGGTGCCAGCCCGGCAGCGGATCATTTCAATTCTTCTATCTGTCTTTGGTATCATAGATAGCGGTCCAAATGTGTCCTTGATCGGTGTCGAGCTGCATTATCATAAGAAGTGGCGCAAATAACTCGCTGGGTGCGGTATATAGCTGTTCAATTAGCGTATCGCGCCTTGAGTTTCTTCCGCATGTCGAGCCGGATGAGTAATCGCCTACCTATACCGGTTTAAGAAAGTTCAGTTAAACCGGAGGAAATTTCAAAGCGGAATATTAGTCACAACCTTGGTAAAACGTTGCTTACCAAATATTGCGAGAGGTCATGGCATTGATTTGGCGCTTTAATCCGGTGAGCTCTTCCGTCACGGTGTTAGAGCTGCTCAAAGATCTTCCGCCCGCTTTAGCAAGCCCGCCTTTTCAAGATCCCAGCCGCCCGCTCAGACTTGAACCACTCCTTGAGCTGCTCCATGGTAGTCAAAGGCGGTTTTCAGCTCATCCTTGGCCTTGGAAGTTTCTGCTTGTTGAGATTTCAGATTTTCTTGAAGATCATTGATTTGTGAGGCTTGTTGGCGTATCTCACTCTGCAACAAAAAGGGAGCATGTTAATATCTTCATAAGAAGTCCCAAGCGCATAACCAGTCATACACTTGGCACTTGGGGGCTAATGCGGATCATTTTTTATACTGATTATTGAAGTCCCATGGATTATTACAAGTGTTAATCATGGCACTTGGGGGCTAGTGCGTGTTTGATCAGAAACATATAAGACAAAGTACTATGGATTATGCAAAGTCCCGGTTTGACTTTCTAGGGACAAACCGGCCCTTGGGGGCTACTATGCAATGAAGGTACAAGAGAAAGGCACAACTGTTTACCTCATAGCGCTCCTTCATAAGATTTACTAAACCGGCTTCAAAATCACGGCTTGTATAGAGCCGGTTCAGGAAGCCAGAGTGAAGGTCTAGGGCAGAGAAATTGTTATAAGCTGACAGATCAGTTTTCTCCTTCCCTTTGCTCATGGCAGTAAATTCTTCCTTGGTACTGTGCTTTGATAGAGCAACCGGATTACCAGGGGCGGTATATGCGGTGCCCGTAACTACGACATCATCATCTTTGGTCGGGCTGGCCGGATTAGCATTTTCAACTGGGCTTGCCGCTTTCATACCCGGGCTTGGCGGATCAGCAGCTGAGTCCCGTTGTTCTGCTGCAGGACTCGGAGGAGCAGGAGGATGTGAAGTCTCAACTTGGACATCCGGTTCAGCCTCTGGCGGATTAGCATTGGCATCTTGATTTTCCCAGCAGAGTTGTCTCAGAGCAACTTCGGATTTTCACCATGATGCTCGGAGTCTTCTCCGGATCAACATCCATGAGGGTCGAGGGTCTTGGCCTTTTTACTAAGTCGAGCCTTGGTGATACAACATCAAGGGTTAGAATATGATAAACCGACAAATACAAGGAACAAATTAAGGAGTAATATACTTACCCAGCAGCAACTTTGAGAGGAGGCAGCTGAGTGGTTGATGAACCGCCAGACGAGTTGGAAGAAGCCTGGTAATTCGGGTCAGACGGATTGAGAGGGCATCGGAAGAAACCTTTCAAAGGATAACGCTTTTCAGGAGAACAAGTCACCTCTGGACGACGTTTCCGGGTTGGTGTGTCAGCTAAACCGGACGACGTAATTTGTTGACCGCTATGCCGGGTCGTACGGCGTTCTTCAGTTTGCTGTGTCTTCAAAGAAAGTTTTGGATTCAAATGAGCATAAGAGTGAGATTGTTTCACTTTCCGGACTGTGCGGCGAATTCTTTTAACCGGTACAAGATCAGAATCAGAAGAAAGAAGGATTACCTCAACAGGTTCTGCATGACTGGCCTCAGCGTCATCCTGGGAATTGTAACTGTCAATAAAATGAATGAAAAAGGAACCAAGTGAGTCAAGCTCTACCTCAAGATCGATTCTTCATCTTCGGCGGTTCGTAAGACTCGCGTTTTCTTCTTGCCAGTTTTCTTGGTGGTCTTGGTCTTTGCACGAGGAACCCGGGCCGGTTTAGTTCATTTCCAAAAGGAGCTGTTGGCCTAAAAATTAATACAGAGGGATTAATACAATCAATATGGAATCAAAGTCAGTAGAGTAAGGAGAGGAACCTTACCTCGGGCGGTTTGTTGGAGAGGCAGAACGGAGCCAACCCGGTTTGGCTGCATGCGGAGATCGGTTCATCAAGCATTTTCTTCACTGTTTCGGTAACTTCAAGCTCAGTTATTGATAGTTCGTGATGACGTTGAGGATCTTTGACGTCACCAGTATATTCGTGCATCAATCCGGGGCGGCGGCTTAATGGCAAGATGCCCCAAGAAACCCAGCAGCGGACAAGGTCAATACCAGTTAAACCGATGGCCATCAGAGCCCGGAGCTTCATAATTTGATGTGCAAAGTTCTTTCGTCCTGCGGAGGTCAAGCGCGAAGGCAATGGGTGGCTGTTGCTAAGTCGGTGAGGGCGATAACCCGACAAGGAATTTTCTCCGTTAGGAGCAGTGTTCCAGCAGTAGAACCAGGTTTGATTCCAATCTTTAGGATGGCTATGATGTTTGGCGTGAGGGAAGTCCACTTCCTTCCTTTTCTGGATTGAAACGCCGCCAAGTTCAGTGTTAGGACCGCCCGAGAATTCTGTACGGCGGTTCAAATGAAAGAAATCTCGAAATAACTCCACGGTTGGTTCTTCTTGAAGATAGACTTCGCATAATACTTGAAAGTTGCATATACTGGACACAGAGTTCGGACCAATATCTTGTGGATGGAGTTGAAGCTTGCGAGGACATCCGGAAATTTTTGATCCGGCGGGCTGAATCCCCGGTCTAGGTGTTGCATAAAAACAATCACCTCTCCTTCTTGAGGTTCAGGTGGACATTCCGATTCCGGAACTCGCCAGTGGAGAACATTTTTTGGGGCTAAAACGCCAGCGGTGACGTAGCCGTTGAGTTGTGTTTCCGTGATCCGGGACGGAACCCAATTGCAAGCAGTAAATTGTTTCGCCATTCCGGAAGGGGGGAGCTGAAAGAAAATCAAACAGGTCCGGCCATCGCTCACGGTTTGTAAGTGAAAAATTCAGTGTTAAACCGGTGAAACTACAATGCAAGGTACAGTTGGCGGTTTAAGAGAGGGCTAATGACATATGGCGGATTGGCTATCACGGATTAAACCGCCCATAGGCAGAAAGGCCAAGATTCAAGATTTCTGCTAAGTGTTGACAGAAACAGATTACACACAATATTCAAATCTATTTGGATCTACCGCACATCTATAAAGCAGTTCTTACTGCGTTCTTTAAAAGGCGTTCAAGTAAAACAGAGAAGGATGCATACTTTACCAGAAGAAAAGGAAGGGCTGCTAGTATTAAAAACAGATGCGGAAAGACTACCGCAGGAGATCTATATCGTTTTTTGGATCAAGAGGCAGAAGGTAGGATGAAGAGGAAAATGGAGAGCTATGCGGATGAGCTTGTAAAACCTAATGCAGATCTAAGGACGAGGAACAGAAGAAGCTTACCGCTGCAGATTACGGCGGAGGGGGGCGATGAGCCTCCGATCTAATTCAGGTTGATGCAGCGGCCTTGGTTGGTGCAGTTCTCGAAGGTCGCGGACGGCGGCGGAGCTTCAGAGCTGAGGGCGTCGTGAGGAAGAAGAAGATGCAGAAGAGGAAGAGAAAAAGGAGCCCTCGGGTTTTATTTATAAGGGGAAAGAATAAATGGCAGGCATGAGAATCAAGGCGTCCGAAGCGGCCGAGTGGGCGCGCCTGTCGCCTCGATTTTCGAGATAATCATTAATGAGAAGGGAATCTTTTTAATCCTTTTATGCAGAGATGATGTCACGACAGACCGTTGCGGTGCTCTGAAGATGACGTCACGGCGGTTTACAAAAATTCACAGGAGAAGTCAATATGGCGGTTTACGAAGATTCAAGAGGATGTTTACAAGATATCTTTAGTGTTGAAGATTGACATGAATAAATTCAAATCAATCCGGGGCCTAATGTTGAGGATATAGCTACTAAGTATAAACCGGCCAGGAGGGCCCGGTTCACCTTAGACTATGCTGAAGCCCATGAAGGTCTTGAAGATGGCGTTCAATTAGTAAATCTTGGAAGCCCACGGCCCAAAGGCGGATTAGGGCCCGTAGTGGTAAACCGCCATGATTATGTAAACTTGTAATATAAGTTAGAAAGGAGAGAGACCGAGCGGACACTTTGTATAGGTCGGCTCGGGACTCAGAGACCGGCCAAGGCCAACCTGTATATAAAGGGACGACCCCGGCGGTTCAGATGAACAACAACAACTCGAGGCCTAAGCGGCTTATTTGCTCCCTAGTCATTGAAACCACATCAATCCCATCACAACTAGACGTAGGCTTTTACCTTCATCGAAGGGGCCGAACTAGTATAAACTCTTGTGTCTTTGCGTCCGCTTTAACCCCTTCAAGTTAACCCATAGCGATGGCTCCACGACTAAGTCCTTTCACGAGGACATCTGCCGTGACAAAACCACGACAATCTCCATCGTCACCGGCTCGACACCTTGATCTCCATCGTTGCGTTGTGGTCATCTCACCAACTATTACATGGCGTTTTCATTTCATACAATAAAGAGACAACCATAAGGTTCCTGCCGGTTGACTGATATCTTACAAAACATGATCATCTCATACAAAAGCTGTCAGGACCCTGATTCCAAGTCACATCGATCTAGCCGGTAACACCTCATATCACTTTGCGGCCTCACGCACTGTATTCCCACGGGTGTCGCCTTACCATGGCCCGGGACTGTTTGCGCCTTTTGGCTCACGTATATGATAGTGTCGCTAGCATCCATATGACAGAGAACCCGGTCCGACATGGCTAGTCGTGAACCCAAAGAGGCACTAACCCATGGGGACAGGCATACATGAATCACATCGAGCATGTCGGTCAGCAGCGTGTGAATCCGGGCTGTAGCACTGGGCTAACAGGACTCCGGGAACCCGGCTGTAGCAGCTAGGCAGGACTCGGATGTCACGCGTGACATTTCCCCGAAGGGACAGACACAGGAACGAAGTGAAACACATGCCGACCAGACAAGTGTCCTGAGCAGTAGTGCTGGGCTAGCAGGACTCCGGTGAACCGGGCTGTAGCGGACTACTATGGCTCGAGGAAGCACTAGACTACATTTCCCCATAAGAGAGGCAGCCAAGGATAAACAACTAGATTGTCGGATCCCACACATACCAAGCATTTCAAACATACACATAATATGCTCGATATGTGTAAATACAACATGGCATCAGAACATAACTCTACGACTCAAGTATTTATTCATTAGGCTCCGAGGAGCGAGATATTACAAACATGGGTCTCATGGCCCAACATTCAGAGCATACAAGTCAAAGCACAAGCGGAAGCTTAACATGTCTGAGTACAGACATCTACAAATGAAAAAGGCTGAGAAGCCTGACTATCTACCAGATCCTACCGAGGGCACAAGATCATAGCTGAGGTATCAAGCTAAACGTCGAAGTCCACGCGAAACTACTAGTGAGACTGAAGTCTCTCTGCAAAAACATAAAATAGGCAAACGTGAGTACAAATGTACTCAGCAAGACTTACATCAGGACTAACTACATATGCATCATTATCAACAAAGGGGTGGTGGGGTTTAACTGCAGCAAGCCAGCTTTGACTCGGTGGCTATCCTGAACTACGACTGCAAGTAACTCTTTTGAGGTGGCGCACACGAGTCCACATATTCACCATGTCAATACACCACTATGGATCCGCTTCCTTCTCCCTACGAGAACGCCATCCATAGCACTCACGCTTATCTTGCGCATTTTAGAGTATCCACTTTCACTTGTCTATGAACTGTACAGGCAACCCAGAAGTCCTTTACCGCGGACACGGCTATTCGAATAGATGATGTTAACCCTGCAGGGTGTACTTCTTCACACACGCCTCGCCACTTACCACCATGTACACGCGTGTATCTCGGTAACCTTCAAGCGGAAGCTTGGCGAGGAGTCGGCCACGACCGACTAACCACACAAGTCTCTAGTCCAGGTTTATCGCCTATTTGGGTTCCATCCATGAGGAGATCCGCCGGGTGTCGCTCACGGCCCCAAATGATGAGAGCATGGTTCCCGAGGCACCAAACGGGCGTCCCGGTACACCGTGCCTCGGTGTATCTACCGCAACATAGCCCGCCCCTAGGGTCAGCGCTACGCACGGCCCCCAACACATATCCTACAAACACCAAAAACTAGTTGCAACTCCTGGACAGAGATCGAGGCGATTAATAAGCCGAGAGGGGTCGAGTTACGGAACCCAATGTGTGGTAGTAACTGCTCATGGATCACAAACACGTAACTCAGTTCCGAGGACGGCTTCAATGAGACAACCCACCATGTACTCCTACATGGCCTCTCACAGCTACCTTTACCAAATCGTGTTCACACACTTAGCTCACGACAAGATGGGACATGTTCACGCACCTCGATTCATCCTCGATGAATCGACCTGACTGAACTCTAAGCGAGAATGAGCATGACAAACAAGCATGAATGAGTAGGCACAACAGGCTCAAACAACTCCTACTCATGCTAGTGGGTTTCATCTATTTCTTGTGGAATGACAGTCATGCAGAGGATAAAGGGTTCAGCTACCACAACAAGTAATGATGAATCGTTGTTGTCCTAATGCAGTAAAAAGAGCAGGAGCGAGAGAGTGTGATTGTATCGGAATGAACAAGGGGGTTTTGCTTGCCTGGCACTTATGAAGATAATATAGTTCTTCATCGGTGTCATCGAACTCATCGTCGGTACAACGTCTACTGAGGGGGGGGGGGGGGCAAACACCGACAAACAAAGGAGAAACACAATCAATGCCATGCAACAATATGATGCATGAAGATGACATGGCAATATGCTGTTGATTGGCCTAATGCATCTAGCAACAAGTTAAATGGGGTTGGTTTGAACACTAGGTTCAAATTCAAACTCCATATGTGAGAGTTTAAATGCCATTTAATTGATTTGACCTGATCAGCAGGTATAAGTTGTTCTAACATGCATGGAAATGGTACAGATGGATAGATTGGATTTTTCTGATCATTTTTCATGTATAAATTATTTCATTCTGAGCTACGGTTGATTTTCTATGATTTTTAGAAGTTTTGGTTATTTTCTGGAATTTCCTGTATAAGAATAATTCCAGTAATCGAATTAATGCGTTAGCATTGTATCATGCTGACCTCAGCAGGTCAACAGCGCCGTCAGGTCAAACCTGACCAGTGGGGACCACTGGTCAAGATGACAATCTTTGTTCAGGTCACGACATGTGGGTCGAGTCAACATCCACGCCAAGACGGTCAAAGCCGACGTGTGGGCCCATCAATTAAATAACTAATCTAATTATTTTTGTTAAGCAAGAACTAACAAGTGGGTCCCACTATCGCGCTTCTATTGCTGGACTAACAGGTTAGTTAGCTCTAATCTAATGATCGCCCCGTGGGCTAACCGCGATTAGCCGCCGGTGCTAAGCAGGACGCGGTGGCGCTCCTCGTCCGGCCATCTCCGGCGACGAGGGCTCGCGCGGCTGGGCTCTACGGATGCAGCGCATCGAGGCGCATCGGTTGGTGGCCATGGGTGGTGCCGGGGTGGACTACAGCAACGACGACAAGGACGACAGCGGCGACAAGCGCGGCGGCCGGAGCTCGGATGTTGACTAAACCGACGACGCAGCGCATGGGGGAAACATCGGTTAGTACCTGCAGGTTCTACACGTGCTCGCGAGGCCAACAGGCATAAGCACGAGACCAGTTGGTCACCGGAGCCTCGTCGGCGACGAGCTCGGGCGGCGGCGCATTCGGGCGCAGGTGACGCGGTGGCTACGGCGTGCAAGCGAGGCAAGGGAGAGGGGTGTCCGGGACAGGAGCTCACGGTGATCAAGCCGGATTCGACTGTGGGGAGGAGAGCGAGATAGAGGAGGGGAAAGGGGTCCAGGGAGAGTGAGAGGGGTCAGGGGGGTTGCGTGGCGCTCAGGGACGCGTCCAGACCCTCGGCGGCAAGCAGGAGGTGGCGCCTGGCGCAGCTGCTGCTGCGTCGCACGCGCCTGGCCCTCCCTGGCAGGGAAGAAGACGATAGGGGGGAGGCTAGGTGGGCTGGCCAGCTGCGGTGCTGGGCCGCACAGGCAGGTGGGCTGGCCAGGTGAGGCCAGGTAAGCTCTCCCTCTCTTCTGTTCTCTAATTTGTTTTTGTTTTCTAATTATTTTCCTCTGTTTTGAGCTTAGGAAAAATACCAAGGCATTTCCTAAAATCCTGAAAATATTCATGGACACTTGCTGAATTATTTCAGTGGCCCAAAAAATAGTTCCAACATTATTTGAACATTTAAATTATTTATAGTATTTAGATGCCCAAAGTCAAATACAATAAGATTTAATTCAAAAATCCAGAATGGCCTAGAAATATGTGCATCATTTTTGGCAGAGGTTTTCACCTTTAACAAAATTCATGAACTTTTCTTAGGAACATTTTGGGTTTATTGGAAAAATTTTATAGTTGACCCTATTTGATTTAATTTTGGTGCTAGGGTTTGTCAATCCCCATTTCAACTTAAATAAAATTTAAACATGATGCAACAAGATGCAAACACCAGGCAGTACCAGCAGCTAGGTATGTGACAACTCACCCCCACTAAACAAGAATCTCGTCCCGAGATTCAAGTCGTGAGGTAAGAAGTCAGAGGGGTCACAAGCTAACATGATCGTCACGATCCAAGTGTCCTTCTCAAGATGTTGATTCATTGCTTCATATTGATCTTGACGTCTTTGCTTTCTAGATCTTCATCCAACTCGATGATGTTAGAAAGAAACTCTATCAGAAAGGATCATTGAAACTCTCCATACCAGGCTAAGGCAATTCACAATGATCGTTTGAAAGGGGTTCGGGAAAATGGCATACTCAGTTCGGAAAGGAAAACTATGGTTATAGAACAACTCGGCAAACGGGAGGCACATTCCAATTGATACCGAGGATATAACCTAGTGACTGAGTGTGCTCTCAAGAACTTGAGCATTTCCATAGTCATCAAGGTTTTACCAACATCCATGCCGAGGATCCTGGCAACACATCTTACTACCATGATGAATAGTGATGGATGATGCGGATACAAAGGAAGATAACACCTTCTCAGACTTCCCCTTAGCGAGGCCAAGAGAACGAAATCTGGATGATCGACCGAGAGACATTTAGCACTCCGCTTCTAATGTTCTCCTTGATGTTCTAGCTACCATGGTCATGCTTAAAAGCATCAACATGGCCATCAAGTAAAGGTCGGACTTCGGAAGCACAAAATCCATAAGGATCAACTTGTGGAATAAGTCATACCAAATCCTCATGGAGAAGGGTTGAATTGCTTGTTCAAGATACTACAATAATAGATCTTCCGGCTAGGTGTGTCGGCCGTAACATCAACCTCGTCGGGACCTACATCATAGATCTTGGAAATGTTCCACCATCATATCTGCCTGAGATTCAGATCTGGCTAGTAACAGGATTTTTCAGACAACATGTCCAGAAAAGAAAAGGTTGCAACACAAGTCGACAAGATAACGTTGCGAGAATCTCGGGAGATGAACTATGATAGCAAGCTAAAACATGAGCTGGTTCTGCTACACACATGTGAACATGTTGTCCAAGACAAGCAGGACCACAGAGTAGTCTTACAATAAAACACTACCAAAGTTCAGGTGAGGAACCATCATTGCGGAGAGTGAAGCCCTTGCATAAGTCATATGATTAGCTCTTATGAAGGAACTTCTTCTCCTTGAACAAGTCAATCAGTGGCTTGGTGTGCTAGGAACACATATGGAGTGTAGGTAATTAATATACCAAACCATAGAATACTTCGCACGTATGCATGACTGATTTGGGATGATTCCAGAGGAAACAAAACTAACTTTCTCGAATTCATGGCGACAACTTACACCTAATGCACGTGAACTTGGAGAAAGTCACTTCTTTCATCCAAGCATAAGCTTCATGAACGGAACACGAAGGCATTGCTTACAAAGTTTCCAACACTAGGTTGATGTTCAAGATGAATCACGGGGAGACAAAATCTGGCGATGGGCTCAACGGCAACTCAACGGAATTTCCATATCATCGACTTCCACCATCATGTGAACACGGTGATAGCATTGATCAGACCAAAAGATGTAATGGTGTATGCTCGAGGGATCAACCACGAGTAAGACAACATTACGAACATCGTTGGTTCTGATTTGACTTGACAATAGCCCATACTCAAGTCAAAGTTTTGACAAGGCAATAGATCCAACAACTGATCACGAGGACCAATCAATGGAGACATCATCTTTCTTCAACACACACACGCACAGAAGATATCCCTTAGAGATGAACTAAGTTAAGCAAAGCTTTATCTTCCAACTCTCCAAGTTGTTGTCTAGCTCAACCGACTAGCTCAGGGATATCCAACACAGATTCTTGGAGAATGGGTGGTTTAGAGGAAAACCAATATGATCACGAACTCAACATAGTGGTCAGGTGACAACCTGGTAACACTTCCAAGAAGATATTTGGAAAGTCACGAACCACCGATATATTACTAAGCTCGAGAACAATCTTGCTTTTCAGGGCAAGACGATATGATCAAAGAGCAAGGGATTGACACAATCCTAACTCATTGATCGAAGAGTGCACCGGAAATAAGGACTAGGTAGCACAATCAACCTTTGGGTGATGATTCAATAATCAACTTGCTAAGGATGAGGTTATTGTCCATTTAACCACCAAGCAACACGGTTGCTAGGAGTATAAATTTCACGCATCATGGTTCACTTGTCGGCATTCCGGTTGCAACAACACGGGACCGAGGAATGAACGATGATGGCAAGAGTATCACTGCATCAAGAATTCATAAGAGAAGGTGCAATTCTCATGACCTTCCTGACATAAAGTGGGTAATACTTCAGGATAGAACAGAATCAAAAGCTTGATTGCATTTGATCTGCGGATTACAACTGCTTTGACCCAATCCTGGAAATGGATGAGGTACTGGAGTTTGTTTCTCCTAGTCATTCCGGAATAGAATGGCTTGACGGACCACAAGAGTAATAGGCATCGATGAACAAAGGCACGCATACTCTTGACTATCAATTGATAGACGAAGGTCA
The DNA here is from genome assembly GCA_021605205.1 of Aegilops longissima. Lineage (NCBI taxonomy): Eukaryota > Viridiplantae > Streptophyta > Magnoliopsida > Poales > Poaceae > Aegilops > Aegilops longissima. Next base: position 778,638,088 of record CM038677.1, on the reverse strand, counting down.
GAAAATAACTAAGGAGGAACAACTCGAGGAACATATAACTTTCTGAGTTGTGGATGCATAGATTAGTATGTCGAACCAAGTTCAACATGTTTCTTCCGGATAACCCATGCGGAAAGGTAGAACTGGCAGATTCACAATTATGAATGAAGAACTCCTCAAGAGTACTCTGATTGTGATCCTTCGGTTCAGCGAGGAGCTTCTGCCATAAGCGGTTCATAGTATTTGGAAGAAGGAAATACCACGGACCTCCAAGACTAATGCAAAGGTTACTAATATCCTAAAGGTACGAGCAACACTAGCAAAACGAGGTAAGTAGGGTGAATCTCGGGTTCAAGAACCCAGGAATAGAATACCTACTACTAAATGGCATCACAGGATGCTTTCGAGAATAATGGCCATTATCACCACACCGGGAACACAAAACATGACTAGATTACTAGGTGACTCCCTTAAACACCTAGGGTCATAATAATAACTCCAACATATATGTCGAGGCAGCGGAGTACCTCAACATACTAATTTGTGTGATTAATCTGGCCCAAATGAACATTAGAAATGGAGAGAAGGGATTTGCAAATGCATCAGATTATTTAGAAATCTGGGATGACATGGACAGCATAACGGCTGTAAATGCTCAAAATGATTTGAGACATCCTGCAAAATAGTGGCATGACCACTCAACATCACAATATCAAGGTTCTGAGACCAGCTATGAACATAAGGAAGTAGTAAAAACTGAACTGACATTTGAAACTATCAATTCTATAAGTATATGGATTAGTAACACGTCATCTTGATAGATAGATGAGAAGGCCTAGTTCTTAATCCCCGTAGAAGAGAAGAGGATGACTCATATCAGAAGGCCATGAGGTATAAGGAGTAAAAAGAGCCTTACGTTCCCTTCCACAATCAATTCCCTTACATAACTAAAGCATTTCTAGACACAACTTCGACCGGTTTGGCTTGGTAATCCTACAGCAAAGCTCGATACCAAAGCTGTCAGACCCCGATTCCAAGTCACATCGATCTAGCCGGTAACACCTCATATCACTTTGCGGCCTCACGCACGGTATTCCCACGGTGTCGCCTTACCATGGCCCGGGACCGTTTATGCCTTTTGGCTCACGATATGATAGTGTCGCTAGCATCCATATGACAAAGAACACGGGCCGACATGGCTAGTCGTGAACCCAAAGCGCACTAACCCATGGGGACAGCCATACATGAATCACATCGAGCATGTCGGTCAGCAAAGATGTGAATCCGGCTGTAGCACTGGCTAACAGACTCAGGGAACCCGGCTGTAGCAGGCTAGGCAAGACCCGGATGTCACAGCGTGACATTTCCACGAAGGGATGTATACATGAACAAGTGAAACACATGCCGCTAGTCAAGTGTCCCGAGCAGTAGTCTTTGGGCTAGCAGGACTCCGATGAACCGGGCTGTAGCGGACTACTATGGCTCAAGGAAGCACTAGACTACATTTCCCCATAAGAGAGGCTGCCAAGGATAAACAACTAGATTGTCGGATCCCACACATACCAAGCATTTCAAACATACACATAATATGCTCGATATGTGTAAATACAACATGGCATCACAACATAACTCTACGACTCAAGTATTTATTCATTAGGCACCGAGGAGCGAGATATTACAAACATGGGTCTCATGACCCAACATTCAGAGCATACAAGTCAAAGCACAAGCGGAAGCTTAACATGTCCGAGTACGTACATCTACAAATGAAAAGGCTGAGAAGCCTGACTATCTACCAGATCCTGCCGAGGGCACAAGATCGTAGCTGAGGTATCAAGCTAAACGTCGAAGTCCACGCGGAACTACTAGTGAGACTGAAGTCTCTCTGCAAAAACATAAAATAGGCAAACGTGAGTACAAATGTACTCAGCAAGACTTACATTAGAACTAACTACATATGCATCATTATCAACAAAGGGGTGGTGGGGTTTAACTGCAGCAAGCCAGCTTTGACTCAGTGGCTATCCTGAACTACGACTGCAAGTAACTCTTTTGAGGTGGCGCACACGAGTCCACGTATTCACCATATCAATACACCACTATGGATCTGCTTCCGTCTCCCTACGAGAATGCCATCCATAGCACTCACGCTTATCTTGCGCATTTTAGAGTATCCACTTTCACTTGTCTATGAACTGTACAGGCAGAAGTCCTTTACCGCGAACACGGCTATTCGAATAGATGATGTTAACCCTGCAGGGGTGTACTTCTTCACACACGCTCTCGCCACTTACCACCATGTACACATCGTATCTCGGCAACCTTCAAGCGGAAGCTCTGGCGAGGAGTCGGCCACGACGACTAACCACACAAGTCTCTAGTCCAGGTTTAGCGCCTATTCGGTTCCATCCGCGAGGAGATCCGGCCGGGGTGTCGCTCACGGCCCCAAACGATGAGGGCAGGGTTCCCGAGGCACCAAACGGGCGTCCCGGTACACCGTGCCTCGGTGTATCTACCGCAACATAGCCCACCCCTAGGGTCAGCGCTATGCACGACCCCCAACACATATCCTACAAACACCAGAAACTAGTTGCAACTCCAGGACAGAGATCGAGACGATTAATAAGCCGAGAGGGGTCGAGTTACCGGAACCCAATGTGTGGTAGTAACTGTTCATGGATCACAAACACAGAACTCAGTTCCTGAGGACGGCTTCAATGAGACAACCCACCATGTACTCCTACATGGCCTCTCACCGCTACCTTTACCAAATTGTGTTCACACACTTAGCACACGCACAGTAGGACATGTTCACACACCTCTGATTCATCCTCGATGAATCAGACCTGATTCAACTCTAAGCAGTAGCAGGCATTACAAACAAGCATGAATGAGTAGGCACAACAGGGCTCAAACAACTCCTACTCATGCTAATGGGTTTCATCTATTTACTGTGGAATGACAGGTCATGCAGATGATAAAGGGGTTCAGCTACCGCAGCAAGTAATAGATGAATCATTGTTGTCCTAATGCAGTAAAAAGAGCATGAGCGAGAGAGTGGGATTGTATCGGAATGAACAAGGGGGTTTTGCTTGCCTGGCACTTCTGAAGATAATATAGTTCTTCATCGGTGTCATCGAACTCATCGTCGGTACAACGTCTACTAAGGGGGGGGGGGGACAAACACCAACAAACAAAGGAGAAACACAATCAATGCCATGCAACAATATGATGCATGAATATGACATGGCAATATGCTGTTGATTGGCCTAATGCATCTAGCAACAAGTTAAATGGGGTTGGTTTGAACACTAGGTTCAAATTCAAACTCCATATGTGAGAGTTTAAATGCCATTTAATTGATTTGACCTGATCAGCAGGTATAAGTTGTTCTAACATGAATGAAAATGGTACAGATGGATAGATTGGGGTTTTCTGATCATTTTCATGTATAAATTATTTCATTCTGAGCTACGGTTGATTTTCTATTATTTTTAGATGTTTTGGTTATTTTCTGGAATTTCCTATATAAGAATAATTCCAAGAATCGAATTAATGCGCCAAGATTGCATCATCTTGACCTCAAAGGTCAACAGCGCCGCCTGTGTCAAACTCGACAAGTGGGGACCATCGTCGATGACACAATCTTGTGTGGGTCATGCACATGTGGGGTCAGGTCAACATCCACGTCCAGGGGGGAGGCTAGGTGGGCTTGGCTGGCCAGCTGCGATGCTGGGCCGCACATGCAGGTGGGCTGCTCAGGTGAGGCCAGGTAAGCTCTCCCTCTCTTCTGTTTTCTATTTTTTTTTGTTTTCTAATTATTTGCCTCTGTTTTGAGCTTAGGAAAAATACCAAGGCATTTCCTAAAATCCTGAAAATATTCATGGACACTTGCTGAATTATTTCAGTGGCCCAAAAAATAGTTCCAACATTATTTGAACATTTAAATTATTTATAGTATTTAAATGCCCAAAGTCAAATACAATAAGATTTAATTCAAAAATCCAGAATGGCCTAGAAATATGTGCATCATTTTTGGCAGAGGTTTTCACCTTTAACAAAAATCATGAACTTTTCTTAGGAACATTTCGGGTTTATTGGAAAGATTTTATAGTTGACCCTATTTGATTTAATTTTGGTGCTAGGGTTTGTCAATCCCCATTTCAACTTAAATAAAATTTAAAAATGATGCAACAAGATGCAAACACCAGGCAGTACCAGCAGCTAGGGATGTGACATTAACATATATCACATCATGTCTTGACCATATCACATCACAACATACCCTGCAAAAATGAGTTAGACGTCCTCTACATTGTTGTTGCAAGTTTTACGTGGCTCTGCGGGTTTCTAGCAAGAACCGTTCTTACCTATGGCAAAAACCACAACGGTGATTCGTCAAGTTTGCTGTTTTAACCTTCTTCAAGGACCGGCCGTAGTCAAATTCGATTCAACTAAAGTAGGAGAAACAGACACCTGCCAGCCACCTTTATGCAAAACTAGTCGGATGTCAGCCGGTGGAACCAGTCTCATGTGCGTGGACATGTAAGGTTGGTCCGGGCCACTTCATCCTACAATACCGCCGAATTAAAATAAGACGTTGGTGGTAAGCAGTATGACTATCACTGCCCACAACTCTTTGTGTTCTACTCGTGCATATCATCTACGCATAGACCTAGCTCGGATGGCACTGTTGGTAAACGTTGCATGGAAAACAAAAAATTCTACGCACACACAATGATCTATCCATGGAGATGCATAGCAACTAGGGGGAGAGTGTGTCTACGTACCCTTGTAGACCGTAAGCGGAAGCGTTTCACAACGCGATTGATGTAGTCGAACTTCTTCGCGCTCCAACCGATCAAGTACCGAACGCATGGCACCTCCGGATTCTGCACACATTCAGCTTGGTGACACCCCTCGCCTTCTTAATCCAGCAAGACATCGAGGTAGTAGATGAGTTCCTTCAGCACGACGACGTGGTGACAATGATGGTGAAGTGATCTTCGCAGGGCTTCGCCTAAGCACTACAAAAATATGACTGGGGGTGTAAACGGTGGAGGGGGGGCGCCGCACAAGGCTAACAATTGATCAGTTATGTGCTAGGCGCCCCCTCCCACATATATATAGGTGGGAGGGAGGGAGGAGCATCCAAAGGATGCGCCCAAATAGGAGGAATCCTACTTGGGGTCCCTCCCAAGACGTGCCCTCCCTTTCCTTGTTTGGAGTGCGGGGAAAGGCATGGGAGGGTGGCGCACCCTCCTTTCCTTTCTCCCATGAGAGGGAATGACAGGAGGGGCTAGCCCTCCCCCTTTTCCTTCCCTAGGGTTGGCCAAACAAGGTAGGGGCGCACCAGCTCCCTTGTAGGCTGGTCTATCCCCTCCTTTGGCCCATAAGGCCCATAACTTGCCGGGGGCAGAACCCTTCCGGTGACCCAATTCCTTCCCGGTACATCCCGAAATACTTCCAGTGTCCAAATACCATCGTCCTATATATCAATCTTTACCTCTCGACCATTTCGAAACTCCTCGTCATGTCCGTGATCTCATCCGGGACTCCGAACAACACTCGGTCACCAAAACATATAACTCATATAACACTATATCGTCAACGAACGTTAAGCGTGCGAACCCTACGGGTCCGAGAACTATGTAGAGATGACCGAAACACCTCCCCGGTAAATAACCAATAGCGGAACCTGGATGCCCATATTGGATCCTACATATTCTATGAAGATCTTTATCGGTCAAACCATTATGACAACTGATACGTCTCCAACGTATCTACTTTTCCAAACACTTTTGCCCTTGTTTTGGACTCTAACTTGCATGATTTGAATGGAACTAACCCGGACTAACGCTGTTTTCAGCAGAATTGCCATGGTGTTATTTATGTTCAGAAACAAAAGTTCTCGGAATGACCTGAAACTCCACGGAACTTATTTTTGGAAAATATTAAAAATATTGGCGAAATAATCAAGGCCAGGGGGCCCGCCACCTGTCCACGAGGGTGGGGGCGCGCCCCCTGCCTTGTGGGCCCCCTGGTGCTCCACCGACCTCAACTCCAACCCCATATATTCATGTTCGGGGAGAAAAAAACCAGAGAGAAAGATTCATCGCGTTTTATGATACGGAGCCGCCGCCAAGCCCTAAACTCTCTTGGGAGGGCTGATCTGGAGTCCGTTCAGGGCTCCGGAGAGGGGAATCCGTTGCCGTCGTCATCATCAACCATCCTCCATCACCAATTTCATGATGCTCACCGCCGTGCGTGAGTAATTCCATCGTAGGCTTGCTGGACGGTGATGGATTGGATGAGATTTATCAATCATGTAATAGAGTTAGTTTTGCTAGGGTTTGATCCCAAGTATCCACTATGTTCTGAGATTGATGTTGCTATGACTTTGCTATGCTTAATGCTTGTCACTAGGGCCCAAGTGCCATGATTTCAGATCTGAACCTATTATGTTTTCATGAATATATGTGAGTTATTGATCCTATCTTGCAAGTCTATAGTCACCTACTATGTGTTATGATCCGGCAACCCCGAAGTGACAATAATCGGGACCACTCCCGGTGATGACCGTAGTTTGAGGAGTTCATGTATTCACTATGTGTTAATGCTTTGGTCCGGTACTCTATTAAAAGGAGGCCTTAATATCCCTTAGTTTCCATTAGGACCCCGCTGCCACAGGAGGGTAGGACAAAAGATGTCATGCAAGTTCTTTTCCATAAGCATGTATGACTATATTCGGAATACATGCCTACATTACATTGATGAATTGGAGCTAGTTCTGTGTCACCCTATGTTATGACTGTTACATGATGAACCGCATCCGGCATAATTCTCCATCACCGATCCAATGCATATGAGCTTTTCACATATTGTTTTCCGCTTATTTACTTTTTCGTTGCTACTGTTACAATCACTACAAAACCCAAAAATATTACTTTTGCTACCGTTACCGTTACTTCCATATTACTTTGCTACAGATACTAAGTTATCTAGGTGTGGTTGAATTGACAACTCAACTGCTAATGCTTGAGAATATTCTTTGGCTCCCCTTGTGTCAAATCAATAAATTTGGGTTGAATACTCTACCCATGAAAACTGTTGCGATCCCCTATACTTGTGGGTTAGCAAGACTATTTTCTGGCGCCGTTGCCAGGAAGCATAGCTCTATTCTTTGGGTCACTTGGGATTTATATCTGCTGGTCACTATGAAGAACTTGAAAGACGCGAAAACAAAAATTTATCCCTCAACTACGAGGGGAGGTAAGGAACTGCCATCTAGCTCTGCACTTGATTCACCTTCTGTTTTGAGTAAGCTTGCGACACCTAAACCTGCTTCTGCTATTAATTCTGATATGTCGCATGTTATTGAAGATGTCACTTCTGCTATGCATGATACTTATGATGAAACTACTTTTATGCTTGATACTATTGTGCCACTTGGTGAATTCCTTGATGAACAACTTGCTAGGGTTAGAGAGAATGAAATTCTTGAAACTGATAATATTGATGAAAGTGATGATGAAGGCTCTCCCAATAAATATGAATTGCCTGTTGTGCCTGAGGGCTATGTTATGGATGAAGAAACTAAAAGAGACTTTCTTGCTTGCTATGATAGAAGTGATCTTAAGAAATTATTAGCTAAGCTTAAACAATAAACTCTGAATGCTAGGATGAAATATGATCCTGCTTATGCTACTTCACCTATCTTCATTACTGATAAGGATTATGAATTCTCTATTGATCCTGATATAATTACTTTGGTTGAATCTGATCCTTTTTATGGCTATGAATCTGAAACTGTTGTGGCACATCTTACTAAATTAAATGATATAGCCACCCTATTCACTAATGATGAGAGAACTCGCTACTTTTATATCCTTAAAATATTTCCATTCTCATTAAAGGGTGATGCTAAGATATGGTTTAATTCTCTTGATCCTGGTTGTGTGCGTAGTCCCCAGGATATGATTTATTACTTGTCTGCTCATAAGAAACAAGCTGCTTTAAGGGAAATATATAATTTTGTGCAACTTGAAGAAGAGAGTCTCCCACAAGCTTTGGGGAGGCTTCTCCAATTACTTAATTCTTTGCCTGATCATCCTCTTAAGAAAAATGAAATACTTGATATCTTTTATAATGGACTAACCGATGCTTCCAGAGATTACCTGGATAGTTGTGTTGGTTCTGTTTTCAGGGAAAGAACGCCGGATGGAGCTGAAATTCTATTGACTAATATGTTGACAAATGAAAATAATTGGACGCTTCTTGAGCCAGCTCCTGAGCCTATTCCTAAACCAACTCCGAAGAAAAGAGGTGTTCTATTTCTCAGTCCTGAAGATATGCAATAGGCAAAGAAATCTATGAAAGAAAAGGGTATTAAAGCCGAGGATGTTAAGAATTTACCTCCTATTGAAGAAATACATGGTCTTAATTTACCGCCTATTGAAGAAATATATGATCTTAATTCATCACCTATTGAAGAAACATATGGTCTTGATAACCCGACACAGGTAGTAAAGGTAAATTCTCTCTATAGATATGATAAAGCTAAAATCCCTCCTACTAAGTTTGCTAGCCATTGTCTGGATGAGTTTGATAACTTTATGGTTAAGCAAGAAGATTTTAATGCTTATTTTGGTAGACAATTAAAACAAAATGCTTATATGATTGAACACTTGGGTGATTATATGTCTAGAGTTGAAGGTGAACTTAAACTCATTAGTAAACATGCTTCTATGGTCACCACTCAAGTAGAACAAGTACTTAAAGCTCAGAATGATTTGCTCAATGAATTGAATAGTAAGAATAATGATTATGCTATTAGGGTGGCTACTAGAATTGGTAAAATGACTCAGGAACCTTTGTATCCTGAAGGCCATCCTAAGAGAATTGAGCAAGATTCTCAGAGAAATAATATTGATGCACCTAGGTCTTCTAAAAAGAATAAAAAGAAAAATGATAGGACGTTGCATGCTTCTAGTCAACCTATTGCTGAAACACCTGAGAATCCTAATAATATCTCTATTTCTGATGCTGAAACACAATCTGGTAATGAACATGAACCTAGTGATAATGTTAATGCATATGTTCATGTTGATGCTCAACCTAGCAATGATAATGATGTAGAAATTGAACCTGATGTTGATCTTGATAACCCACAATCAAAGAATCAACGTTATGATAAGAGAGACTTTGTTGCTAGGAAACACGGTAAAGAAAGGGAGCCATGGGTTCAGAAACCCATGCCTTTTCCTCCCAAACCATCCAAGAAAAAGGATGATGAGGATTTTGAGCGCTTTGCTGAAATGATTACACCTATCTTTTTGCGTATGCGTTTGACTGATATGCTCAAAATGAATCCTTATGCTAAGTATATGAAAGAAATTGTTACAAATAAGAGAAAGATATCGGAAGCTGAAATTTCCACCATGCTTGCTAATTATACTTTTAAGGGTGGAATACCAAAGAAACTTGGAGATCTAGGAGTACCTACTATACCATGCTCCATTAAAAGAAATTATGTTAAAACTGCTTTATGTGATCTTGGAGCCGGTGTTTGTGTTATGCCTCTCTCTTTATATCGTAGACTTGATTTGAATAAGTTGACACCTACTGAAATATCTTTGCAAATGGCTGGTAAATCAACTGCTATACCTGTCGGTATTTATGAGGATGTGCCTGTTGTGGTTGCAAACGTTACTATTTTAACGGACTTTGTTATTATTGATATTCCCGAGGACGATAGTATGTCTATTATTCTTGGAAGACCCTTTTTGAATACTGCAGGGGCTGTTGTTGATTGCAACAAAGGCAATGTCACTTTTCATGTTAATGGTAATGAGCATACGATACACTTTTCGAGGAAACAACTCAAGTTCATAGTATCAATTCTATTGGAAAAACTCCATCGATTATTATTGGAGGTTTTGAATTTCCTCTTCCTACTGTCAAGAAGAAATACTATATTCTTATTATAGGGGATGTGCACATCCCCGTTGAGGTAACATAGTGTTATTCCAAATTTCTCCGGTTCCATGTTATTTGGAATGAGTTTGTTAACAAGACTTTATCAACCTTGTTAGTGGATTCCTTTCGATGAGCATGAGATGGATGAAGTTAGAAAGCACAACCTTCTGTACTCTCTCTACTTTCTGTTATTTATTTGAAATAAAGTAAAAAATAGTATTTTTCTGTCTGTTTTCTGAATTATCTGTGCAATATAAAAATACCCCGAAAATAAAAGTTCTCCAAATGCCCTGCCAATTTAATATGATTTTTTCTGGAATATTTGAGAATATCTGGCACTGAGAACATAGCAGGGGGAGCAAGCACCTGGCCACGAGTGTCCAGGGCGCGCCCACCCCTACAGGGCACGCCCCCTGCCTCGTGAGCCCATGGTGGCCCCCCTCCACTTATTCCTGCACCCACACACTCCTTCTTCCTCCCAAAAAAAATCACCATCCAGCTCAAGCACGAGTTCTAGCTCATTTTGCTGCGATTTTTGATCGCCTTGCTCAAAGCACCTCTCACAAAACTGCTTTGGGGGATTGTTCCTTGGTATGTGACTCCTCCATTGGTCCAATTAGTTTTCGTTCTAGTGCTTTATTCATTGCAAATTTGTGCTGTCTAGGTGGCCATGTCCTTGAGCTTGCATGTCAAATTTATATGGTTCCAAGTAGTTCTAATGCATGATATAGTCTCTAGGCACTTGTGGGAGTAGTTGCTATCAATTTTGTTGAGATTGGTTCACTTTTATTTGAAGTTACTAAAATTTTCAGAAATTTTTTAGAGGAAGAAATATGTTTAGGAAAATGTACCAAGGTGGTTCTTCAAGGAAGCAAGGACCCAGGCTTGCAATGCGTGATGCTGACGATGAGCCACCAAGGGACGCTCTAGTCTGGCCTTGAGAATGGCCTTCAGAAGACTTTATGGATCGAGCGGGAATCAAGGAAGAATTTAACGCATATTTGCATAACACTGATCTTGTGAGCTTCGAGGCAGAAAAGTGCCGTCAGTACCACTATCTCACTAGTTCCTTTGTGAGGAGGTTTGAATTTTCATTTTCACGTAATTCTCAAACTGTCCTGTTTGATCTTTATGGAAACTCTTATACTATGGACTTTGAGGATTTTACTACTGCTTGCAAACTTCCACAATGGGATAGTACTAGTGAACCTCGCAAATCTGAATTTAGAAATTTTCTTGCTAGTATAACTGTGGGGGAATCTAGAGATATAGCACAAGCTACCATAGGGAGCATTCATTTTCCTGCTATACATTATTTTGCTCTCTTCATAGGTAGGTGCATAAATGGTAAGGATGAAGCATGTCACATGTGTGTCCCTGACCTCAGTATTCTTAGGAGTGCGGTGTTAGGAGATAAATCTTATAATTTGGGAGCCATTGTTGCACGTAGGTTTCATCATAATAGATTTAATGGAGATTTATTTGGCGGAATATATGCAACCCGCTTAGCTGATTTTCTTGGTGTAACCATACGCGATGATGATATTGAATTGCCTCCTACTTATGTAGACTTTAATGCTATGGTTCACCATCAGGTTGTCGAGAGGAATGAACCACCTCTCCAGTATCGACTAATCTTTGACAGGCGCCACGACGTCAATATTGTTCTCCCTGCCCCTACTCTCTTTGACTTTCACGCAAAGGGGAGACATTTTATAACCAGGGAAGAGGCAAATGAGTACGGAAGGAGGACGAGGGAAGCTCGCCTCCAAGCTTCAGCCCACGATGCAATAGCCGCTGCATCTCAGTACGGCCCCAACTACAACTATGGATACCCGCCAGGCCATCCGTGGCAATAAACCAACTTAGGCCAAAAGCCCAAGCTTAGGGGAGTACGTATTTCTAACCGACATTACATTTATGTCCACACACTCATGCAAGTTGTCGGTGCTCATACTCTTTCACTGTAATATCCATGCTAGTATATTTTCCTTTTTATGCTTTCTTCTTGTGTGTTTAATAAACCTTAAGAAAAAAAATTAGTAGTAGCTTTTAGCTATTTTATTTTTCTTGCTGTAGTAGAAATAACTAAAAGAAAACCCAAAAAGATTTCTCGTTCTTCTTTTGCTTGTTGGGAGCTTTCTCGTGTAAATAGTTTTATTTCTTTTCTTTTCTTTGGGGCTCGATAGGAGAAGGCCATAATGAAAATGTTGAAGTGGCTCTTATAGGCATTATTGTTGATTTAACCAAGAGCCTATATTGCCTTGTCTTCTCCTGTTTATTGAATGCTTGCAGATTCCAGCTTTGTCCAATGCACGTGCACTATTATTATTATTCACATCGTTTGGTCGTGCAAGTGAAAGGCAATAATGACGATATATGATGGACTGAATGAGATGAGAGAAGCTGGTATGAACTCGACCTCTCTTGTTTTTGTAAATATGATTAGTTCATCGTTCCTGATTCAGCCTATTATGAATAAACATGTTTGCAATGACAATTAGAGATTATAGTTTCTTATGCCATGCTTAATTAGCTAGGAGTTTATAATGGTTTACCTTGCGTGCCAACATGCTATTAAAATGGTTGTGATGTGGTATAATAGGGTGGTATCCTCCTGAATGATCCGAGTGACTTGACTTGGCACATGTTCACGCATGTAGTTGAAACAAATCAACATAGCCTTCATGATATTTATGTTCATGGTGGATTATATCCAACTCATGCTTGCACTCAATGTTCATTAATTTTAATGCATGTTCATGAATGTTGTCCCTCTCTAGTTGGTCGCTTCCCAGTCTTTTGCTAGCCTTCACTTGTACTAAGTGGGAATACTGCTTGTGCATCCAATCCCTTAAACCCCAAAGTTATTCCATATGAGTCCACCATACCTTCCTATATGCGGTATCTACCTGCCGTTCCAAGTAAATTCGTATGTGCCAAACTCTAAACCTTCAAATGAAATTCTGTTTTGTATGCTTGAATAGCTCATGTATCAACTAGGGCTGTACGTATCTTCCATGCTAGGCGGGTTATTCTCAAGAGGAGTGGACTCCGCTCCTCACTCACGAGAAAATGGCTGGTCACCGGGATGCCCAGTCCCATGCTTTATGCAAATCAAATCAAAATAATTGCAAACAAAACTCCCCCGGGACTATTGTTTGTTGGAGGCACTCGTTGTTTCGATCAAGCCATGTATTGATGCTTGTTGGTGGAGGGGGAGTAAAAACTTTACCATTCTATTTGGGAACCGCCTATAATGTGTGTAGCATGGAAGATATCGCCATCTCTTGGTTGTTATGTTGACAATGAAAGTATGCCGCTCAAAATATTATTTATCTCTATTTCAAAAATCGAGCTCTGGCACCTCTACAAATCCCTGCTTCCCTTTGCGATGGGCCTACCTATTTACTTTCATGTTGAGTCATCACCCTCTTATTCAAAAGCACCAGCTGGAGAGCACTGCTGTCATTTGCATTAATTATTGTTAATTTATATTGGGTATGACTATGATTGGGTCTCTTTTACCATGAATTACAATGTTTAGTCAGTCCTTGATCTTTAAAGGTGCTCTGCATTTATGTTTTGCGGTCTCAGAAAGGGCTAGCGAGATACCATCTTGTAATATCATATCCTGATTGTTTTGAGAAAGTGTTGTCATCCGAGATTTATTATTATTGCTCACTAGTTGATTATGCCATTGATATGAGTAAACATGAGACCTAAGTGTTATTGTGAATATGGTTAGTTCATAATCTTTGCTGAAAACTTGAATGCTGGCTTTACATATTTACAACAACAAGATCTAACAGAGTTTGTAAAAGCTTTTCTTTATCACTTTCAGTTTATCAACTGAACTGCTTGAGGACAAGCAAAGGTTTAAGCTTGGGGGAGTTGATACTACTCCAACGTATCTACTTTTCCAAACACTTTTGCCCCTGTTTTGGACTCTAACTTGCATGATTTGAATGGAACTAACCCGGACTGACGCTGTTTTTAGCAGAATTGCCATGGTGTTATTTGTGTGCAGAAACAAAAGTGCTCGGAATGACCTAAAACTCCACGGAACTTATTTTTGGAAAATATTAAAAATATTGGCGAAAGAATCAAGGCCAAGGGGCCCACCACCTGTCCACGAGGGTGGTGGCGCGCCTGCCCCCGTGGGCGCGCCCCCTGCCTCATGGGTCCCCTGGTGCTCCACCGACCTCAACTCCAACTCCATATATTCGTTTTCGGGGTGAAAAAAATTAGAGAGAAAGATTCATCGCGTTTTACGATACAGAGCCGCCGCCAAGCCCTAAACTCTCTTGGGAGGGCTGATCTGGAGTCCGTTCGGAGCAATGGAGAGGCGAATCCGTCGCCGTCGTCATCATCAACCATCCTCCATCACCACTTTCATGATGCTCACCACCGTGCGTGAGTAATTTCATCGTAGGCTTGCTGGACGGTGATGGGTTGGATGAGATTTATCATGTAATCGAGTTAGTTTTGTTAGGGTTTGATCCCTAGTATCCACTATGTTCTGAGATTGATGTTGATATGACTTTGCTATGCTTAATGCTTGTCACTAGGGCCCGAGTGCCATGATTTCAGATCTGAACCTATTATGTTTTCATGAATATATGTGAGTTCTTGATCCTATCTTGCAAGTCTATAGTCACCTACTATGTGTTATGATCCGCAACCTCAAGTGACAATAATCGGGACCACTCCCGGTGATGACCGTAGTTTGAGGAGTTCATGTATTCACTATGTGTTAATGCTTTGGTCCGGTACTCTATTAAAAGGAGGCCTTAATATCCCTTAGTTTCCATTAGGACCCCGCTGCCACGGGAGGGTAGGACAAAAGATGTCATGCAAGTTCTTTTCCATAAGCACGTATGACTATATTCGGAATACATGCCTAGATTACATTGATGAATTGGAGCTAGTTCTGTGTCACCCTATGTTATGACGGTTACACGATGAACCGCATCCGACATAATTCTCCATCACTGATCCAATGCCTACGAGCTTTTCACATATTGTTCTCCTCTTATTTACTTTTTCGTTGCTACTGTTACAATCACTACAAAACCCAAAAATATTACTTTTGCTACCGTTACCGTTACTTCCATATTACTTTGCTACTAAATACTTTGCTGCAGATAAGTTATCTAGGTGTGGTTGAATTGACAACTCAGCTGCTAATACTTGAGAATATTATTTGGCTCCCCTTGTGTCGAATCAATAAATTTGGGTTGAATACTCTACCCTCGAAAACTATAGCGATCCCCTATACTTGTGGGTTATCAACAACATATTTAATTCCCTTTGTCCATCGGTATGTTACTTGCCCGAGATTCGGTCGTCTATATCTCTATACCTAGTTCAATCTCGTTACCGGCAAGTCTCTTTACTCGTTTCGTAATACATCACCTCGTTAGCAACTCCTTAGTCATTTGCTTGCAAGCTTATGATGTGTATTACCGAGAGGGCCCAGAGATACCTCTACGATATTCGGAGTGACAAATCCTAATCTCGATCTATGCCAACTCAACAAACACCTTCAGAAATACCTGTAGAGCATCTTTATGATCACCCAGTTATGTTGTGACGTTTGATTGCACACAAGGTATTCTTCCGGTATCCGGGAGTTGCATAATCTCATAGTCGAAGGAATATGTATTTGACATGAAGAAAGCAATAGCAATACTGAATGATCATTATGCTAAGCTAACGGATGGGTCTTGTCCATCACATCATTCTCCTAATGATGTGATCCCATTATCAAATGACAACACATGCCTATGGTTAGGAAACCTTAACCATCTTTGATCAATGAGCTAGTCTAGTAGAGGCTTACTAGGGGCACAGTATTTGTTTATTTATTCACACATGTATTTAGGTTTCCGATCAATACAATTCTAGCATGAATAATAAACCTTTATCAGGAATAAGGAAATATAAAATAACAACATTATTATTGCCTCTAGGGCATATTTCCATCAGTCACATGAACCTCACTCTGTGTGGGGACTTTGCGGTTTTTGAGGCAAATGCCACATTAAAGTTGTGCATTAGGTATTCAAAACATCACAGCCACACACTTCACTATATATATGTTCTGGCACACATGCAAGCGATGGTTGTTGTCCTATGGCACTCACTCGCGCGGTTATCGGTGATGCTTCCATCTGTCGGCCCGCTTGCACTACAAAAAAATACACTTCCGTGATGATACGTGTTTGTCACAGTAGGTCACGTTTTCTGTCATGCATGTACATCCATGACGATTTTATGACAGAATCAAGATAGTCATACCTGTGCTATCATAGAAGTGTTCCATGACATTACCAAAATTATCATCACAGAAGTGTCCACTTCCATGACGATAAATCACGCGTCATAGAAGTGCTTTTGTCAAGGGTGACCGACACGTGGCATCCACCGTAACGGGTCGCCGTTAAGCTATCGGGTTCCGGTTTGGATCCGATAACCCATTAACAGCCCGGACCAATGGGGATTTTCCACGTGTATAATCATCATTGGCGAGAAGAAACACGTGTCGGCTCACCGTTGGGACAGATGTCATCCACTCATTGGACAGAAGGCGCCAATGATACATCGACATGTGGAACGGCCCAACAGAGGCCCATTCCTGTGAAAAGGCCGGCCCGTTTGATTTGGTCAAAAGATAGCGGGCCGGCCCCCGGAAAGCCTGTTAAGGGCATGTTCACGCATAGCCCATTTACAGCCCGCTAACCTAGGGCCCGTTACGGCCTATCCGAATTAGGCCCAGTAGCATCATCTGGGCCATCCAATATGATTCCAGCCCGTTGTAACTTCCGGCCCATGTATGGCCCATGATGTCTTTCGGCCCATATGAGGCACTTTGTAACTTCCGGCCCATGTATGGCCCATGAGTCATCAAATACGGACGATTAATGACGGGCCGTTATGGTTGGCCCATGAACGGACGATTCCAACTCTAGCCCGTTTACGGTCCATAATGCGGTCCGTTATTGACCCATGTTTGGCCAATTGATCATATGACCCGTAGAAGGCCCATCGATGCTACTCCCCGTAGAAGGCCCATTGTTTCTATATACCGTAGAAGGCCCATTGTTTCTATGGCCCGTAGGAGGCCCAGGGTCACTACAGTAAATATGTAGCTCGTGGTTATTGTGGCCTAGTTTTAAAAAATAGGTTATTGCGGCCACTAGCAAACTGCAGAAAAAGAACTGCACTGACTACAAGCAAACAAATAAACAAGACAACAAGGAAATAAATAAGCAAGAAAATTACGCTAGGCTATCATGACTATTACACATACTACATCCACTAGGCATCGAAGTTCGTCATCGGTGCAAATATAGGGAACAAAGCAGCATATCAGATACACTGGTTGTCAAAGTTGGCGACCAGTGCAAATAAATGCCGCAGCAAAACAAGTCCAGAACTGAAAGCACTTCAGAAGAGCTCAAGAAACAATATCCTGGGTACCCATAATGCTGGCAAGATGCTTAGCAAGCTTATTAACTTTCTCTTGTTTGGCGCTTAAATCTTCCAACGCTTACTGTTGCACAAGAAAGTATGCATCTGAATTCTGTAGGGACTTCCTCAGTCCTTCGGCTTCTTGCCGCAGCACAGCTGACTGATGTGTTTCTTCTTGTAGCTGAGACTAAAGAAGCCGAAGTGATTCAGGCAGCGAGTTCGAAGAGCTTGTGCCAGCGGTACTGGCCAGTAACTCGAACACAACATCAACACAGGACTGTGGGGTTTTCTCATTGTCTACAAGATCATTTTTATCACCTTTCTTGGAGACTAACAGGGTTGTCTCACTATCTTGAACCTTATCTGCATTACTTTCTCTATCATTGCATAGTGGGGTGCTCATCTCCAATATTCTGTTCGCATACTACAAGAGAAACAAGCAGACACATCACAAGTTTAGCATGTAGTATACGAAACTCATTTTGGTAAACTGGTTCAGTAGTAAGGTGGACATGATAACATCATGAAACAAACATATATCTATGTACTATGGTCACTGTATTGTCCATATCATTCTAGTTTATGTTGCCAAATCAAGATAGAGACACAATTCAACTCATCTATTTTTAAGACACAACAACATAGGCAGAATATAAGTGTGAGAAACTACACAACATTGGCAACACTTGTAATGTGCATCACACGAGAACATAACTGTTTATACAACTGAAACTAAAATCAACATAGAGCAAGAAGTTAGAACAACAATCCAGTTAAAGAAATAGGTTAAAAACATACATGTTGCGCCATTAGAGTTTCAATTGGATCCTTCAAATTCGAAAGTAGTTGCTATGAGTAAATACAGTGATGCAATAACTGAAGGAAATATGCCCTAGAGGCAATAATAAAGTGATTATTTATTTCCTTATATCATGATAAATGTTTATTATTCATGCTAGAATTGTATTAACCGGAAACATAATACATGTGTGTGAATATATAGACAAACAGTATGTCACTAGTATGCCTCTACTTGACTAGCTTGTTAATCAAAGATGGTTATGTTTCCTAACCATGAACAAGGAGTTGTTATTTGATTAACAAGGTCACATCATTGGTTGAATGATCTGATTGACATGACCCATTCCGTTAGCTTAACACTTGATCGCTTAGTATGTTAATGCTTTCTTCATGACCCATACATGTTCCTCGTAACTATGAGATTATGCAACTCCTGTTTACGGAGGAATACTTTGGTACTACCAAACGTCACAACGAATCGGGTGATTATAAAGGAGTACTACAGGTGTCACCAAAGGTACTTGTTGGGTTGGCGTATTTGAGATTAGGTTTTGTCACTCCGATCGTCGGAGAGGTATCTCTAGGCCTTCTCGGTAATACACATCACCTAAGCCTTGCAAGCATTACAACTAATGAGTTAGTTGTGAGATGATGTATTACGGAACGAGTAAAGAGACTTACTGTAACGAGATTGAACTAGGTATTGGATACCGACGATCAAATCTCGGGTAAGTAACATACCGATGACAAAGGGAACAACGATGTCGTTATGCGGTTTGACCGATAAAGATCTTCGTAGAATATGTAGGAACCAATATGGGCATCCAGGTTCCGCTATTGGTTATTGACCGAGAATGGTTCTAGGTCATGTCTACATAGTTCTCGAACCCGTAGGGTCCGCACGCTTAACGTTTCGATGACAGTTCATAATGAGTTTATAAGTATTGATGCACCGAAGGTTGTTCGGAGTCCCGGATGTGATCACGGACATGACGAGGAGTCTCGAAATGGTCGAGACATAAAGATTGATATATTGGAAGCCTATGTTTGGACTCCGGAATCACTCCGGGTGAAATTGGGAATTTTACCGGAGTACCGAGGGGTTACCGGAACCCCGGGGGTCAATGGGCCTTGATGGGCCTTAGTGGAAAGGAGAAAAGGGGGCCCAAGTGCTGGCCGCACCTTCCCCCCTTCCCTAGTCCTATTAGGACTAGGAGAAGGGGGGGCGCCCCCCTCTCTCTCCCTTCCCACTTGGGGAAACCTAGTTGGACTAGGATTGGGGAATCCTACCCTAGTAGGAGTAGGAAACCCTGTGCGCCTCCTCTCTCGGCCGGCCAGCCCCTCCCTTCCCTCCTTTATATCTACAGCAGAGGGCACCCCAACACACACAAGTTGATCTACGGATCTTTCCTTAGCCGTGTCGGTGCCCCTTCCACCATATTCCACTTCGGTCATATCGTCATGAGCTTAGGCGAAGCCCACGCTGGAGAAGTCATATCGTCGCGGAGCTTAGGCGAAGCCCTGCGTCGGTGGAGCATCATCACCGTCACCACGCCGTCGTCGACTTGTGAAACTCATCCCGACACTTTGCTGGATCGAGTCCGGGATCGCCATCGAGCTGAACGTGTGCAGAACTCGGAGGTGCCGACGCTCGGTGCTTGGATCGGTCGGATCGTGGAGACGCACGACTACATCAACAGCGTTGTTATAACGCTTCCGCTTTCGGTCTAAGAGGGGTACGTGGACGGACACTCTTCCTCTCGTTGCTATGCCATCACCATGGTCTTGCGTGATCGTAGGAAAATTTTTGAAATTACTACGTTCCCCAACAGTGGCATCCGAGCCTGGTTTTATGCGTTGATGTCATATGCACGAGTAGAACACAAGTGAGTTGTGGGCGATACAAGTCATACTGCCTACCAGCATGTCATACTTTGGTTCAGCGGTATTGTGAGATGAAGCGGCCCGGACCGACATTACGCGTACGCTTACGCGAGACTGGTTTCACCGCCCGAGCACTCGTTGCTTAAAGGTGACCGCGGTGTCTGTCTCTCTCACTTTAGTTGAACTGAGTGTGGCTACGCCCGGTCCTTGAGAAGGTTAAACGAGTCTATTTGACGAAGTATCGTTGTGGTTTTGATGCGAGGTAAGAACGGTTCTTGCTCAGCCCGTAGCAGCCACGTAAAACTTGCAACAACAAAGTAGAGGACGCCTAACTTGTTTTTGCAGGGCATGTTGTGATGTGATATGGTCAAGACGTGATGCTATATTTTATTGTATGAGATGATCATGTTTTGTAACCAAGTTATCGGCAATCGGCAGGAGCCATATGGTTGTCGCTTATTGTATGAAATGCAACGCCATGTAATTGCTTTACTTTATCACTAAGGAGTAGCGATAGTCGTAGAAGCAATAGTTGGCGAGACGACAACGATGCTACGATGGAGATCAAGGTGTCGCGCGGTGACGATGGTGATCATGACGGTGCTTGGCGATGGAGATCACAAGCACAAGATGATGATGACCATATCATATCACTTATATTGATTGCATGTGATGTTTATCCTTTATGCATCTTATCTTGCTTTGATTGACGGTAGCATTATAAGATGATCTCTCACTAAAATTATCAAGAAGTGTTCTCCCGAGTATGCACCGCTGCCAAAGTTCAGAGTACCCGGACACCACGTGATGATCGGGTGTGATAAGTTCTACGTCCATCTACAACGGTGCAAAACAGTTGCACACGCGAATACTCAAGTTAAACTTGACGAGCCTAGCATATAACAGATATGGCCTCGGAACACGGAGACCGAAAGGTCGAACATGAATCATATAGTAGATATGATCAACATAGTGATGTTCACCGTTGAAACTATTCCGCCTCACGTGATGATCGGACACGGTTTAGTTAAATGGATCACGTGATCACTTAGATGACTAGAGAGATGTCGTCTAAGTGGGAGTTTTTAATATGATTAATTGAACTTAAAATTTATCATGAACTTAGTACCGATAGTGTTTTGCTTGTCTATGTTTATTGTAGATAGATGGCTCGTCTTTGTTGTTCCGTTGAATTTTAATGCGTTCCTTGAGAAAGCAAAGTTGAAAGATGATGGTAGCAATTACACGGACTGGGTCCGTAATTTGAGGATTATCCTCATTGCTGCACGAAAAATTACGCCCCGAAGCACCGCTGGGTGACAGGCCTGCTGCAGATCTTGAGCGAAGTTGTGAACGTCCGCAAAAAGAGCTGATGACTACTCTATAGTTCGATGTGCCATGCTTTACGGCTTAGAACCGGTCTTCAACGACGTTTTGAGCGTCATGGAGCATATGAGATGTTCCAGGAGTTGAAGTTAATATTTCAAGCAAATGCCCGGATTGAGAGATATGAAGTCTCCAATAAGTTCTATAGCTGCAAGATGGAGGAGAATAGTTCGTCAAGTGAGCACATACTCAAAATGTCAGGTATAACAATCACTTAATTCAGCTGGGAGTTAATCTTCCGGATGATAGTGTCATTGATGAATTCTCCAATCATCGCCACCAAGCTACAAGAGCTTCGTGATGAACTATAATATGCAAGGGATGACTAAGACAATTCCTCGAGCTCTTCGCGATGCTAAAAGCTGCGGAGGTAGAAATCAAGAAAGAGCATCAAGTGTTGATGGTCAACAAGACCACTAGTTTCAAGAAAAGGGCAAAGGGAAGAAGAAGGAAACTTCAAAAGAACAGCAAGAAAGTTGCTGATCAAGAGAAGAAACCCAAGTCTGGACCTAAGCCTGAAATCGAGTGTTTTACCGCAAGCAGACCGGACATCGGAAGCGGAACTGCCCCAAGTATTTGGCGGATAAAAGGATGGCAAGGTGAACAAAGGTATATATGATATACATGTTATTGATGTGTACCTTACTAGAGCTCGTAGTAGCACTGGTATTTGATCTTGGTTCGTTGCTAATATTTGCAACTCAAAGCAGGACTACGGAATAAACGAGCACGGCAAAGGACGAGGTGACGATGCGCGTGGGAAATGGTTCCAAAGTCAATGTGATCGCGGTCGCACGTTATCTCTACATCTACCTTGGGATTAGTTTTAGACCTAAATAATTGTTATTTGGTGCCGGCGTTGAGCATGAACATTATATCTGGATCTTGTTTATTGCGAGACGGTTATTCATTTAAATCAGAGAATAATGGTTGTTCTATTTATATGAATAATATCTTTTATGGTCATGCACCCTTGAAGAATGGTCTATTCTTGTTGAATCTCGACAATAGTGATACACATATTCATAATGTTGAAGCCAAAAGATGTAGAGTTGATAATGATAGTGCAACTTATTTGTGGCACTGCCGTTTAGGTCATATCGGTGTAAAACGCATGAAGAAACTCCATACTGATGGACTTCTGGAATCACTTGATTATGAATCACTTGGTACTTGCGAACCGTGCCTCATGGGCAAGATGACAAAAACGCCGTTCTCCGGAACTATGGAGCGTGCAACTGATTTGTTGGAAATCATACATACTGATGTTTGTGGTCCAATGAATGTTGAGACACGGCGGGTATCGTTATTTTCTCACCTTCACAGATGATTTGAGCAGATATGGGTATATCTACTTAATGAAACACAAATCTGAAACATTTGAAAAGTTCAAAGAATTTCAGAGTGAAGTGGAAAATCATCGTAACAAGAAAATTAAATTTCTACGATCTGATCGTGGAGGAGAATATTTGAGTTACGAGTTTGGTTTACATTTGAAAAATTGTGGAATAGTTTCGCAACTCACGCCACCCGGAACACCACAGAGAAATGGTGTGTCCGAACGTCGTAATCGTACTTTACTAGATATGGTGCGATCTATGATGTCTATTTCGATTTACCGCTATCGCTTTGGGGTTATGCTTTAGAGACGGCGCATTCACGTTGAATAGGACACCGTCAAAATCCGTTGAGACGACGCCTTATGAACTATGGTTTGGCAAGAAACCAAAGTTGTCGTTTCTTAAAGTTTGGGGCTGCGATGCTTATGTGAAGAAACTTCAACCAGATAAGCTCGAACCCAAATCGGAAAAATGTGTCTTCATAGGATACCCAAAGGAGACTGTTGGGTACACCTTCTATCACAGATCTGAAGGCAAGATTTTCGTTGCTAAATTCGGATCCTTTCTAGAGAAGGAGTTTCTCTCGAAAGAAGTGAGTGGGAGGAAAGTAGAACTTGATGAGATAATCAGATATCTGCTCCCTTATTGGAAAGTAGTTCATCACAAGAAATGGTTCCTGTGACAACTACACCAATTAGTGAAGAAACTAATGATGATGATCATGTAGTTTCAGATCAAGTTACTACTGAACCTCGTAGGTCAACCAGAGTAAAATACACACCAGAGTGGTACGGTAATCCTATTCGGAAGTCATGTTACTTGACCATGGCGAACCTACGAACTATGAAGAAGCGATGGTGAGCCCAGATTCGCAAAATGGCTGGAAGCCATGAAATCTGAGATGGGATCCATGTATGAGAACAAAGTATGGACTTTGGTTGACTTGCCCGATGATCGGCAAGCCATTGAAAATAAATGGATCTTTAAGAAGAAGACTGGCGCCGATGGTAATATAACTGTCTACAAAGCTCGACTTGTTGCAAAAGGTTTTCGACAAGTTCAAGGGGTTGACTACGATGAGACTTTCTCACCGAAGCGATGCTTAAGTCTGTCCGAATCATGTTAGCAATTGCCGCATTTTATGATTATGAAATTTGGCAAATGGATGTAAAACCGCATTCTTGAATGGATTTCGGAAGAAGAGTTGTATATGATGCAACCAGAAGGTTTTGTCGATCCAAAAGGTGCTAACAAAGTGTGCAAGCTCCAACGATCAATTTATGTGCAGTGCAAGCCTCTCGGAGTTGGAATAAGCGTTTTGATAGTGTGATCAAAGCATATGGGTTTGTACTGACTTTTGGAGAAGCCTGTATTTACAAGAAAGTGAGTGGGAGCTCAGAGCATTTCTAATATTATATGTGGACGACATATTATTGATTGGAAATGATATAGAATTTCTGGATAGCATAAAAGGATACTTGAATAAAAGTTTTCAATGAAAGACCTCGAGAAGCTGCTTACATATTGGGCATCAAGATCTATAGAGATAGATCAAGGCGCTTAATTGGACTTTCATAAAGCACATACCTTGATAAAGTTTTGAAGAAGTTCAAAATGGATCAGCAAAGAAAGGTTTTTACCTGTATTACAAGGTGTAAGATTGAGTCGACTCAATGCCCGACCACAGCAGAAGATAGAGAGAAAATGAAAGATGTTCCTATGCTTCAGCCATAGGCTCTATCATGTATGCAATGCTGTGTACCAGGCCCGACGATGCTTAGCTGTAAGCTTGGCAGGAAGGTACCAAAGTAATCCGAGTGGATCATCTGGACAGCGGTCAAGAACATCCTGAAATACCGAAAAGGACTAAGGATATGTTTCTCGATATGGAGGTGACAAAGAGCTAGTCGTAAATGGTTACGTCGATGCAAGCTTTGACACTGATCCGGACGATTCTAAATCGCAAACCGGATACGTGTTTTTATTAAACGGTGGAGCTGTCAGTTGGTGCAGTTCTAAACAAAGCGTCGTGGCAGGATCTACATGTGAAGCGGAGTACATAGCTGCTTCGGAAGCAGCGAATGAAGGAGTCTGGATGAAAGAGTTCATTTCCGATCTAGGTGTCATACCTAGTGCATCGGGACCGATGAAGATCTTCTCGTGACAATCTTGGTGCAATTGCCTTGGCAAAGGAATCCAGATTTCACAAGAGGACCAAGCACATCAAGAGACGCTTCAATTCCATTCGGGACCAAGTCCAAGTGGGAGACATAGAGATTTGCAAAATACATACGGATCTGAATGTTGCGCACCGTTGACTAAGCCTCTTCCACGAGCAAAACATGATCAGCACCAAGACTCCATGGGTGTAAGGATCATTACTTTGTAATCTAGATTATTGACTCTAGTGCAAGTGGGAGATCTGAAGGAAATATGCCCTAGAGGCAATAATAAAGTGATTATTTATTTCCTTATATCATGATAAATGTTTATTATTCATGCTAGAATTGTATTAACCGGAAACATAATACATGTGTGAATATATAGACAAACAAGTATGTCACTAGTATGCCTCTACTTGACTAGCTTGTTAATCAAAGATGGTTATGTTTCCTAACCATGAACAAGGAGTTGTTATTTGATTAACAAGGTCACATCATTGGTTGAATGATCTGATTGACATGACCCATTCCGTTAGCTTAACACTTGATCGTTTAGTATGTTAATGCTTTCTTCATGACCCATACATGTTCCTGTAACTATGAGATTATGCAACTCCGTTTACGGAGGAATACTTTGGTACTACCAAACGTCACAACGAATCGGGTGATTATAAAGGAGTACTACAGGTGTCACCAAAGGTACTTGTTGGGTTGGCGATTCGAGATTAGGTTTTGTCACTCCGATCGTCGGAGAGGTATCTCTAGGCCTTATCGGTAATACACATCACCTAAGCCTTGCAAGCATTACAACTAATGAGTTAGTTGTGAGATGATGTATTACGAACGAGTAAAGAGACTTACGATACGAGATTGAACTAGGTATTGATACCGACGATCAAATCTCGGGTAAGTAACATACCGATGACAAAGGGAACAACGTATGTCGTTATGCGGTTTGACCGATAAAGATCTTCAGTAGAATATGTAGGAACCAATATGGGCATCCAGGTTCCGCTATTGGTTATTGACCGAGAATGGTTCTAGGTCATGTCTACATAGTTCTCGAACCCGTAGGGTCCGCACGCTTAACGTTTCGATGACAGTTCATAATGAGTTTATAAGTATTGATGCACCGAAGGTTGTTCGGAGTCCCGGATGTGATCACGGACATGACGAGGAGTCTCGAAATGGTCGAGACATAAAGATTGATATATTGGAAGCCTATGTTTGGACTCCGGAATCACTCCGGGTGAAATTGGGAATTTTACCGGAGTACCGGGGTTACGGAACCCCGGGGTCAATGGGCCTTGATGGGCCTTAGTGGAAAGGAGAAAAGGGGGCCCAAGTGCTGGCCGCACCTTCCCCCCTTCCCTAGTCCTATTAGGACTAGGAGAAGGGGGGGCGCCCCCCTCTCTCTCCCTTCCCACTTGGGGAAACCTAGTTGGACTAGGATTGGGGGGGAATCCTACTCCTAGTAGGAGTAGGAAACCCTGGTGCGCCTCCTCTCTCTGGCCGGCCAGCCCCTCCCCTTCCCTCCTTTATATATAGGGCAGAGGGCACCCCAACACACACAAGTTGATCTCGGATCTTTCCTTAGCCGCAGCGGTGCCCCTTCCACCATATTCCACTTGGTCATATCGTCATGAGCTTAGGCGAAGCCTGCGCGGGAGAAGTCATATCGTCGCGGAGCTTAGGCGAAGCCCTGCGTCGGTGGAGCATCATCACCGCTACCACGCCGTCGGTTGACGGAACTCATCCCGACACTTTGCTGGATCGGAGTCCGGGATCGCCATCGAGCTGAACGTGCGCAGAACTCGGAGGTGCCGTGACGCTCGGTGCTTGGATCGGTCGGATCGTGGAGACGCGTCGACTACATCAACCGCGTTGTTATAACGCTTCGCTTTCGGTCTCACGAGGGTACGTGGACGGACACTCTTCCCTCTCGTTGCTATGCCATCACCATGGTCTTGCGTGATCGTAGGAAATTTTTTGAAATTACTACGTTCCCCAACAATAACAAAGTAGTATGGACCATAGCTACGGAAACTGACCTGACAATAGTTGCTCTTCTGCTTTAAACGTGGAGTTTGGGATCGCTGTGGTGGTCTTCGTGCTTTGGGCACTACAGTTGCTTTACAACCTGCTCATGTGGGGGTACTCTGTGGTGGACATGGTGCTGTGTCAACTAGAAGTGGGTTACTATCCGCTGGGGTTGGGGTTAGATGGGTTGTAGCTGGTTCTCTGTCCAACAGTGTAAGTGTGCAATCTGGAAGAGTCTCGATTATGGGTGGTGGGGCTAGTTCTTGGTCCAGTACAACCACGGTTCTATCTGCATCGACGGGTAGCACCGTCTTTTGTGAAGAACGGGTTTTGCTCCCTTAGATACTGCCAACACCCC
Organism: Aegilops longissima; assembly: GCA_021605205.1. NCBI lineage: Eukaryota > Viridiplantae > Streptophyta > Magnoliopsida > Poales > Poaceae > Aegilops > Aegilops longissima. The sequence goes on along the minus strand of CM038677.1, from coordinate 778,610,684 downwards.
TCCAATTCGAATGGCTGATAAACAAGAAAAGAAATTGAACGTACATACATTGTATGATAGACAGATGTGGTAATTCACATATATGTTGTCTAACCAAACAGGACAGCATGACACAATTTCACATATATGATGCCTAACTAAACATGATAGCATGACACAGTTATAGATATATGATGGATAACTTAACATGATATAATGGCATAATTCAACGTATGATGAGTATTTAAACAGGATGACATAACAAAACTATATGATGTCTTTCTAAAATAGGTTGGGATGAAATAATTCACATACATGTTGTCTAAGTATACATGATGGCATGATATAATTGACATAATTGATTCATATACTAAGCAGTTGGCACTTGCATGTTTGATCTCTAAACTATGCAGATGGAATTCAATATTGTGCATGTGATGTCTAAACTAAGCAATGCAAGTCACCATATGCATGATATGAGAAATATAAACATTGCAACTTAGAGCATACACCTCAGGTGGGATATAGGACTGGTTATCTATCTCTGAATCCTCCTCTGATGAGCTACCTGTAATCGAGATATATGCTTCAATAGGTACCATTGCCTGCTCTGAAGACCTTGTTTTCACTCCTAATTTTTTTCATAACCGGCTCAAATGGCTGATACACATGAAGAGTAGTTCAATATACACAAATTGTCGACAAATGGAATACATAATGAAAAAAATATGGCATGAGATAATTCACATATATGATGCCTGGCTACATGGCGGTGCATAATTCACATATATGATAACTGGTTGGAAAACATGGCATTGCATAATTCACATATCTGATACAGAAAGCAAACATGAGGCATTCACACAAAGCATGTCTAATCTAAGCAAATGGCATGGCAATACAAGACACCATATGCATGATATGAGCAATATAACCCTGCCAAGTTAGTGCATGCACCTTCTCAGGAGACCTTGTTTTCACTCCAGATTTTCCCATGACCGACTCAAATGGCTGATGCACAGGAAGAGTAGATGAATGTATAAACATTGTTGACAAATGGAATACATTATGAAGAAAATTATGACACGATACAATTCACATATATGATGAGTGGCTAAACAGGATGGCATTGCATGATTCACGTATATGATGCCTGGCTAAAGAAGATGGCATTGCATAATTCCCATATACTCCCTCCGTTCCTAAATATTTGTCTTTTTAGAGATTTCAAATGGATTACCACATACGGATGTATATAGACATATTTTAGAGTGTAGATTCACTCATTTTGCTCCGTATGTAGTCACTTTGTTGAAATTTCTAAAAAGACAAATATTTACGAACGGTGGGAGTATGATATAGAAACCAAATAGGTGACATTCACACAAAGCAAATATAAACTAAGCTGATGACATATAAGATGTATAATGTAAGCAATGCGAGGTGCCATATGCATGATATGACCAACATCAACATGCCAGGTTAGAGCAAACACCTCAGGTGGTAAATAGGAGTGGTCGGCTCCCTCTGAATCCCCATCTGAACAGTTATACAATCTGGAATGGTGGGAGGGGGGGGGGCACTTCGCCCACCATGGAGCGGCATCTGCATGACATTATATTCCCACGCAACGGTCTTCTCTTTTTCTCTACATGTTAAGTACGATTGTGTACAATAACTGACATGCATAATAAAAAATAGTTAGATTATGTAAGGCCTAAGGGGTGCATGCAGAAATCAAGACTGATGGTAGCAAACGACTGGATAGATCCAAAACTAATGATAGCAGGTAGATTATAGATTCAGTTTAAAAAGATAGACAATGGATCATCTACTGTTTGTTGCCCACCCAACACGAACCACATAGAAGACCCCCGATGAACCAGATAGTAGACAGATACTATTCGTTGTTGCCTCGATATGTGCCCCACGGGCATTTTAAAACTCAAGTTTGAACGATAAAGTAGCAGGTAATAATAACCGATGTATAACGAAAGCAAACACGAAAGAGTGCGACCTCTCTTCCAGAACTGTGTAGTCCTCAGGTTCATCTGCTTAGTCGATGATGGTAATGCAGTTGGCGTGGCTGCCGGCAACGGGGAAGATGATCTGAGGCGGCGAAAGGAAGTCTGCAGGGGGAATCTCTGCTGCAATGAATGCTTCCGTCGATGGTGCACCTTAGGTGGGGTGGATGACGACACGACAGGGGCAGGACATAACACGCAGAGTTTTCTTTGACGCCTATCTGAAAATGAAGTAAATTTGTAAGGTCTCCTTAGAATTGGAGGATTCTATAAACGCAGGGACAGGAAAAACACAGTAATAGGATTGGAATGCACGTGCAAAACAGAGCATTTGCAAACATAGTATTTCTGTCAACCTGGGTGTTTGGTTCACATGAATTGGAAGAACACAGGAATGGAAAATCATGGTCAAATAAAAGTCAAACCACATGAAAATGAAAAAAAATAAGAATCTTATTATGCCAGTAATGCAATTAGTCCTGTTCTTCGTGCATATTAATTTGAAAAGGACGTCCAAGTGGATATTAAAATTCCTACGTTTTTTCTTTGAAAGAGACACCAAAGGAAAAAATCCTCCGGTTTTGCTTTGCTCCACTCCTTCTAACCAAATGCATGAATAGTAGTACCATAGTATTTCCATAGCAAAGGATCCCTGAGGGATTGACATGAATGCAGAGTAACAAAGTGATGCGACGAGTGTACAACCTCTTTGACATAGCCTTGTCGACCTCAACATCATTGGGTTGGACGTGGAGGATGGTGATGCTGGTGTGACTATCGGAGGCGGGGAAGAAGATCTGAGGCCTCTGGAAATGGCTCCGAGGGTACTGCTCCGCTGTGATGGACGGCTCCGTCGTTGGAGCAGCTCCGGTGAGGTGTACGGCGGGAGGCTGAAGCAGAACAAGATAGACATTGTTAATCTGCAGTGGGACTCTAATATCATCTGCAATAGATGATGTAAAATACATCACCAAAAAGTTCTAGATGTAAAACACATCAGCCGCGCCACGGCCACTCCGACAGATGCTGTAAATACTGTTCACTCTGAAATTAACTGAAGAAACTGAACTTTACAGTCGAAACTGAATTTCACTGTCGAAGCTGATTGAACTAGTAGCAGAGCATTGCAATGGATGTTTAGGGCGTTCGAGCACTAGTAGCAGACAAGTAGTGATCTAAATCAGCAGCTGCTCGAGCAGGGAACGCACTAGCAGAGAGCAAGTCGTGCAGCGGCACCGCGAGTGAGTACTAAAGCAGCAACTCCTGTAGCTGCCGGAGGTCGTGCAACAGTAGCAGCAGCGCGAGCGAGAGCAAGAACAGAGCAGCAGCATGAACGAGAGCAAGAGTGGAGCAGCAGCGCGACCGATAGCAATAGCAGAGCAGAGCAGCAGCACGAAGAAAGAAAGACAGTGCAGCAGCATGACCGACAGCAAGAACAGAGCCGCAGCACGAGCGAGAGCCAGAGCAGCACCAGCGCGAGCGAGAGCCGGAGTAGCTGCAGTTAGTGCCAATGTGGAAGTCTCCGCCGAGGAAGCGACGACATGGGGGAGAGACGCCGTGGATGAAGTGGCCTGCGACGGCGCCGTCGATGGAAACCCTCCATGGCTGCTCGGTATCGAGCACCGGCATCCCCGTGAGATCGAATAAAAGATAAAATGCATCGGTGAGTGCAGAACCTCCTTGGTGGTGCCGAGTAGGCCTCGGCTTCATCGGAGGAATTGGTGAGGGTGCTGCATTTCCGGTGGGGCAGGTCAAGACGGCGGTGTGGGGATGGAGGTGGCGCGATTGACGAGGCAAACGTCGGGGCAGCTCCTTGGAGGTGGAGGACAGGGCGGCTGATTCGGTGGGAGGACGAGATCGACGATGGATCCTCATCCAGTGCGGTGGATGAGGGACGGCGAGCTGTTCCAGTGGACGACGTCATCGAGGAAGAGTCTCCCGCTTGGTGGCGGTCGGGAGACCGAAGGAGGAGCGCTGGGTTTCACGAGTTTTGGCGGCCTCGGTGTACGAATGGGGGGGGGGCGAAGGGGAAGGTAGGGGGAGCCATGTCTTAGGGACTCACTTGTCCGAAATGTAGGATAAGTTACCAGCATAACCCCACCGGTTTTGACCACACGACGTCGAGCCGACATTTCCGGCTAAGGGGCAGAAGGGGGATTTCGCGTGTCTGGGCTGCGGGACCGATTTTGAATGAGGAGGGAGTTTCCGCGCGTGTTGAAATTTCGACATAAGAAGGCGCAGTGAGGGTTGAAGAGGCGGGAGTTTCACAGCAGATGAGACAAAAGATACTCGAGCTTGAAAATTTCGGGATAACAAGGCGCAGATTCCATGTTCGGCAGAACAAACTTAACGTGTACAAAAAAACAATTCATACAAGACACAAGAGAGTGATGTCCCCTTTTACGATATTGCTATAAATGCTATTGAAAAACTACAAGAAAAATGTAAAAAAATCGGGAGAAAAAGATTACCCTGTACAGTACCAAATCAATTCGCACTTCCCTCAACAACAACAAAAAAATCAATTCCCACCACAAGAAAGAGCCATGTCCCTTTTTATATGATTACAAATGCCAGGATCTCGAATTTCAATTTTTGAATCCACGTTATGTTGAATTCGAATATATCGTTGGGTGACCTTGCGGTTTATAATGGATGTAGTCCTACATTTTGATCTTCCATCATATATGAACATTTTACTCCACCCTATGAACATATATATTGTCGTCTACCATATGGACTAAATTTGAATCGATTTTCCCTATATGTATACGATTGTTGTCAAGTTATACCATCATTTCAATATTATCTTGATAACAAAAAACATGCATATAGCAGTAATCATATTTCACTATGAACTACATGTACCATACGATATCTAATCCAAATATTTGTATCCATTTTATGTTGAATTCAAATCACAGTACATTGGTCTAGGTAGCGAGATGTTCGGATAATCTAAACCCTGTTTTCATATGTATAATTTTTGGCTGAATTGGGACAAGTTTTGGTATAAGCTTCTTGCAAAACCGGAGATTCTCTCAACATGCCTCGTGGTTCCGAGAGGGAACATGTCACCTTTGTGTGTGAAATGATATACGCTGCCTCCCCCTAATTTTGTTTATGGAGAACCCCCCTGTCGGTGTCAAAACCGGCGGATCCCCGGTAGGGGGTCCTGAACTGTGTGTCTAAGGTTGATGGTAACAGGAGGCGGTCGACACGATGTTTACCCAGGTTCGGGCCCTCTATATGGAGGTAATACCCTACTTCCTGATTGATTGATCTTGATGAATATGAGTATTACAAGAGTTGATCTACCACGAGATCGTAATGGCTAAACCCTAGAAGTCTAGCCCTGTATTATGATTGTCCCTCTACGGACTAAGCCCTCCGATTTATATAGACACCGGAGGGGACTAGGGTTGTACAAAGTCAATTACAAAGAAAGGAATCTTCATATCTGGACGCCAAGCTTGCCTTCCACGCCAAGGAGAGTCCCATTCGGACACAGGTGAGAGTCTTCGGTCTTTCTATCTTCGCAGCCCAACAGTCCGGCCCACATCAACAGGTCGGACGTCCGAGGAATCCTTAGCCCTAGTAGCCCCTGAACCAGTCTTTCCATGACGACGTGTCCGGCGCGCAGATTGTCTTCGGCATTGCAAGGCGGGTTCCTCCTGCAATTTCTTCAAGGTACCTGATTTACAGAGTAGTATTCGGCTTTTCCATTTAATGTCATGCCCATCGGCTTCCACACCTCCACAATTTTAGCTTCCACATGTCGAGCGAATACGAGCGGTCGAGGTATTTTTGCACATATCACCCTAACCGTATAAGAAAGGTGTCTATTTAAGGAGATTGAGATCTTCAGATCCATTCCACACCAAGCGGGAAATTCTCAGAGCTTGCTAGGAGAAACTACTCCAACATGGCTAATGCTCCCAACTCTTCCTCCCGTCCCCATGGCCCCAAAAAAGGCGATTGGGAGAGATGTTCCGTCTCCCACAGTCAGCTAGAGATGCTGCAGACGCAGGGATTCCTTCCCCCCGCGGATCTAGTCCCTGTTCGAGCAGGATTGACTTCCTTTGACGAAGGGGTTCAAGCGGAGAATTTCCCCAATCCATCCAGGAGGGAGCGAGTGTGCTTCATTCCTTAGTTGCTAAGAGGCGTGGGATTCCCAATCCACCCATTCCTCCGAGGACTCCTGGAGTATTAGGGCCTCCAACTCCAAAATTTCACTTCTGCCTCCGTCCTGCACATCGCGGGTTACATTGCTCTTTGCGAGCTATTCCTGGGCTGTGAGGCCCATTTTGAATTATGGAGTAAACTATTTTGCCTCGTCCCTTGCAACCAAGAGGGATCAATATTTGAAGTGGGCGGAGCCAAGGTATGGCGCATCGCCGGGACAGGATACCTGTCCGGCACGCCAAAGAAGGCATTCGAAGAGTGGCCTTCCAAATGGTTCTATATCGAGGACATTCTCGGTGTCAAAACCGGCGGATCTCGGGTAGGGAGTCCCGAACTGTGCGTCTAAGGTTGATGGTAACAGGAGGCGGGGGACATGATGTTTACCCAGGTTCGGGCCCTCTCTATGGAGGTAATACCCTACTTCCTGCTTGATTGATCTTGATGAATATGAGTATTACAAGAGTTGATCTACCACGAGATCGTAATGGCTAAACCCTAGAAGTCTAGCCCTGTATGATTATGATTGTTTTTCTACGGACTAAGCCCTCCGGTTTATATAGACACCGGAGGGGACTAGGGTTTTATAGAGTCGGTTACAGAGAAAGGAATCTTCATATCCAAACGCCAAGCTTGCCTTCCACGCCACGGAGAGTCCCATCCGGACATGGGTGAGAGCCTTCGGTCTTGTATCTTCACAGCCCAACAGTCCGGCTCACATCAATAGGTCGGACGTCCGAGGACCCCTTAGTCCAGGACTCCCTCAGTAGCCCATGAACTAGGCTTCAATGACGAGGTGTCCGGCGCGCTGATTATCTTCGGCATTGCAAGGCGGGTTCCTCCTCCGTATACTCCAAAATAATCTGTGAACACAAGAATATAGACCGGCTCTGCAAAACACATCCCACACACAACCACAGAGAGTATAATATTCCACGAGTCCAATCTGCTGACAACTTTTTGTAGCGTGACATCACGTCGCCGCCCGGTTATTATTTCGAACAGTTTTGGCCTATTGTTCCATATTTCGAGATGCGGCTTCATTGGCACGTCTTGTCAAAGCAGAGATCGTTTCCCCTTATTATGGGATTCTCATCAATATGGGTGTGGGTAATCCAACCGTGACGCCTGCACAGCCCTTGGGAATAGGCGAGGTTCGAGGCGAGTGGGGAGGCGCTTAACATTCACCGCCTTTATAAGGAGATAAGAATTCCTTTCTTTCACCCACACCTTCTTTCTCTCTGCCCTTCCATTCTCGAGCTCCAACGCCCGAGTTCTCATCTTCTCTGCCCTAAGAAAGCACTCCAATCATGTCTGGATCCGGAGTGCAAGGCAAGTGGATGGCCTCCTCCGTCAAGGAGAAGGGTATTTGGCAAAAGAAATCGCCCACCGGCTTATGGCCAAGGGGCAAATGATCCCCACCCCGGAGCCCAACGAGAGGGTGGTGTTCATCCCCCACTTCGTCCGCGGGTTAGGGTTTCCTCTCCACCCTTTCATCCGTGGACTCATGTTCTATTACGGGATAGATTTTCATGATCTGGCCCCGAATTCCTTCCTCAACATCTCGGCATTCATTGTCGTGTGCGAGGCCTTCCTCCGCATCCCACCTCACTTCGGACTATGGCTCAAGATCTTCAATGTGAAGCCGAAGGTGGTGGATGGCCAACACACAGAGTGCGGAGGCGCCATGGTGAGCAAGATGCCCAACGTCACATGGCCCACGGGTACTTTTGTGGAGAATGTCAAAGGGTGGCAGCAACTGTGGTTCTATATCACAGAACCCTGCGACACCACCTGGGATGCGGCTCCCGAATTCTAGTCCGGCGCCCCGATGCGACTCACCTCCTGGATAGAGAAGGGCCTGGACTGGCCTTCGTCGGAGAAACTGATAGCGCTTCAGACGCGCATCAAGAGGATGGTTGACAAGAACATCAAGCTTGTTGATGTGATCCAGGTGCTGCTAGTTCGACGGATCCTTCCATGCCAGAACCGGACTTGCCATCTATGGGAGTTCAATCCGGCCGAGCACCAGACCCTGCAACGATTCTTTGGAACCACACACGAAGACATCTGGAAGGTGCTCTTTAAGGCCAAGGAGAAGTGGCCAAATATGACCGATGACCGTGGGCAGGACCTAGCCCATCCCGCCAATCCGGTAGGTTTTTCGCATTTCAAGGTGTGTCCTTTACTTGCTTGTTCAGGGAAGAGATCTAAGCCTCTCTTGTTATTATCACTTTTCAGGAATGGACAAAGAAGGAAGAGCGGATTAAGTGTCCGGCTCCGCTACCCGAGGAACCAGCCATCCCGCTTTTGACGAAGATGCTGGTTCCAGTGCCCTACAAGGCGCCGGAGAAGAAGGCCAAGAAGAAGGCCAAGGGGGTCAAAAGTGGCCCCCATCGCAAGGTTGATTCGGACGCAATGTCGGAAGATGACAAGACTCACTCCTCCGCCACCAAAGACGACGAGGAGGAGGAGGAAGAAAGCAACTCCCCTCGTGAGGGGGGGCGAGGAAGAAAAGGACGGCCTCCACTGAGCTGGAGGCAGGAGCGCCCAAGAGGGAGAAAGACTCCTTCGCGGATAACTCCGCGTAGGACGTCGAAAGCAGCCCAGAGCCGCATCCCCGAAACAAGCCCCTGGCCGTATCATGAGTACTAAAGAACCCAGACGCATTTATATATCCGGCCTCTCCACTTCGTAGTCTTAACATGTTAAGTTATGCAATTGCAGTCCGGCCCACGATAGCTCCCTGTGATCCTCATCAGGAGGTTTGCTGGATTCAAAAGCTATGGCCAGCGAGTCACCGCCGACCGCTCACTCTCCTAAGGCCAAGGGTGACGCTGAGGTGCTGTCCCGAAGGACCCTCCCAGGCCAGGGAGAGGTTCAGAAGGCCATCAGGGTGGCGCCGGAGGGTAAAACCTCGGCCGCCGGACACATGGGAGAGCACACCCCCATGAAGACTGGTGATGGGTACCACATTAAGTTCGGCCCCTAGCCGAATACAGTCACGAAGACTAGTACGGCTCCGGGATCCGGCAGGGAGCCTCCTTTGAAAGAAGGAGGCATGCCCATTCCGCCGGTGACCTCTGTCCAACCAGAGGCACCGGAAGTTCTACTGGGAGCGCTGCAAAGTGCTTCCATTGTGGAGAAACACCATACCCTTATGGGGACGGTGATTGCGAAGGTTCAGTCCGTGAAGAGCAGACTGACCGAAGCCTGCACAAGCCTTCCAACAGGCTTTGAGGTAAGCAACGAAATAATGTGAAAAGAATGTCACAGTATAGACAGTAGCCCCTGAGACACTGTCCGGCGTTCAAAAAGAAAAGCCAGACAGAGGATCAAACAATTTTCTCAGGAGATTAACCAAATGTGTTATGTGAATAAACAGGCGAGGCTTCTAGCTGCGACGTCTCACTCTGCTGAAGTTTCCGGACTGAAGCAGAGTCTAAAGCGGGCCAAGGAAGAGCTCGGTCGCGTGAAAAAGCAGCTAGAGGAGAAACAAGGTATGCGAGAACCTTCTGTATTTCAGGAAGGAGAAATGATTTGTAATAACTATATTGTCGTGATGTTTGCAAGGGCGGCGACCGAGGTCGAGACCCTGAGAAAGGCGCTGGCTGAGGCCGAGAAGAAAGCGGCAAATGAGCAAGCCGCCCATAAAAAACACGAGGCGGAGGTTAATGAGGTCCAGCAAGATCTCCAGGACGCAGTGAAGAAATGCAAGTCCTTGGAGCATGACATTACGGATCCAGAGACCGAACTAGCCAAGGCTCGCCAAAGTGCGCAGGATGCCCAGGCTGAAGCCCAAGGCGCCCTCCAAGAAATCCAGGACGCCAGGAAAATCGCAGCGGGTAAGGCTTTTGTTATGCAAAGCAAGTATGTGAAGAACAAGTACTTATTACTGACCCAGATTTGGAGCTCTGTATGCTTAGGACTGCCGCCGCAAATATTTCGACTGCGGAATTCTTTCAAGCTGAAGAGGGGAGCTCAACTGAGAAGCTGTTCTGGTCACAATACCTTGCGCCAGATCATCCGCTGCCCTTTAGCAATCAGCTGAAACAGCTGGTCGAACTGCATAGGGTGGCTGAACTGGCTATGAAGGACTTAATAGTCCGGCTGTGGCCTGCCGAAGCCATACCCAGCAGCTACTTTGGGCTCGTTAAGTGGATGGTCAATGCCTGCCCCCGGCTGGATGCCATCAAGCGGTCGATCTGCATCGAAGGTGCGCGGATGGCCTTTGCCCGTGTCAAGATGCAGTGGGCAAAGATGGATGCCGCCAAGCTCACAACCGAGGGACCGCCCGCTGGCAAGGAGCACCGCAAGCCCGCGCTATATTTTGATAATGTCCTGGAGGGATCCCGCATTGTTGTGGAGCAGTGTGCGAAAGACGTGATCTTTGAATGAATACATTCATGTTGTCTCGCCCTGTATTATGAAACAAAGACAATTTATGTAATATAATGCTTTGTGTGAAAATTTACCTCCTGTGCGGCCGTTTTTATTAAATCTGAGAGTTGGCCAGTCATCGGCTTCAGCCCCCATGTAGGTAGTACGGGTGTGTTCGGATGGAATATAAACACTCTTGATCCAATTGTTTGGTCCTTGAAGGAGGTGTTTAGCGCCGTGTCATCGGTGTTGTCACTGGACGGGCCCGGATTGTTTCTTTTATATGGCTTGTTCCGCTGAATGGACTTAGATCCACTGAATCCGGCGTTAACCGCCGTGTCATCGGTGTTGTCACCGTTGCTTCGACGCTTGTGTCTGTTGTGTCAGGGCTTGCCGTTGCTGTTTCTGGTTTCAGAAGTGCCAGGTTCGCTTGCATTGTTATTGCTACGGGCCAGCCAACTATCCTCGCCCATGCAAAAACAGGTCATGAGTGTCGTGAGGGCTGACATTGACTTCGGCTTTTATCGGCCAAGGTGACGGGCGAGCCATTCGTCACGGATACTATGCTTAAAGGCCACTAGGGCTTCGGCATCCGGGCAGTCGACGATCTGATTCTTTTTAGTTAAGAACCTGGTCCAGAATTTCCTGGCTGACTCTCCGGGCTGTTGAACTATGTGACTTAAGTCGTCGGCATTCGTAGGTCGTACATATGTGTCTTGGAAGTTGTCGTAGAAGGCGTCTTCCAGGTCCTCCCAACTGCCAATTGAATTTTCGGGCAGACTGTTCAACCAGTACCGAGTTGGCCCCTTGAGTTTTAGCGGGAGGTATTTGATTGCATGAAGATCATCACCACGGGCAATATGGATATGGAGAAGAAAATCCTCAATCCATACCGCGCGGTCCGTGGTTCCGTCATATGATTCGATGTTCACGGGTTTAAACCCTTCTGGGAATTCATGGTCCATTACTTCATCAGTGAAGCAAAGGGGGTGTGCGGCACCTCTGTGCCGGGCCACGTAGCGACGTAGTTCGGATGGAATTTGTCGACGGTGCTCGGCCCCGGGCGTGGTTATGTTTGTCACGTCCGGATGGATGGCCATCGTCGCGCGTCGGGGCACACCCCCGTGATCCGTAGATCGATCTGGTCTCACCTGCTTTGCTCTTTAAGTCATGCCGTAGGTCATATGTGTATCCCGAGCTGTTGTGTCTCTGTTTTTGCGGCGAGGTAGTGCGGGCTGGTGTTCGTCTTGAGTTGCCGCTTTGTCCCGGCCACGTGGTGGTCGATCAGCTGCATTGTGCTCTGATTGGACGGGCTCCGGCGCCTCGTCCTCGAATTGGGGTAACAGTTTGCGCTTCGGGTAACTTTTGGTTCGGCGCTTGAGGCCGTATTCCTTGGCTGCCAGGACGTCGGTCCATCTGTCATTAAGTAGATCTTGGTCAACTTGAAGCTGCTGCTGCTTCTTTTTCAGGCTCCTCGCAGTGGCAATGAGCTGGCGCTTGAAGCGCTCCTGCTCGTCGGGTTCCTCAGGCATGATGAAGTCTTCGTCGCTGAGGATCACCTCATCCTCGGAGGGTGGCAGATAGTTGATGTCCTTTGAGTCTTCATTGATGGCCTGTTCATTAGGGCTGGCTTGCCCATCATTCCGTTCATCCTGTTCAGAGGTTGGTTCAACGGGGTCTTTGTTGTCTTCAGCATCGTCCGGAGTATTGTTTTCTCCTGTGCCGATATTGCTATTTTTTTCTACGGCGTGATTTAGAGCGGCGCCGCTGACGTCGGTGCTTCGGCTGTATCTCAGGAGGTTCAACCTCGACTAGATCCTTCTTGTCATTGCTGTTATTCTCTTTGGGTGTATCCACCATGTATACATCATACGAGGAGGCGGCTGTCCAGCGCCCTGTGAGCGGTGGTTTTTGTGCCCGCTCCTCTCCGGCATCGTTGTCCATATCGTCGATGTCTTCGGAGCCGTAATCAAGCTCGTCGGTTAAGTCTCCGACGGTGGCTATGAAGTGGGTGGTGGGTGGGAAACGGAATTCTCCGTCATCAGCTTGCGATTCGAACCAGATATAGTTCGGCTGAGCATCTCGTGATAAGGAGAGAGATTTTAATGAGTTTAGCACATCGCCTAAAGGCGAGTGCCGGGAGATGTCCGCGGAGCTGAATTCGATGATCGGCGCTCGATCAAGATCGATGGGCGCGGATGCGCGCGGTCCGGATCCTATAGCCAGAGACGAGTCCGAGGTTCCGGTAACACAGACCTTGCTCGAGGCTGGGTCTGTGTGCGGCTCCAACACCGAATAGTGTGCGGCTTCCGTGGCGGGGTTGAGCTTCCCATCCTCGGCCAGTGCAATCTTCTCCGGATCTAAGGCCAGAGCAGTTACAGGTGCTATCTCTCGGGCATAGTCCGATGACAGATTTAAGTCATGTTCATCGTGGTGGCTAGGAGCGGCTGCCATAGGCTCGAATCCATCGAAGATCAAGTCCCCGCGGATATCGGCTACGTAATTCAGGCTTCCAAACCTAACCTGATGGCCAGGGGCGTAGCTGTCGATCTGCTCCAGTGGCCAAGCGAGTCGGCCCGCAGTGCGAAGCTGAACTCGATGATCGGCGCCCGATCAGGATCGATGGGCGCGGATGTGCGCGGTCCAGATCCTATAGTCGGAGACGAGTCCAAGGTTCCGGTAACACAGACCTTGCTCGAGGCTGGGTCTGTGCGCGGCTCCAACACCGATGAGTGTGCGGCTTCCGTGGCGGGGTTTAGCTTCCCATCCTCGATCAACGCAATCTGCTCCGGATCTAAGGCCAGAGCAGTTACAGGCGCTATCTCCCGGGCACAGTCCGATGACAGATTTAAGTCATGTTCATCGTGGTGGTTAGGAGTGGCTGCCATGGGCTCGAATCCGTCGAAGATCAAGTCTCCGCGGATATCGACTACGTAATTCAGGCTTCTAAACCTGACCTAATGGCCAGGGGCGTCGCTGTCGATCTGCTCCAGATGGCCAAGCGAGTCGGCCCGCAGTGTGAAGCCACCGAATACGAAGATCTGCCCGGGGAGGAAAACTTCCCCGGACAGCGTTGTTGTAGATAATTGGCGGAGCCATCAAACCTTTTGACGACGGCGCAACGAAACTCTCAATGGAAGCACCAATGTTGGTGTCAAAACCGGCGGATCTCGGGTAGGGGGTCTCGAACTGTGCGTCTAAGGTTGATGGTAACAGGAGGCGGGGGACACGATGTTTACCCAGGTTCGGGCCCTCTCTATGGAGGTAATACCCTACTTCCTGCTTGATTGATCTTGATGAATATGAGTTTTACAAGAGTTGATCTACCACGGATCGTAATGGATAAATCCTAGAAGTCTAGCCCTGTATGATTATGATTGTTTTTCTATGGACTAAGCCCTCCGGTTTATATAGACACCGGAGGGGACTAGGGTTGTACAAAGTCAGTTACAGAGAAAGGAATCTTCATATCCAAACGCCAAGCTTGCCTCCACGCCACGGAGAGTCCCATCCGGACACGGGTGAGAGCCTTCGGTCTTGTATCTTCACATCCCAACTGCCCAGCCCACATCAATAGGTTGGACGTCCGAGGACCCCTTAGTCCAGGACTCCCTCAGACGTCGCCCTTCCCGACCCAACCCGTATGGGTCTTCTCGAATTTTTAAGAGTTCCGTCGAAGAAACGCCATAGCTGGCGCCCTTGGAACCTCGAGGAGGAAGATAGCGCGGAAGTCCGTCAATTGATGGGCAAGATAAAGATACTCGCCCAGTCCGGACTATCAATAGTCGAGGTAATGGTGACCTCCATAGTACGGGGGGTTCAGTCACTCCAATACAGAGGGCTTCCCATGTGGCACTATAATGGGGAAGATGACGCCTCCCGCTGCAGTCGGAAGGGTCCAGACACCTCTGCCGCTCTGGCCAAAATACTGGCCGAACTATACAAAGGGGAGAAAGAGGAATTCACTCGTATTAAGTTCCAAGATGGATTTTCCATGTACAGTCCTCCTAGCTGGGTGAGTTCAAATCCCACTACTTTACTCAATCTTCTCCCTGAGTAGATCTCAAAGGATATTAATCCATCCATTTGTAACAAGAATGGCGGAAAGTAACGAAGGGGCTCCACAGCCCCGCCCCACAGCCCAAGGATCACAACCGGGACCTACACCCCGGATTCGAAGAGGATTCGGACATATTGGTGGGGCTTGAAGACGGGGTATTCTACCAGGCGAGCTATGACGGCACGGAAGTAGCCATCATCGCTGACTATGCTGGTCTTCTCCCTGCCTCACATGTAAGTGATCGGGAGACATTGCCTCCGAAAGAGCTTCCTCATTCTACCTTACCCACCGCACTATCTTGTGCTCCAAAGGGGAGGCGTTCGGCGTGCCATCCCATGCCAGGGGCGACACCCAAGAGAGCGGTGCCCACACCAGGCAAGCCCTCGAGGAGGAAGGCAAGCGAAGAGACGACAGAGCTGTCGTCAAAGAGGTGTGGCTTTGTAAATATGCCCTCTGGTAGTCACATCCAACTGTGACATTGTCTATTTGCGTCTTATTAGGAAGAGCATTCGCCGGACTGTGTCCGGGGGTTCTGCCGGTCACACTCCCAATAGCCAGGTTCTAGACCCTGCTATAACAATGAGGATTGATATGGGAGCAACGCCGGACAGTCCTTTAGCGGAGGATTCGGATGATGTATCCGTCACAAACTCGGAGGTGGAGAGCGCCATGAACCATCAGCGTCGGAGGGCCGCTCTGCGCGACCCCGGATTTTCAAAAGAGGCATTCAGTGCCTTTAGTTCGGCTAATGCATATATCTGAGCTGCTCAAGACGGGCTTGCCAGAGCCACAGACCAACATTTGAAAGATATGCGGGTGAGCTCACATTGCACAAAACTAATAATTATATACTATTAGCCCCCAAGACTTAAAGCAGTTGATTTAACTGATTTAAGGATAATCGTATAACCAGGTGCTTACGGAGAAGAAAAGCTTGTTGTCTCAGGAGCTGGAAAAATGTCGGACCCAGCTTGCTGCTGCGACTGCCGAACTGGAGAAATCCAAGAAGGCATAAACTGGTAATGTGTCCCTCTATCGAGAAAAAATAAAATTATGTACTAGCAATGTTAACACAGTTGCACATCTCATGACAGGATCGTCAGACCAACTGGAAGAGGCACTGGAGGTCGCACAAGCGGGTGAACAAGAAGCCAAAAGGCAACGCGCCGCGGGCGAACGTATATTGACACTGGTCAGGGAGGAGAAAAACAAACTCCAAGATTCGAACACCCAGCTGGGCGAAGAACTGAAAGATGTGCGGCCCAGCTGGCTGACTCCGTGAAGGAAAATAAGAGGCTGCGAGGTGGCATATTTAGTATGTGTTCAAACTTACTCCCGTGTACTTGGGCGTGGAAAGGAACTAACAGAGTTATGTCTGCAGGTATGCTGACTGGCCGGCCCGAAGAGGAGATGTCCGGACGTTCAGGTGATCTGCTACGAGAGTTGTCGCAAATGCACGAACGAGGTCGGCAGGCAATGCGGAGTGTTGCCAAGGCCTTATGGCCATCTGCCTCCCCTCCAGGAAGTATGGAGGAGCTTGTACAGCTATTCAAGGGAGCGCGGCGGCGTTTCCGATTATGGAAGATATCGGCCTGCCGAGAAGGTGCGCGAGAGGCCTGGGCCATGGTGAAAACACGGTATACC
This sequence comes from Aegilops longissima, assembly GCA_021605205.1. Classification (NCBI taxonomy): domain Eukaryota; kingdom Viridiplantae; phylum Streptophyta; class Magnoliopsida; order Poales; family Poaceae; genus Aegilops; species Aegilops longissima. The sequence goes on along the minus strand of CM038677.1, from coordinate 778,594,415 downwards.
AAGCTTGATCCGAATCATATGGCCCGGGTCAGACCTCGAGGGTCAGATGGAAAAGAAATTCCCATGAGTTTGGTATATGACCAAGTAGAAGTAGTGGCAAAATACTCTCTACAGGATTGTAAGTTAGACGACATGTTGGACGGCATAGAAGAAGACGTGTTTGGGTCCTAATGGCTGTGTACTTTTACATGACGTATTTGTCCCTAGCCGGATTGTAAAACGATTGTCATGGCAGACCTTTTCGCTTCAACCTCTCGAACCTAAGGTGCGGAGTGTTTTCGAATACCTCAGCGGCAAAAATAAACCGGGGTATGCGTGGAAACCAGGCGTAGGGGTCATAGTTGCTTGAACAGGCAAGTTGTATCCCACTAGCTATGCATATTACATTGTGGTTGTAAGAGACATCTTCCAGAGAGAGTAGTTCCGTAAGGGTTCTTTTCCCTGGGTGAGCATGCGGTTAACGTGCATGTCCGAACTGTGACTGAAAAATCGCAGTATATGTAACTTCTGGGGATTTGTAATGGGTAAAAACATCTTTAGTTCGCTGACCGAATATTCCCTTAAGAACACTAGCTTTCGGCTTCACCCAATCTGAGGTACACATCCGGATGACCCGGCAGTAACAATCGTAGAGGTGCTCCCTTTATGCCCTAGCCGAACTAATGGGAACGTAGGGCATAAGCACAGGAGCCAGGCAACCCAGCTTGGCCAAAACTTAAGTCATATCGATGCATATAATAGCGAAGAAAAGGTATATACGAGGAAGAAACACATATGTAGTGAGCTTGATTCTCGGAAATTAATAATAATAAGCTTCTGTACAAGAAGCCCCCAGGTACAATTGACGATCAAATTTGAGAATGTGTTCGCCGTAGGTGCACGGTTTAGCCGCACGAAAGCTTTAAGGCTAAGAAAAGGAGAAAAGCGAAAAGAGGAGAACAAATTAAAACAAAAGGGGGTAAGGAGACAAACAAAGAGTTCGGTGCTAGGCATAGAATCTTTGAAGTCTGGCCGCATTCCATGGGTTCGGCTTTAGGCGGTTATTTGAGGCATCACGCAGGCGGTACGCTCCTCCCATTAGAACTTTGTCAATAATGAAGGGACCTTCCCACTTGGGCTTGAGTTTGTCTTTTTTCTTCTCCAGCAAGCGTAGAACGAGTTCGCTGACATTATAAGTCTTGGCCCGCACTTCTCCCCTTTGATATCTGCGAGCTTGCTGCTGATAAAATGCGGAACGGACTTTTGCAACATCGCGCTCCTCCTCCAGGGCATCTAAGTTGTCCTGCCGATCAAGCTCGGCCTCTCTCTCTTCGTACATGCGCACTTGCGGTGAGTCATGAATAATGTCGCAGGGTAACACAGCCTCTGCACCGTACACCATGAAGAAGGGTCTATATCCGGTAGTCCGGTTGGGTGTGGTCCATAGCCCCCAGAGTACGGAGTCTAGCTCCTCAACCCAGTGATTGTCTGATTCTTTCAAAGACCGCACTAGTCTGGGCTTAATGCCGCTCATAATAAGACCATTGGCTTGTTCGACTTGACCGTTTGTTTGTGGGTGATAGACGGAGGCATAATCGAGCTTAATGCCCAGATTAGCACACCAGGTTTTCACCTCATCTGCTATGAAATTGTAGCCGTTGTCGGTGATGATGCTGTGTGGAACACCATAACGGTGCACAACACCGGATATGAAGTCTATCACAGGCCCGGCTTCGGCCATTTTAACTGGTTTGGCCTCTATCCACTTAGTGAATTTATCCACCATGACCAGCAGATATTTTTCTTATGGCTTCCTCCTTTAGGCCTTGCTCGGTTCCACAGGGTTTCAAGGGGTTTGGAGCAGATTTGGCAGGGATTAAATCCCCAGCAAGTCAAAATCCACATCAAACCCCTCCAATCCTCTCCAATCCCCATGTGGTGGGGATTAACCGAACAAGGCCTTAAGGGGTCTGACCATATCAAGCCCCCAGACCGCAAAAGGCCAAGTGATGGGGATTGTTTGTAGAGCGGTGGGTGGCATATGGCTTTGGTTGGCAAAAAGCTGGCATCCGATGCATCGTTGGACAAGGTCCTGTGCATCTGCTCGGGCCGTCGGCCAATAAAAACCTGTACGGAAGGCCTTGCTTACAAGGGCCCGAGCTGCAGCGTGGTGGCCGCCGAGACCGGCATGAATTTCAGCCAAGAGCTCCCGCCCCTCTTCCTCGGAGATACATCTTTGAAGTACTCCGGTAGTGCTTTTCTTGTAGAGTTCTCCGTTATGAATCTTCTAGGCTTTCGAGCGCCGTACAATGCGGCGAGCCTCATTCTGATCTTCAGGGATTTCTCGTCTATCAAGGTAGGCCAAGAATGGTTCGGTCCATGGGGCAATGATTGCCATGATAAGATGAGCCGACGGTGTTATTTCGGTGGCCGAGCCCCCGATGATATCAGTGTGTTCGGAATTCTGGGTCATATTCAGATCCGGACTGGCATTGCCGCTCTCCCCTTGCCACACCACGGATGGCTTGAAGAGCCTTTCCAGAAAGATGTTAGGTGAAACGGGGTCGCGCTTGGCGCCGATGCGAGCAAGGACATCCGCCGCTTGATTACTTTCTCGAGCCACATGATGAAACTCGAGCCCCTCGAACCGAGCCAACATTTTTGAGAACGGTGTTACGGTAAGCCGCGATCTTCGGATCTTTGGCATCAAAATCTCCATTTATTTGAGATATTGCGAGGTTTGAATCCCCGCGCACTTCTAGGTGTTGAATGCCCATGGAGACAACCATCCGAAGGCCATGCAATAAGGCCTCGTATTCGGCTGCATTGTTGGAGTCTGTGTATAATATCTGGAGTACGTATTGAACTGTATCTGCAATGGGGGATGTTGAGACCACACCCGCTCCTAAGCCTGCCAGCATTTTGGAGCCGTCGAAGTGCATGACCCAGTTGGAATATGTGTCGTACTCTTTAGGGAGTTCGGCTCCTGTCCATTCGGTGACGAAGTCGGCCAGTACCTGAGATTTAGTAGCTCGGCGTGGTTTGTATGTTATGTCGAATGGGAGGAGCTCAATGACCCACTTGGCGATCCGGCCCATGGCATCGCGGTTATTTATTATGTCATTGAGTGGTACTTCGGAGGCCACCGTGATTGAACACTCTTGAAAATAGTGTCGTAGCTTCCGGGATGCCATGAAGACCGCCTATGCTATTTTTTGATAATGAGGGTACCGGGATTTGCATGGTGTGAGGACAGTGGATATGTAGTATACCGGCTTCTAAAGCGGGAAACTGTTGTCTTCCTCCTCTCATTCGACGACGAGCACCGCACTCACGACCTGGTGCATTGCAAATATGTATAATAACATGGGTTTGCTGATGTTTGGTGCGGCCAAGATTGGATTGCTTGCTAAAAGAGCCTTTATTTCTTCCAGTCCGGTGGTTGCCACGTCCGTCCACTCAAAGTGGTCGGTGTGTCGGAGAATACGATAAATTAGCAATGCTTTTTCTCCTAGTCGGGTGATAAAATGGCTTAAAGCGGCCACACATCCGGCTAGTTTTTGGACTTGTTTAAGGTCTGTTGGGTCTAATATTGATTTAACCCGAATCCGATGATTTTTGGAGGCTCTATGGGTCTATATTTATTGGTGGAAAAGAGGCTTAGGGGTCAAAGGCTAGGCAATGTGGGACTAAACGTATACATACGCAGATAAATTTCAAAAATAGTCATGCGTATTGGGCTAAGACTTCGCCAGGCAGGCTGCAGCGTATGCGTGTTGTTTTTTTTTTTCAATGAAGGAAGAAAGAAAAAAAAACTAGAAGGGAAAAGTTGGCTGAGCCTGGCCCATTTAGGAGGAGGGAAAAAGAAAAAAAACAAAGGAGCGCCTATGCTACTATGATGCGCACGTCGGCGACATAGTTAGTTTCAGGCGACGTGCTGTTTTTGTTATTTGTTTCTTTTGTAAAACAGAAAGTTTATAAACTGAAAACGAAAATAAAACTAAAACTTTATATAGGCATATTATATATCAAAATTTTCAGAAAAAGATTTCCTACAAGATGAACATTATTCTAGCTTCAAATAAAATACACACAAATTCAAATAAAACAAAGAGTGCTTCTGCTCTAGAAAAATCCAGTAAAAATCATTTTTAAAATACCAAAATTAATTCAAATTTATTTCTCTCCAATTTTCTGATGTAGGGAATCATGTTACCCTATTTTCCATATATTTTATTTTGGAGAAAATAATTTGAATAAAACTCAAATAACTCCAATTGAAAATAAATTCAAAAGAACTTTGAATTTAATTCTTTGAAACTCCCAACTCATATTTCATATGTTTTGAAGAAGTCATTTTATCTTCGCCGTGAAAATCATTGAGTTGCATAAAGTTCCTGGGTTAGAAATATTTTCCAAATGAAATTCAAATATTTTCAACACCCTTGTCATTTAAATAAATGGAAGAAGTCATGTCATCTTCTCTTCGTGGTTTTGTGGTGAAAAGAATTTGAATTCACGGAGATCATAAAATGCAAAATGAAAGTTTGGGAAAGTCCTTTTATTCCCTCACATTTAACTTTCAAAAAGTTTCGAATTTCACTCAATCAATCACACAACAATCAAGCAACAATCAAATCTATCTATTTATTATAACATTCCAAAATTTAGAATTTTGGGATGTTACAAACCTACCACCCTTAAAATGAATCTCGTCCTCGAGATTCAGAGAGGCTAGAAAGAAATAGGTTAGGTTTGGGGTCTTCTCAAAAATCCATCGATCGTCTCCGGGGGTCTCGGGTGCTACCACCCTTAGAAGCATGCTTACGGTTCCATCAAAACTCATATACGCCATCCTTATTGTTGACAGTGTCGGTCTTCTCAGATCGTAAGGATAATTCCTTCTCTGGGCTCTTCCGTAGTGGCATAACCTTTTCCTCAATTCTTTTGTCCTTTACTCTTGGTAAGGTTATTCCGAGACTGGGTCTTCTTAGCTGACGGGTCTGGCACCAATACTAATCAGTTATCGATATCTGATGGTGGTCAACAATTTACGGTTTCTCCTGCAGAAAACGGGTCTGGGTTGAACCTCACCGTATATCCTACGATTGGCAACAACTGCCGTGTACAAGGGAAAATACTTATACCATTCTAAGGTTCAAACAAGGTTTTGATCGTCGTCCCTCTACTAGAGGTAAGTCACTCAGATTTACCATCCCATATAGCAAGGCGAATAATAAGAGTAAGTCGGTATGGTGATCAATCCATCCCGCACCCAAATCATTACCTTGTACATGCTTTAGCTTAATCTCGCATTCTAACACTCGGTCATCCTCACAAGCATTGCAGAATTTATCTTGTCGACGAACCAAGTTCGAAAATCCATTGATTACGCAAGCCAAACAAACATTTATCGCTTTCTTCACAACTCTCGTGTTCTGCGTGAACTCCTATAAGATCGTCGGTCGATAAAATCGTAACTTCTTCCGTGGTTTTCCTTCAAAGAAGAGTGTGCTTGCTTCTTGGCAAGTCCCGGGCCCGTGGGTTATGGCCCATCTCATCACTTGTAAACCTTGAACTCATCCTCGGGCAGCTGATCGTTATCCCAACATCCAACTTCCAGCATACTTAAATCCATCCAATTGTACTGTCTTCCTTCCTTCTATTGGCACCAAACTAGAACATGATTACTCGACTCATCATGGAATTTCCATCGATCCATATTTCCAACATCATACCTCCTTTATATCCAATAGTAATTCATCTCTTCATCCTCATGGGATATCCCACATACCGAGATAAAACTTATACTTATGAAGTCCATACTCACTTCGTGTGACATCATTATCCTTTCCAGGTCAAGCGCCCTTATAGGGAATATTGGCCATCTCGCATGGCACTTCTTCAATCGGGAAACATGAAACACATCCTGAACTCCTAACAGTCCTTCGGTGACTCCAATTTGTTGGCCACTTCTCCCATACGCCCAAAACTCGGTATGGTCCTACAAATCTCGGGCTAACTTTCCTTAACTCCAAATCGCTTAACTCCTCGCAGAGGGGACACACGAAGACATGCTCTGTCTCCAATTTCATAGACTACCTCCTTGCAATTTTGAGTCTGCATAACTCTTCTGCCAGGACTGAGCTACCTTCAGTTTATCTCGAATCAACTTAACATTCTCTTCTGACTCCTTGATCACATTTGGTCCAAACAACTGACGGTCTCCAACTTCACCCCACATCAACGGTGTCTGGCTCCTTCTCCCATACAAAGCTTAAAAAGGGGCCATCTTCAAACTGGCTGGGTAACTGTTGTTGAATGAGAACTCCTCGTAAGGTAGATTATCATCACTACTAGATCCATAATCTAGCGCACACGCTCTCAACATGTCCTCCAAAATCTGATTGACTCTCTTGATTTATCCATCCGTCTCATGGATGAAAGGCTCAGATCAACTCTAGCCTAGTACCCAAAGTCCGTGCAGCTGATTCCAAAACTTTGAGGTAAACTGTGTTCCTCACGATGGTCCTCTAACTCCATGCGACATACGATCCTTGTCAAATATATCTTGGCCAACTTCGCACTTGTATAGGTGGTTTTCACCGATAAAATGAGCCACTTTGGTCAAGCTTAATCAACTACTACCCAGATAGAATCATATCCCGACCAGGTTCGGGAAATCCGTAATGAAATCCATGCCAAGCTTATCCCGCTCCATTCGGTATCGCATAGGCTATAGTAATCTGGCTGGCTTCGATGCTCTACTTTTACTCCCTCCGCATACATCACTTACGGCTACATACTCCGCAATATCCTTCTTCATACCATTCCACCGTAAACACTCTTTCAAATCCACATACTTCTTGGTGTTTCTGTATTAATCGAGTATGGGGAGTCGTGAGCCTCAAGTATTAACTTCCCGATCTACGCATTATTAGGCACATATACACGGTCCTCGCACCATAAGGTGTCATGCTCATCCTTACGAAAACATTTGGCCTTTCCTTGGCTCATTCTCTCTTTTACCTCAGCAATCTCTTTGTCATCCCTCCGTCCTTCACGGATCTTTCCCAACAATGTAGGTGAACTTCCATTGCTGCAACAAAACCTTTGGGAACAATGTCCAACTAAAGTTCCCCGAGATCCTCGGCTAACTCCTTTGGTAATCCTCTGCTTATGAGGGTATTCATCCTTGTTTTCTTTATGGTTGTGTCCTATTTCTCCACAAAGCTTGTATGCACAAGGTTTCTTCATATCCTTTCCATAAGGTCACAATTTCTGGGACACTAGCCAAGACTTTAACAAAGTCCACTTAAATTCTTTCCAACTGGTTACTCCTTGCCATCCATTGATGGTTTGGTACATCCTCCACCAAGTAGCAGCACCTCTTTCAAAACATTGAAGAGCATGCTAGGCCATATCCTTTCTGGCTATAGGGTTATTCTCCATGTGATCCTCCATGTTCTGAATCCATCGGTCTGTATCCAATTGACTCAACGGTCCAGAAAATACAAGCTCATCTCCATTCATCATCTATTGGGTCCAGGGGTATTGGGGTGGTATAAGGGAGATAGAGAGGGATACACACAATACAAACAAAAGTTTTGAAAAGACAGATTTTGTTGTGGCTGTCGGAAAAACATAAAACAAATGACAGCTCACAATCATCGCATCTAACATAGGTATATAACAGGGGTTGGGTCTTCTAAAGGTCAATAAATCTTCAACGTCACCAAACTCTTCAAGTCTTGTTCATGTCTCGATGGCTTCTTCGATCATGCTTGTCCTTCTCAAGTCCTTTTTGCCAGCTCATCTCTGTTGACACGAAGTCTCTTGTGACGTCCTTTAATAGTCCTGGAGTTGCATTCCAAACTTATGGGTTTCAACATCCTTGGCATGAACCATGGTCCTACTGTCCTTCAATTCTCGATTTAATCTCCGGTATCTCGTGGTTTAGCTCCTCCCGCTGGCTACTTTCACTTCGGGTCCTGTGTTCTTCACTTAAACGCTTCCTTATCAAATAATGTTTTTCGTAGGTCCATCTTAAAATCATTGATGTAATAATCCAGATCCCGGTGTTACATCAGCTAGGGTTAAACTTCACCTCTTACTGATAGGTGCTCCATCAGCCTTCTACCATCCAATCCTTCCATGCATATGCATGCTTAACTCAAAGACGGTGACAATAGCATAAGCGAGCGATAACATCATGGATAGCGTGTTTTTCTTCTTGTCATTGTCATGAGCTATCATTCCATGGTTGATATCTCCTGCCTTAGGGTTTTCTTAACAAAAACTTTGAGTTCTAATGCTCCATGTTCCGGTCTTTCTCCGATGCACCTTGATCTCGGGTATTGACAGCTTCCATAGTCTGCCAGGTTCCATAAGGGTAGCCTTTCTAGGTCATACTAAATCTGGAAATTCTTGAAAGCCTTCAAATTCTCCTAGTCTTCGGAGTCTTCAACAGCTGTAGTTTCCATTTACACGGTAAAATCCTCTTCATTCCCATTGGTCTTAGTTGTCCGATATCTTTTCTCCTTGGAGTGGTATCATCAGTCGAAACTTCGAGTGGTCAAAAGGGGAAAAGGGGTATGGTCTCACTAAAAGGGAATATTTGAATAAACTCAGAAGAGAAGAGAGATAAAAAATCTTTTTGAAAATGAAGTTGTAGAGAAAAATCTTTCCTATGGGCTTGTCAGTTTTAGGGTCACGTCCCATATCAACATGTGCTCGATACCATCTTGTAGCGACCCGACCGAATGGATCAAGTCTCGTGCTTAGGTGTCATCCCCGGATCGGTATGTCGACACACACAAGACTCAAGGATTTATAACAGAGGTAAATCACATGTATAAAGTAACGTAAATACTATTACCTCGATCCAAAATATAGCGGAAGCAACAAGGTTGTGGATTCCCATCAACACCAACGGCAAAGTTGAGTATAGGAAATCGTAACCCTAACGTATCACTTACTGTCGTTCTGCGAAAAGTCGCAACATGAAAAGTTGCAGCCCGAAACGGGTCAAGACATGGAATATGCCGCAATGTAACACATAGAGAGTAATGAAAGAATAAGCCTATACTACATGCATATATGGCTGGTGGAAAGCTCTACGGTTACAGTTTTGCATAAAGCCAACTTTTCCCTACAGCAAAGGAATAAATTTATTTAACTATCATGGTGGTTGTTAAACATTGAGAATGGTTGACAGCATTCTCAATCCCAATTAAAAGTACTCATTAAACCCAAACAAATTATTTAGAGTAACGTGATGAGATCAACATGATAATCCAAGAACTAGATACTCAAGATGTCCATAACCGAGGACACGGCTAATCATGATTAGTTTATACACTCTGCAGAGGTTTGTGCACTTTTCCCCACAAGACTCGATCTCCTCCGTTTGATTTCTCGCACTACATGGTGTTTGAGAAACGGATGACCGAGACATAGTCTTTCAGAAGCACTAGCACCTTACATGTGGGTAGACCGTACCAACCTACAACCCCTACATCTGCTAGTCTACCCGTAAGAGTTCGCACAACTTAATCAACTATGCCAGAGCCCATAATGGCTTGTGGCTGCACACGGAAGTTTCTAGCATGAATAATCTTATGATCCCTTTGAGCCTGGGTGGCGGTCCGAAGAAATACAGCAAATCCTGATAGAAACCAGTGCCTCAATCCACCCGGATGTGTGTTTAAGTTGCCACCTTAAATAAACCATTAAATAACAATCTCACAAATTGTCATGGATACTCTCACCCAATCCACGCTCATCGGCATAGCATGGCATAATAAGCTTAACGAGAAGTAACTCCCAAGGGTTTCATAATAAAACAAGTAATAGGTACTACTCAATCTACTTCCCATCCCACAATTTAATTAGATCCTAATCATGCAATGTTTGAGGATAGATCTAATGCATAAAAACTGGGTATGAGAAGAGGTATGATCAAAGTGTTACTTGCTCGCAATGTTGATGAAGATGATTCAGCACTCAAAACTCTTGATAGCTCTACTCGACACACTCCGGTCAATCTATCGTAATCAAGCAATAGTAACCACACATAAGCAATCACTCAAAGGATCAGAAAGAACGAAGAAGACGATTCAGAAAACATCAAAACCAAGAAAATAACTCTTGCAACATAGAACAATTTCTAACAGTACCAAAATTATGTGAATTTGGCCTTATCAGAAAGTTTAGGTCAAGAGCTTCGCTTTGCAAAAGGAATCAACTCAAACGGATTTACGGAACTCAAGTTATGAATAAAAGAAGTTTGAATATGAATCTGAACAAATTTCGAAATTTGAAAATTTCAAAAAGTTGATGTGACAGGTTAACTGGATCGGTGAAAACAAGACGAAACTATAGGCGCTGGTTTTATCTAATTTGGATAAACGAGTAAAAAGTTATGGCTATTTGAAAAATCAGGGTCAAGCTATTTTACGAAAGAAAAATAAGCTATGGAAAAAAATACAAAGAAATATACCTTTATAAGGTAGAGAAAGACAACTTCGGAGAGAGAAGACGAAGTCGCGCCGGAGAGGAGAAAAATATTTTTCTTAAATGAATCTAGTCAAACCAAAATATTGATTTAACCCGAATCGGATGATTTTTGGAGGCTCTATGGGTCTATATTTATTGGTGGAAAAGAGGCTTAGGGGTCAAAGGCTAGGCAATGTGGGACTAAACGTATACATACGCAGATAAATTTCCAAAAAAAAAGTCATGCGTATTGGGCTAAGACTTCGGCCAGGCCGCGCGCGTGTACGTGTGGTTTTCTTTTTTTTTTCAATGAAGGAAGAAAGAAAAAAAAACTAGAAGGGAAAAGTTGGCTGAGCCTGGCCCATTTAGGAGGAGGGAAAAAGAAAAAAACAAAGGAGCGCCTGTGCTACTATGATGCGCACGTCGGCGACAGTTAGTTTCAGGCGCGCGTGCTGTTTTTGTTATTTGTTTCTTTTTTTAAAACAGAAAGCGATAAACTGAAAAACGAAAATAAAACTAAAACTTTATATAGGCATATTATATATCAAAATTTTCAGAAAAAGATTTCCTACAAGATGAACATTATTCTAGCTTCAAATAAAATACACACAAATTCAAATAAAACAAAGAGTGCTTCTGCTCTAGCAAAATCCAGTAAAAAATTATTTTTAAAATACCAAAATTAATTCAAATTTATTTCTCTCGAATTTTCTGATGTAGGGAATCATGTTACCCTATTTTCCATATATTTTATTTTTGGAGAAAAATAATTTGAATAAAACTCAAATAACTCCAAATTGAAAATAAATTCAAAAGAACTTTGAATTTAATTCTTTGAAACTCCCAACTCATATTTCATATGTTTTGAAGAAGTCATTTTATCTTCGCTCGTGAAAATCATTGAGTTGCATAAAGTTCCTGGGTTAGAAATATTTTCCAAATAAAATTCAAATATTTTCAACACCCCTTGTCATTTAAATAAATGGAAGAAGTCATGTCATCTTCTCTTCAGGGTTTTGTGGTGAAAAGAATTTGAATTCACGGAGATCATAAAATGCAAAATGAAAGTTTGGGAAAGTCCTTTTATTCCCTCACATTTAACTTTCAAAAAGTTTCGAATTTCACTCAATCAATCACACAACAATCAAGCAACAATCAAATCTATCTATTTATTATAACATTCCAAAATTTAGAATTTTGGGATGTTACAACTCCTAAGTGGGAAACCGCTTAGGTTGTGATCGGTGTGAACAGGTTTGCAATTAAATATAGCGTGGTAGTAATTTGGAATGTGACGAGACGCAAGCTCAAAATTTATTGACGGTTCTAGTTTCGAAGTGCGGCACTATTCCCGGATGGCATAACGTGGGCACGTGTTCTCGGCCGTGGTGTAGCATATGCCATGGCACTTCTTTTTCTACTGCTGTGTACGTGCAATAACTGGCACCGTCGGATACATATCTTACGGTTATTGGGGCGTTCAACAGGAATAGCCTCATGGCGAGCTATAGACTAGTCTTTTTTTTCACATGCATTACATCGACACATGTCATCTCTCTCCCTCTTTCCCACGCACACACCTATCACTCGGGACTTCTCGCACGCACCATCTCTAGCTCCCTAGGTCGATGCCACCCACATACACTAGTACTCTGAGTTTAGTACGTTATACAGGAAGAGAAGAGGTGCACGCACGCACTCATACTCTCTCACACACGCTTCTGTAGCTACGAATTGTAGTGTTCTCAACCATCCGATTAGCTCTATCATAGGTTTCGCGTTGCTCCTTGGCCTTGATATTGAGAAGTTTAAAACGCGGAGGCTAAACTGGAGGCGCGAGGTTTTGGTTAATGTGCGGGCCGCACACGGCACCAACACGACACGAGCTTCGTCTGCCTGGTGCACAGTTGGGTGAGTTGTCCAAGTATAGACACAACCAGGCCCTCCTCGGTATCTGCGCCTCGACTTATGCACAGAGAAATTAGGATTGGAGGGAGTACTACTAGTAGTAGTACTGCTTTGATGCGTCGCGTCAACTCGCACAAGTATGCAACACTTGTTGAACAAACAAGCATATAAGCGGTTATACTTCTTACCCAAAGGATCTTTATATCCAACAGACACAAAATATCCATTCGACTGTTAGAAATTACTTTAACTGCTGATCTGATGTCAAAGTAATTGCTGCATCGCCACCAAAACCCAACATCTCTTAAGCTAAAGTAGACCGAGCTAACCCTTATATTAGCATATTACTAAGATAAACAGAAGGCACTATAGAATCATTAAGGATGTGAGCTTGTTAATCTAAATGTGGAGGTACACCATCCTCGACAACCCAGCACCGGCCAGTAGCTTGGGCGGAACTGTGAAGAAGGTCAGCTCCTGCACGGCGACGTCGCCGGGATCCTTGCTGCTTGTCACCTCCATTTCCACCTTGACGGCGTCGGTCCTGCCTTTGGGCTCCCCCGGCGGGCCGTTCGTCCACAGCTTGGCCACGTAGTGCGGCAGTGGGGACACACTACTAGAAAAACAGCAATAGCCAATATGGACACTAATGGCGCACCTATACAAAGTGCGCGATTACTATGTGTATGACTGGGTCAAACCTTGGTCAAACTTAGTAATGGCGCACTTTGCATAGGTGCGCCATTACTATGTCAAACTTAGTAATGGCGCACCTATACAAAGTGCGCAATTACTGACTTTGACCAAGGTTTGACCAAGTCATACACATAGTAATGGCACACATTGTGAAGGTGCGCCATTACTAAATGCACCCCCCTCGTGGACCGCATTTTCAGTTTAAAAAAATAAAAGAAAATGATGGAAATGTCAAAAAAATAAAAGAAAATAAGTTTCCCATGTGATATGTGGTCTAGTTGTTGGGAAAATTTACAAATATGAATTTTTGACTTTATTTATAAAATCTCTCTGGAATTTAGTAAAATGGGCATAACTTTTGCATACGAACTCGAATTAAAAAGTTTTTTATATGAAAAATCATCTACTCAAAAAGTTACATCCGAATTCAATGGGGGGAACCCCGTTGAAGATTTTTAGAATCCCCAAAAACCTAATAGAATAAAAGATACAGGGCTTTTAAGATCTAGAGGGGGGAAATGGAAAAAAAATTCAAACTTAGTAATGGCGCACCATTTTCTAGGTGCGCCACTAGTAACAGAAAAAAAATTGGTTTCGAATTTTTTTTTGGAAAAAATGTTCAAAATATGATATGTAATATGACAGGGAAGTTTGAAATATTTTTTTAAAATTTCATTACACTCATGAACATGATCAAAGTCCTAGACATCAACAAGGTTTAATAGGATTGATATGATAGATATATCAACAAGTGTCTGTTAAGTGAGCTAGTGCTGGGGTTGGATAGAACTGAGAAGTTAAGCGTGCTCGGGCTGGAGTAGTGTGAGGATGGATGACCTTCCGGGAAGTTTGACCACGGAGTGCGATTTGACTTGAGATTAAGCATATTGACCCGAGATTAAGCCATAGTGACCCGAGATTAAGAAAAAAAGAAAAAAAATTGAAAAAAAATCTGAAAAAAAATTGTTAGTAATGACACACTTCTATGTGGTGCGCCATTACTAAGTCAGATAGTAATGGCGCACTTCTAGGCATAGTAATGGCGCACTTACTAACAGTTACTAGTGGCGTGTTAATAGTGGCGCACCTATAGTGCGCCATTAATAGCAAAAACTGGTGCGCCACTAACAGCCTTTTTTCTAGTAGTGACGCCCCCACTCTGATGCAGACAACCGACACGGTGATAGGCGCGCCGATGTCGAGCACGCCGCCGACCAAGAAAAATGTGCGACCGTCCTCCTCCACGAACAGCAAGAGCCGTGGCTCCGACAGTGGCACTTGCTGTTGGAGCACCTTGCCGTACTGGATCATGTGCATGAGCATGGGATGCACGGTGCTGATGTGGTGGGAGAGTCACCGGCGGCGGGCCTTCGTAGCTGCAGATGGGCACGAGGCATTTGCAGGGCGTGAGCGGACACACGCTCTGGTGATCGGCGAGCTTGTGGTAAGTGATGTAGAGCCCACAACCTTCGTGCGAGCACTCCACCCTCACCGAGGAGAGGACGGCGTCCACCGCCGTGTTCCGCATGTCGAAGCCACCGCTGCGCCAGACTGCACCGCTGCCTGGTTCCGGCGCTTCGCGCCAGGCAGATCCAAGCAAGCCGTGCCATCCCTTGCACTTCACATCAATCAAGAAACCCGCACCTTGCTCGATCAGTCGAACAGAAGAGATGTATTCGGACCTCATACACTGGAGGCTTCAAGGGTCAGAGGCACAAGGGGTAGTGGTCCAAGGTGAGGTCCATCGAGACCATAGAGAGCTCCATCGTCGGGTCATGTTCCATCGGCATGATCTCGCCCTCCTTGTGCACAACCATCTCTCGCTTTAGGGCCAGGGCATTACAAAGCTTTACCGTCACATATTCATCCCTACTCTTATAAAAAACCGAGTTTGTGATGATGGTGTGCCTGCCATCTTGTAATATAGACCGTCCGATCTACATCTGACGGATAGAAAGCAAACTATGACAATTTTACAAAAGATACCCGCACCTCTCTCCACATTACAGATAAGGCCTTGCCTCGTTCATCCTTATGTCCCACAACCTCATTGCTGAGCAATTAAAAAAGGAAGTCTCTAGAACAATCTAGCATGGTGGTCGCTGCCGCCTGCCGGCACCGTCCATCCCCATGCCTCCGCCTAGTCCGACCACCAGTCACCACCATGCCCCACTCCTCCTCACCTTATCTCTCATCTTTCTCGAGATATCATTTTTTCGATGAAATTCTCGAGATACCATTTTTCCGATAAAATTCTCGAGATATCATTAGTTTTTACACATGGGATTACTCCTACATGGGTCAATCACAACAGGTGTTTTGTAAAAAAATGCATCTTGATGTTCCATGCAATGCACGGGCATCTTGCTAGTACTACTTCAAGGTGCATTAAATCAACACATGCCAGTATCAAAAGCAAAGTTACGACATGCATGCATGCGTTGTAATTAATGCATCGAGAAACGCAAATTATTGAAATATATTGAGTGCACTGCTTTGATGTGTCGCGTCAACTCGTACAACAATGAGAAGTTTGATTACAACACCCTCTCCCTCACGGACTGAGCTCCGGTGCCTTAACGGCACCTGCCTTTGGCTGTTTGACAGGTGGGCCAGCAACCTGTTGGGCCCACCTGTCATACACCCAAAGGCAGGTGCAGTAAGTCAATGAAGTTGCATCCCTCCCTCGCCCATGAGCGTGGTGGCTCGCAGGACTAGGAGAAGCTTTCGCTACACGCTCTCCCTTCCGCACGCGGTGGACATGCAGCAGTTCATTCGGTGTCAGATGGCCAGAAACATACTGTAGTACTCCAATGCAGTAGTACCATCATTGTTCGACTTCCCGAAGAGGTGAAGAGCCAAGCGCAACCCGGACGCTCGTGTGGCAGTTTCATGTGTAGAGTAGTCTAGAATAGCGTGTACCGTGCCTCTAAGCTAAAAATCGTTGGGGTCGGCTCCATGCTATTGTTGAGGAACGTTGCAGAAAATAAAAAATTTCCTACGGTTTCACCAAGATCAATCTATGAGTTCATCTAGCAACGAGAGAAAGGAGTGCATCTACATACCCTTGTAGATCGCGAGCGGAAGCGTTCAAGAGAACGGGGTTGAGGGAGTCGTACTCGACGTGATCCAAATCACTGGTGATCCTTGTGCTGAACGGATAGCACCTCCGCGTTCAACACACGTACGGAGCGGAGACGTCTCCCGCGCCTTGATCCAGCAAGGTGGAGGGAGAGGTTGAGGAAGAGAGCTCCAGCAGCAAAGACGACGGCGTGGTGGTGGTGGAGAGGCAAGATTCGGCAGGCTTCGCCAAGTTCTTAACGGAGGAGGAGAGGTGTTGGGAGGGAGGGCTGCGCCTTGGATGTTGTATGCAGCCTCCCTCGCCCCTCTATTTATAGGGGAAGGGAAGGGGCGGCCTCTACATAAGATCTAGAGGGGGCAGCGGCCAAGGGAGGGGGGCTTGCCCCCCAAGGGGGCGCCCCACCAGGGTTCCCCCAACCCTAGGCGCATGGGCCCAAGGGGGTGCGCCCAGCCTCCAGGCTGGTTCCTGCCCACTACGGCCCATGAGGCCCTCCGAGAGAGGTGGCCCCTCCGGTGGACCTCGAACCCCTCCGGTGGCCCCGGACAATACCGATATGCCCCGAACCTTTCCGTGACCGTATGACAACTTCCCATATATAAATCTTCACCTCCGGACCATTCCGAACTCCTCATGACGACGGTATCTTATCCGGACTCCAACAACATTCGTAATCACATACAAGTCTTCCTAATAACCCTAGCGCCACCGAACCTTATGTGTAGACCCTACGGGTTCGGGAGACATGCGACATGACCGAGACGCCTCTCCGTCAATAACCAACAGCGGATCTGGATACCCATGTTGGCTCCTACATGCTCCTCCATGATCTCATCGGATGAACCACGATGTCGAGGATTCAATCAATCCCGTATACAATTCCCTTTGTCAATCGGCACGTTATTTGTCCGAGACTCGATCGTCGGTATCCCAATACCTCGCTTAATCTCGTTATCGCAAGTCACTTTACACGCATCGTAATGCATGATCCCGTGATCGAAACTTGGTCACATTGAGCTCATTATGATGATGCATTACCGAAAGTGGGCCCAGAGATACCTCTCCGTCATACGGAGTGACAAATCCAGCCTCGATTCGTGCCAACCCAATGACACTTTCGGAGATACCCGTAGTGTACCTTTATAGTCACCCAGCTACGCCAGACGTTTGGCACACCCAAAGCACTCCTACAAGATCCGGAGTTGCACAATCTCATGGTCCAAGGAAATGATACTTGACACTTGGAAAAGCTCTAGCTAAACGAACTACACGATCTTTGAGCTATGCTTAGGATTGGGTCTTGTCCATCACATCATTATCCTAATGATGTGATCCCGTTATCAATGACATCCAATGTCCATAGTCAGGAAACCATGACTATCTGTTGATCAACGAGCTAGTCAACTAGAGGCTTACTAGGGACATGTTGTGGTCTATGTATTCACACGTGTATAACAATTTCCGGATAACACAATTATAGCATGAATAACAGACTATTATCATGAACAAAGAAATATAATAATAACCATTTTATTATTGCCTCTAGGGCATATTTCCAACAGCCTCCCACTTGCAATAGAGTCAATATTCTAGTTACATTGTGATGAATCGAACACCCATAGCATTCTGGTGTTGATCATGTTTTGCTCTAGGGAGAGGTTTAGTCAACGGATCTGCTACATTCAGATCCGTATGTACTTTACAAATATCTATGTCTCCATCTTGAACATTTTCACGTATGGAGTTGAAGCGACGCTTGATGTGCTTGGTCTTCTTGTGAAACCTGGGCTCCTTGGCAAGTGCAATAGCTCCAGTGTTGTCACAGAAGAGTGCGATCGGCCCGACGCATTGGGTATGACTCCTAGGTCGGTGATGAACTCCTTCACCCATATTGCCTCATGCGCGCTGCCTCCGAGGCTGCCATGTACTCTGCTTCACATGTAGATCCCGCCACGACGCTTTGCTTGCAAATCGCACCAGCCATCGCCCCACCATTCAAAATATACACGATCCGTCTGCGACTTAGAGTCATCCAGATCTGTGTCGAAGCTAGCGTCGACCTAACCCTTTACGACGAGCTCTTCGTCACCTCCATAAACGAGAAACATATCCTTAGTCCTTTTCAGGTACTTTAGGATGTTCTTGACCGCTGTCTAGTGTTCCTTGCCGGGATCACTTTGGTACCTTCCTACCAAACTTACGGCAAGGTTTACATCAGGTCTGGTACACAGCATGGCATACATAATATACCTTATGGCTGAGGCATAGGGGATGACGCTCATCTCTTCTTTATCTTCTGCCGTGGTCGGGCATTGAGCCGAGCTCAATCTCACACCTTGCAATACAGGCAAGAACCCTTTCTTGGACAGATCCATATTGAATTTCTTCAATATCTTATCAAGGTATGTGCTTTGTGAAAGACCTATGAGGCGTCTTGATCTATCCCTATAGATCTTGATGCCTAATATGTAAGCAGCTTCTCCAAGGTCATTCATTGAAAATCACTTATTCAAGTAGGCCTTAATGCTGTCCAAAAGTTCTATATCATTTCCCATCAAAAGTATGTCATCTACATATAATATGAGAAATGCTACTGAGCTCCCACTCACTTTCTTGTAAACGCAGGCTTCTCCATAAGTCTCAAGATAAACCCAAACGCTTTGATCATCTCATCAAAGCGAATGTTCCAACTCCGAGATGCTTGCACCAGCCCATAAATGGATCATTGGAGCTTGCATACCTTGTTAGCATTCTCGTGGTCGACAAAATCTTCCGCTGCATCATATACGCTTCTTCCTTAAGATGGCCGTTAAGGAATTCTGTTTTGACGCCCATTTGCCATATCTCATAATCATAGTATGCGGCAATTGCTAACATGATTCGGACGGACTTCAGCTTCGCTACGGAGAGAAAGTCTCATCGTAGTCAATCCCTTGAACTTGTCGATAACCCTTAGCGACAAGTCGAGCTTTATATATGGTAACATTACCATCCGCGTCCGTCTTCTTCTTAAAGATCCATTTGTTTTCTATTGCTCGCCGATCATCGGGCAAGTCTGTCAAAGTCCATACTTTGTTTTCATACATGGATCCTATCTCGGATTGCATGGCTTCAAGCCATTTGTTGGAATCTGGGCCTGCCATCGCTTCTTCATAGTTCGAAGGTTCATCGTTGTCTAACAACATGATTTCCAAGACAGGGTTGCCGTACCACTCTGGTGCGGAACGTGTCCTTGTGGACCTTCGAAGTTTAGTAGGAGCTTGATCCGAAGTATCTTGATCATCATCATTAACCTCCTCTCTTGTCGGTGCAGGCACCACAGGAACATCTTCTTGAGTTGCGCTACTTACCGTTTCAAGAGGCAATACTTCATCAAGCTCTACTTTCCTCCCACTTAATTCTTTCGAGAGAAACTCTTTCTCCAGAAAGGACCCGTTCTTGGCAACAAAGATCTTGCCTTTGGATCTTAAGTAGAAGGTATACCCAATGGCTTGCTTAGGGTATCCTATGAAGACGCATTTTTCCGACTTGGGTTCGAGCTTTTCAGGTTTGAGTTTCTTGACATAAGCATCGCATCCCCAAACTTTTAGAAACGACAGCTTAGGTTTCTTGCCAAACCATAATTCATACGGTGTCGTCTCAACGGACTTAGACGGTGCCCTATTTAAAGTGAATGTAGCTGTCTCTAGAGCGTATCCCCAAAATGATAGCGGTAAATTGGTAGGAGACATCATAGATCGCACCATATCCAATAAAGTGCGACACGACGCTCGACACACCGTTACTGTTGAGGTGTTCCAGCGGCGTGAGTTGTGAAACGATTCCACATTTCCTTAAGTGCGTATCAAATTCTTGACTTAGATATTCTCCCCACGATCTGATCGAAGAACTTTATCTTTCGGTCACGTTGATTCTATACCTCATTCTGAAATTCCTTGAACTTTTCAAAGGTCTCGACTTGTGTTTCATCAAGTAGACATACCCATATCTACTCAAGTCATCGGTGAGAGTGAGAACATAACGATATCCTCCATGAGCCTCAACGCCATTGGACCGCATACATCGGTATGTATGATTTCCAATAAGTTGGTTGCTCGCCCATTGTTCCGAGAACGGAGTCTTGGTCATTTTGCCCATGAGGCATGGTTCGCATGTGTTAAATGATTCATAATCGAGAGATTCTAAAAGTCCATCAGATGGAGCTTCTTCATGCGCTTGACACCAATGTGACCAAGGCGGCGTGCCACAAGTATGTGGGACTATCGTTATCAACTTTACATCTTTTGGTATTCACACTATGAATATGTGTAACATCACGTTCGAGATTCATTAAGAATAAACCATTGACCATCGGGGCATGACCATAAAACATATCTCTCATATAAATAGAACAACCATTATTCTCGGATTTAAATGAGTTGCCATCTCGTATTAAACGAGATCCAGATACAATGTTCATGCTCAAAGATGGTACTAAATAACAATTATTGACGTTTAAAACTAATCCCGTAGGTAAATGTAGAGGTAGCGTGCCGACGGTGATCACATCGACCTTGGAACCATTCCCGACGCGCATCGTCACCTCGTCCTTCGCCAGTCTCCGCTTATTCCGCAGCTCCTGCTTTGAGTTACAAATATGAGCAACGGCACCGGTATCAAATACCCAGGAGCTACAACGAGCACTGGAAAGGTACACATCAATTACATGTATATCAAATATACCTTTGGTTTTGCCGGCCTTCTTATCCGCTAAGTACTTGGGGCAGTTCCGCTTCAAAGGACCACTTCCCTTGCAATAAAAGCACTCGGCCTCGTGCTTGGGTCCATTGTTTGACTTCTTCCCGGTAACTGGCTTGCCAGGCGCGGCAACTCCCTTGCCGTCCTTCTTGAAGTTCTTCTTACCCTTGCCTTTCTTGAACTTAGTGGTTTTATTCACCATCAACACTTGATGTTCATTTTTTATCTCTACCTCCGCTGATTTCAGCATTGAATATACCTCAGAATGGTCTTTTCCATCCCCCGCATATTGAAGTTCATCACAAAGCTCTTGTAGCTCGGTGGAAGCGATCAAGGATTCTGTCAATGACCGCGTCATCCGGAGATTAACTCCCACTGAGTCAAGCGGTTGTGCAACCTGCATATCTTGAGTATGTGCTCACCGACAGAACTAGTTTCCTCCATCTTACAGCTGAAGAACTTGTCGGAGACTTCATATCTCTCGACCCGGGCATGAGCTTGGAAAACCATTTTCAGCTCTTCGAACATCTCATATGCTCCGTGTTGCTCAAAGGGCTTTTGGAGCCCCGTTTCTAAGCTGTAAAGCATGCCGCACTGAACGAGGGAGTAATCATCAACACGAGACTGCCAAGCGTTCATAACGTCTTGGTTCTCTGGGATTGGTGCTTCACCTAGCGGTGCTTCTAGGACATAATCTTTCTTGGCAGCTATGAGGATGATCTCGTGTTCCGGACCCAGTCCAGATAGTTGCTGCCATCATCTTTCAGCTTGGTTTTCTAGGAAGCGCTGAAGTTGAGGGTAACGTGGGCCATTTGATCTACAAGACATATTGTAAAGATTTTAGACTAAGTTCATGATAATTAAGTTCATCTAATCAAATTATTTAATGAACTCCCACTCAGATTAGACATCCCTCTAGTCATCTAAGTAAAACATGATCCGAGTCAACTAGGCCGTGTCTGATCATCAAGTGAGACGGACTAGTCGACGTCGGTGAACATCTCCATGTTGATCGTATCTTCTATACGACTCATGCTCGACCTTTCGGTCTTCCGTGTTCCGAGGCCATGTCTGTACATGCTAGGCTCGTCAAGTCAACCTAAGTGTATTGCGTGTGTAAATCTGGCTTACACCCGTTGTATTCGAACGTTAGGATCTATCACACCCGATCATCACGTGGTGCTTCGAAACAACGAACCTTCGCAATGGTGCACAGTTAGGGGGAACACTTTCTTGAAATTATTGTGAGGGATCATCTTATTTACTACTGTCGTTCTATGTAACAAGATGCAAAAACATGATAAACATCACATGCAATCAAATAGTAGTGACATGATATGGCCAATATCATATAGCTCCTTTGATCTCCATCTTCGGGGCTCCATTATCATCTTTGTCACCGGCATGACACCATGATCTCCATCATCATGATCTCCATCATCGTGTCTTCATGAAGTTGCTCGCCAACTATTACTTCTACTACTATAGCTAACGTTTTAGCAATAAAGTAAAGTAATTACATGGCGTTGAATCAATGACACGCAGGTCATACAATAATTAAGACAAATCCTATGGCTCCTGCCGGTTGTCATACTCATCGACATGCAAGTCGTGATTCCTATTACAAGAACATGATCTCATACATCACATATATCATTCATCGTTCATCACAACTTTTGGACTTATCACATCACAATCACATGCTGCAAAAACAAGTTAGACGTCCTCTAATTGTTGTTGCATGTTTTACGTGGCTGCAATAGGGTTCTAGCAAGAACGTTTTCTTACCTACGTAAAAGCCACAACATGATTTGTCAACTTCTATTTACCCTTCATAAGGACACTTTTCATCAAATCCGCTCCAACTAAAGTGGGAGAGACAGACACCCGCTAGCCACCTTATGCAACTAGTGCATGTCAGTCGGTGGAACCTGTCTCACGTAAGCGTACGTGTAAGGTCGGTCCGGGCCGCTTCATCCCACAATACCGCTGAAGCAAAATAAGACTAGTAGTGGCAAGAAAGTTGACAACATCTACGTCCACAACAAATTGTGTTCTACTCATGGAAAGAGAACTACGCATAGACCTAGGTCATGATGCCACTGTTGGGGAACGTTGCAGAAAATAAAAAATTTCCTACGGTTTCACCAAGATCAATCTATGAGTTCATCTAGCAATGAGAGAAAGGAGTGCATCTACATACCCTTGTAGATCGCGAGCGGAAGCGTTCAAGAGAACAGGGTTGAGGGAGTCGTACTCGACGTGATCCAAATCACCGATGATCCTTGTGCTGAACGGACAGCGCCTCCGCTTCAACACACGTACGGAGCGGAGACGTCTCCCGCGCCTTGATCCAGCAAGGTGGAGGGAGAGGTTGAGGAAGAGAGCTCCAGCAGCAGCACGACGGCGTGGTGGTGGTGGAGAGGCAAGATCTCGGCAGGGCTTCGCCAAGCTCTTAACGGAGGAGGAGAGGTGTTGGGGAGGGGAGGGGCTGCGCCTTGGATGTTGTATGCAGCCCTCCCCTCGCCCCTCTATTTATAGGGGATGGGGAAGGGGGCCGGCCCCCTCTACATGAGATCTAGAGGGGGGGCGGCGGCCAAGGGTCGGGGGGCTTGCCCCCCAAGCAAGGGGTCGCCCACACTAGGGTTTCCCCCCCAACCCTAGGCGCATGGGCCCAAGGGGGGGGGTGCGCCCAGCCCTCCAGGGGATGGTTCCCTGCCCACTACGGCCCATGAGGCCCTCCGAGAGAGGTGGCCCCTCCCGGTGGACCCCCAGAACCCCTCCGGTGGCCCCGGTACAATACCGATATGCCCCCAACCTTTCCGTGACCGTATGACAACTTCCCATATATAAATCTTCGCCTCCGACCATTCCGAACTCCTCGTGACATCCGGGATCTTATCCGGACTCAACAACATTCGGTGATCACATACAAGTCTTCCTAATAACCCTAGTGTCACCGAACCTTAATGTGTAGACCCTACGGGTTCGGAGACATGCGAGACATGACCGAGCGCCTCTCCGTCAATAACCAATAGCGGATCTGGATACCCATGTTGGCTCCTACATGCTCCTCGATGATCTCATCGGATGAACCACGATGTCGAGGATTCAATCAATCCCGTATACAATTCCCTTTATCAATCGGCACGTTATTTGTCCGAGACTCGATCGTCGGTATCCCAATACCTCGCTTAATCTCGCTATCGCAAGTCACTTTACTGCATCAGTAATGCATGATCCCGTGACCGGACACTTGGTCACATTGAGCTCATTCTGATGATGCATTACCGAGTGGGCCCAGAGATACCTCTCCGCCATACCAAGTGACAAATCCCAGCCTCGATTCGTACAACCCAATGACACTTTCGGAGATACCCGTCTGCACCTTTATAGTCACCCGATTACGCCAGGACGCTTGGCACACCCAAAGCACTCCTACGGTATCCGGAGTTGCACAATCTCATGGTCCAAGGAAATGATACTTGACACTTGGAAAAGCTCTAGCTAAACGAACTACACGGTCTTTGAGCTATGCTTAGGATTGGGTCTTGTCCATCACATCATTCTCCTAATGATGTGATCCCGTTATCAATGAGATCCGATGTCCATAGTCAGGAAACCATGACTATTTGTTGATCAACGAGCTAGTCAACTAGAGGCTTACTAGGGACATGTTGTGGTCTATGTATTCACACGTGTATTACGATTTCCGGATAACACAATTATAGCATGAATAACAGACTATTATCATGAACAAAGAAATATAATAATAACTATTTTATTATTGCTTCTAGGGCATATTTCCAACAGCTATGAGGCCGTCCCGAAGCATTTTTTTGATTAAAATAATCTTCTGGCCGTACCTGTCATCCTGGTGATTGTAGTTTGCACGCTCATCTGGTCAAGAAAGGAATATATATTTTCATTTATGGTGGGGTAAATGTAAGAGGTTGCAGCAAATATATTTTACATTGCGGGTCTTTTAGCAAGTTTAGAGTTAAGCATGTGGGGCCAGGGCTATGATGTGTCGCGTCAACTCGTACAATGAGGAGAAGCTTGATTTTACTACTACACGCCTTCTCCCTCGCCCATGCGCGCGGTGGCTCGCAAACGAGGACATGCTTTTGCTTACTACAACAAGCTACCCCTTCCGCACGCGGTGGACAGACATGCAACAGTTGATTCGATACTGTAGAAGTAGTAACATCATTGTTCGTCTTCTCGAAGAGGCGAAGAGCCAAGCGCAACCCGAACGTGGCAGTTGCGAATGCTCGCGTGGCAGTCTTTGTGTAGGGGTGGGGCGTGGTGCGGAGCCTTGGAGCACGCATATAGCCAGGCTCTTGCATGAGACAAAATTGCTATGTATGCATCTATAAGCCCACTATTGTACTAGTACTTGCTAGTATAGCCCTATAAACCGAAAAGGAGTATTTTCCTTTCTAGAGATTTCAACAAGTGACTACACCCTAAATGAGTACATATGGAGCAAAATGAGTGAATCTACACCGTAAATAAATACGTAGTTCTCTCGTTTTCCTCTCCGCGTTGGTCGCGGTGCACAATATTGAGTATACTACTACTGACTAGTCTCTTTTTGACACACATTTACGTTCATACGGCTTAAATGCCAATGACACAGAGGGTAGCGCTTCCCGAAACATGGAACGGTCAATGATGCCTCCGCATTCAATTAGAATGCAGAGGTAGGAGTAAGTAATTGGAGAAGCGGAATGGAGCCAGCATGATGTGAATGCAACGCAGTTTGGAGTCTCATATAAAGGCGCCCTACCACTCGAATCCATCTACTCCTAGTCTCTGCGCAACACTGCCCACTCCAATCCAGGACCAAGACCAAGTGACCAGAAGCCACAAGCACCCATGGTGTCGATGGACTCATGCGGCAGTCGGCTGTGCCAGGTCGTCCAAGACGCCGACCTGCGGCCCCGCACCATGCAGCGTTTCCAGACGGTGCTGGCGACCGCCGGTGTCATAGCCCTCATCGACGCTGGCTTCTCCTCTCGCATGTGCCAGATGATGGTCGACTCCATCCGCAGGTTCAACGCCATCAAGAAGCATGCTGACGACCTTGCCGTACAGCTCTAGCCCGCGCACCCAGGCTCCTCGTTGCCTGCCACCCTCATCGGCCTCCAAGGTGACGAACTCTTTGAAGCATTGGTGGCCCTGCAGCTGCCAGAGGTCGCGACGAAGAATGTGCACCTCGAGGCCGCGCTTGTCGCGCAGCGCCTCACCATGCAAGAAACCGTCGATCTGCAGATTTACTTCTACGAGGAAATCGTCTACATAGGCCACTACAAGGCCAGCGAGGACAGAAAGACGTTGGCCTTCTTCCAGCGGCTGGAATCTTTGGACGCCATTGTTCAGAAGCACGTCGACCTGGCCACGAAAGCCGCTATTATTTAGCCGCCGTTCAGTGGGCTGGTGCCATGAGTAGAGGAGGTGGACGCCGTCGATGGATGCATCTTTCTTCTTGCCTCCTGTAACCAGCACTGCATCACCTTGTGGCCTTAATGTTTTATTAGTGTGTGACATTTATATTCCAGTCGTAAATGACATGTGTGATCCCTGCTCTTATTTGGTGTTAATTATATGTAGTATCACTGTCTTCGACCTGGTGTACTACCTAGGTCCTCCTTTATTAGTCCCTTTTGTAATTTGTGCTTAATTTTGACCAAAGATTTAACTGATAAAATATTAGTGCATCTCAACAAAAATTATATCATTTGATTTGTATTTGAACATATTTTCAATTATATAATTTTGGTGACATGCATGAACCTTTTGTTAGTCAAATTTATGGTCAAAATTTTGCATAGATTACGATGGGGAGCAATAAACCAGGAAGGCGGTAGACGGGTCCGTCACCATCGTGTTTTGTGTCTAATTTTGACTTCAGCGACCCAACCTACTCAAAACTTATAAAGTATATTCAAAACTGAGCGTTACTACAAGTCACGAGTTCAAAACGAGAAAGTGGAACAAGTACAGCATGCCTGTGTCGTTCGCGCCGCACCCCCGCACGGTCGCGGTGCACACTATAGACTAGTCTCTTCTTGACCCGCATTTACATTGATATGGCTTGAATGCCAATGAGGGAGAGGGTAGAGGTTCCCGAGACGTTGAAAAGTCAATGATGCATCCTCAATTAGCATGCAGAGGGAATTAATTGGAGAAGCAGAATAGAGCCAGCACGATGTGAATGCAACAGGGTTTGGACTCTCATATAAAGGTGCCCCACCACTCCAATCCATCTACTCCTAGTCTCTGAGCAACACTGCTCACTCCAATCCAAGACGCCGGCCTGCGGCCCCGCACCGCGCAGCTTTTCCAGACGGTGCTGGCGACCACTGGCGGCGTAGCCCTCGCCGACGCCGGCTTCGCCTCTCGCATGGACGACACGATGGTCCACTCCATCCGCAAGTTCACCGCCATCAAGAAGCGCGTGGACGACCTTGCCGTACTGCTCCAGCCTGGGCGCCCAGGCTCCTCATTGCCTGCCACCCTCATCGGCCTCCATGGTGATGAACTCTTTCAAGCCCTGGTGGCCCTGCAGGTGCCGGAGATAGCGATGAAGAACGTGCACCTCGAGGCCGCGCTCGCCGCGCAGTGCCTCGCCATGCAAGAAACCATCGACCTGCACATCCACGTCTATGAGTAAATCGTCTACATAGGCCACTACAAGGCCAGCGAGGACAGAAAGATGTTGGCCTTCTTCCAGCGGCTGGAATCTTTGGACGCCATTGTTCAGAAGCACGTCGATCGGGCCACGAAATCCGCGACTACTTAGCCGTCGTTCGGTGGGCCGGCGCCCTGAGTCGAGGAGGTGGATGTCGTTGATAGATGCATCTTTCTTCTTACCTTCTGTAACCAGCACTGCATCGCCTCGTGGCCTTAATGTTTTATTAGTAGTATATGGCATTTTTATTCCAGTCGTAACGTTTCACTGTGAGGTGGGGCCTCAGTTGAGAAAACCGACCATCGGCAAATCCCCACCCCGCCCACCGCGCATCGGCTGAGTTTAGAATTAGAAGAGAGAAACGAGGGAGAAGAGCTAGCTATAGCACATACGCTGTTGTCAGATGGGACTCGTGTTGATAGAATAGGAGTACTGAGCACTAGTCCTCTTTTTTTAGGGAAAAAGTAGTCGGACATCTAGTACCACTAGTTGGGTGCGTGCGACCTATACTTTTAATCATTTTAGATCTCCTTATCGAACCATAGCTATGCTTCATAGTACATATTTTTTCACGCATTTATCCTCCTATATGTACTCCTAGGCTGTTTCCACATGCTCCCTTTCGCCGACATGTGGGATAGAGAGCATCTGGGTCCTAGTGCATGCACGACTCGGAGCATATGCAACCATGCTGGGGTACTTTACATTTCAGACCTCACGAATTACATGCCCCGCAGAAGAATACATAAATAAATGAATTACTACATGAAACCGGATTATTTTTGTAGAAACTGGAGCACGTTCATTAAATTTTGGACATAACACGTTTATAAAAAATGACTGGACCTAAACCAGTCTAAGGGCCTCTTTGAGTCGCAGGATACTGAAAACACCGGAATGGGGAAAGTATGATGGCGATGAACCGAGACGACCAGAACCTAAACTAACCCTAACCAAAAAGGTTTTTGGATGGCAGGGTTAGTGCCGGTGTCAAAACCGGCGGATCTCGGGTAGGGGGTCCCGAACTGTGCGTCTAGGCGGATGGTAACAGGAGACAAGGGACACGATGTTTTTACCCAGGTTCGGGCCCTCTCGATGGAGGTAATACCCTACTCCTGCTTGATTAATATTGATGATATGGGTAGTACAAGAGTAGATCTACCACGAGATCAAGGAGGCTAAACCCTAGAAGCTAGCCTATGGTATGATTGTTGTTCGTCCTACGGACTAAAACCCTCCGGTTTATATAGACACTGGATAGGGTTAGCGTTATACGTGGTCGGTTACAATGGTAGGAGATCTACATATCCAGACGCCAAGCTTGCCTTCCACGCCAAGGAAAGTCCCATCCGGACACGGGACTAAGTCTTCAATCTTGTATCTTCATAGTTCAGAGTTCGCCAACGGTGATAGTTCGCTATCCGGACACCCCTAATCCAGACTCCTCAAGAGCCCCGAACCAGGCTTCAATGGCGATGAGTCCGGCGCGTTGATTGTCTTCGGCATTGCGAGGCGGGTTCTTCTCCAAATTCCATATACTTATCGAATAGTGTCCGACTTCTGATAAATGCTGCGCTCCCTGGCTTCTACGCCCAATAATGGCCATCTTCCACGTGTTTGAATGAATGCGAAAAGCCAGGATATTTTTACACTTACCCCCCTAGCTGCGCAAATGAGCCGCCTATAAAAGAGACGGGGATCTAGATCTGAGTCACACCATCCCCCCTCCGTGAGCTTTCATCGGAGCGCCTCTGACAAAAACCCATTCCATCATGGACAGTCGACACGGCTCCTCCTCTCGCACTCCCAGCCCTCAGCCTGGAAATTGGGAGAGGTGCTCAGTCCCGCATAGCGAGCTAGTTATACTCCAAACCAAGGGATTTCTTCCCCCGGCCTTCATGGTTCCGGTTCGAGCTGGACTTGCCACCTACAAGGGCGGAAAGCAAGCAGAGAGTGTCCCCGACCCCTCTAAAGGAGAGTGGGTGTGCTTTATCTCTTATCTAGTAAGAGGAATCGGATTTCCAATTCATCAGTTTCTCCGGGGGCTCTTGGAGTTCTACGGCCTCCAGTTGCACCACCTTACGCCTGCCTCCATTTTGCACATCGCGGGCTTCGTGGCCCTTTGCGAACTGTTCTTGGACATCGAGGCTCATTTTGCGCTGTGGAAGAGATTATTCTGCCTAGTACCCCGTTCTCATGAGGGGTCAATATATCAAGTGGGCGGAGCCGAACTATGGTGCATCGCCGGGACCGGATATCCATCCGAACCCCGAAGAAGGCGTCCAAGACTGGCCTTCGAATGGTTTTACATGGAGGACGCCCCGCTGCGGATCCTGTTCGGATCGGCCTTCCGGAGTTTAGCAATGCTCCTCAAGAAGCGCCTAAGCTGGCGCTCATGAGCCCCCAGAGGGAAAATTACCGGGACGTCCTTTACTTGATGAGCCGAATAAGATTACTGGCTCATGTTGTATTGACCATGATTGGAGTCATGGCAATCTGCATTATGAGGGGAGTGCAGCCGCTCCAATATAGGGGCCACCCCATGTGGGATTTCAACGGGGAGGACGATGCCACCCGCCATGGCCGCAAAGGGCCGGGATCGGTCACCGAACTGGTGAAGACCTTGTCCGCCATGTACAAAGGGGAAGAGGAGGATTTTCTCCGCGTCAATCCACTGAGTGGGTTTTCTTCAAATAATCCTCGAAGTTGGGTAAGCAAATATCTTTGTGGCCTGTCCGATCCATGTTCCCGTGGTTAAATATCTCATTTTATGGTTTCTACGCAGGAACTGCGCCGGGCCGTGGAGAAGATACACAGCCCGCCTCCACAACCCGAGGATCCGGAAAGGTCCCTTGATCCGGCCTCCGAAGAGGACCCGGACATAAAGGTGGAGCTGATCGACAGGGTGTTCCACCAATTTAGCATCGACAATGCTTTGGTTGCCATTACGGCCGACTACCCCGTATTATTTCCGGCCTCCCAGGTAACCGTGACCGAAGTCCGGATACCATGACCCATCCGTGATTTACTTCTAATCACCACGTATTTGATGGTGTTTCGCTGGGGGTGCCTTTGAGACAGGAGGCCGAGCCCGCGGCGGCTAGCCAACAAGGGGAAGTACGGCCCCGCGGGCTAAAAAGAAGTGCGGTCCGGATCGAAACTCCGCCGCAACGGTATGGCGTGTCACCATGTTCCCAGGATTGATTCCTGGAAGGTGTACTAACGCTAGTGCTCTTTTCAGAAAAGAGCGCCGCGGACCGAGTCCGGAGAGGTTATAATCGAACCTCCGCCAGCCGTGCTCCAAAGCCGGGTCCGAAGCGGAGGCGAGCACGAGGCGTCGTCGGATGCTCCTCCGACAGAGGATGCCGACAGATTGTCCGCCACCAACTTCGAGGTGGAGAGCGCCATGAATCACAAAGCGCCGCCGGACAGTTCTTCGTGACGCATGTTTCTCCCAAGAGGCCTTGAATGCCTTCAATTGGAGATGCGCACCTCCGTGCCCGCCAAGATGGTCTAGCCAGAGCCACGGAGCAGTATGTAAAGGACATACGGGTGAGGAAATTTGTGATTATATATGCCAAGAGTCCCCGAGACTTAAAATAGTTAGAATAACTGATTTAAGGATCATTTGTTATGCAGGATCTTACAAAAAGAATACCCGACTGTCCCAGAGCTTGAAGAATGCAAGGCCCAACTTGAGGTCAAGACTAGCCGCCTCTGGGGAGCCACAGAGACCCCTCCGTAATATATGCTTCAAAAGATAAATAGTTTATGAAGTGCGGTGCGTGTGTAAATCTGACAATAATATTGCAGATAGCGCCGGACTAGATCCGGACAAGCAACAGCTCCTGTGCCAGCTAAAGGCTGGCGAGAGCGTGCTTACGAGGGTGCGGCAGGAGAAAAATAACCTCCAAGATGCCCAACACCCAACTGGGTGAGGAACTAAAGGATGTTCGTGCCCAGTTGTCTGACTCCGTAAAGGAGAATCGACGGCTTCGTCGCGACATTTTCAGTAAGTGCTTGAACGAACTTTGAAAGAGTTCGGCGAGGAAGGCGACTAACATAAACATGTATGTAGGTTTGCTCACAGGTCGTCTTGAGGAGGAGATGCCCAGTTCTTCGGGTGATCTTCTTCCCGAATCACGTCGGCTACTGCACTAACGAAGTTCGGCAGGTGATGAAAGGCGTCGGTCAGGCCTTATGGCCATCTATCTCCCTGCCCGAAGGCATTGGAGAGCTGGCAGAGCGGCTTCAAGGAGCACGGTGGTGCTTCCGACTATGGAAGATATCGGCCTGCCGTCAAGGCGCCAGGGAGGCCTGGGCCATGGTAAAGACGCGGTACACGAAGGCTGACCCAAACCACATGGCCGAGGTCGGACTTGTGGGGCCTGATGGGAAGGAGATCCCTGTAAGCTTAGTGTACGGCCAAGTAGAATTGGCCGCCAAGTATTCCCAGCAAGATTGTAAATTAGATAGCCTATTAGATGGCATTGAGGAGGAATACAATGAGTCGAGTTGACTATGTAATTGAATATGACATGAAAAATGTCTTCTAGCCGGATTGTAGATCGTTTGTCATAGCGGACCTTTTCGCTTTGACCTCGGGACCCAATAGTCCGGAGTGTGTCCGAATACCCTCGCGGTTATATAAGAACCGGGGCATGCATGGAGACAAGGCGTAGGGGTCATTATTGCTGTATCAGACAAGTGCCCAACTAGTTGTGTTATATTACATGGATAGTAAGAAACATCTTCTAGGGAGAATAGTTCTGTTAAGGGTTCCTTTCGCTGCGAGGCATGCCCTAAAGTGCATGTCCAAACTGCTAAGAAAGCAGAAAATCATCTGGGGGCAGATGGATAAATAGTTAAAAATCATCTTTCAATTCACCGACCGAATATTCCCTTAAGAACGCTAGCTTTCGGTTTCACCCAGTCTGAGGTACACATCCGGCTGACCCGGCAGTAACAATCGCAGAGGTGCTCCCTTTACCACCTAGCCAAACAATCGGGAATGTAGGGGTAAGCACAGGAGCCAGGCAACCCAGCTTGGCCAAAACTTAAGTCATATCGATGCATATAATGGTGAGTAAAAGGTACATGCGGAAGTTTGACACATGTGTTGGGCATGAAGCCCGTATAAATAAGCTTCTGTTAAAGAAGCCCCCAGGTATAATGAGCGCCGACAGCACGTCAAGTATGTGTGAACAAAGCGCAAACGAGCCTCTAAAGGCTTCAAGAAGAAGGAGGAGGAAGGAGAGAAATAGAAGACAACAAAAATAGAAAATGTGGACGGAGGAAGGAGACGAACTTGGAGTCCGGCGCTTAGGCGTAGAATCTTCGTAGACGGGCTACGTTCCATGGGTTCGGCTCGAGTCGGTTATCCGATGCGTTTCGCAGATGGTATGCTCCACCGGTCAGGACCTGGTCGATGATGAAGGGACCTTCCCATTTGGGCTTGAGTTTGTCCTTTTTCTTGTCCGACAGGTGTAGAACTAGTTCGCCAACGTTGTAAGCTTTGGCCCGTACTTCCCTGCTTTGATATCTTCGAGCCTGTTGTTGATAAAATGCGGAACGAGCTTTTGCCACGTCGCGCTCCTCCTCCAATGCGTCCAAACTGTCCTGCCGATCTTGCTCGGCTTCTCTTTCTTCATACATGCGCACGCGAGGTGAGTCATGAATTATGTCGCAGGGCAAGACTACCTCTGCACCGTACACCATAAAAAATGGTGTGAATCCGGTAGTACGATTCGGCGTGGTCCGCAGCCCCCAGAGTACGGAGTCGAGCTCCTCAACCCAGTGCGTGTTAGATTCCTTGAGGGACCGCACTAGTCCGGGTTTAATGCCACTCATGATTAGACCATTTGCTCGCTCGACTTGACCGTTGGTTTGAGGGTGATAGACTGAGGCGTAATCGATCTTGATGCCCATTTTTTTGCACCATAATTTGACCTCATCGACCGTGAAATTGGTGCCGTTATCGATGATGATCTTGTGGGGACGCCGTAACGGTGCACTACCCCGATATGAAGTCTATCACCGTCCGGATTCGGCGCTTTAATGAGCTTGGCCTCTATCCATTTGGTGAATTTATCCACCATGACCAATAGGTATTTTTGCTTGTGGGTTCATCCCTTAAGGGGTCCAACCATGTCAAGCCCCTGCACCGCGAACGCCGATGATGGGTATAGTTTTGAGGCGGTGGGTGGCATGTGGCTTTGGTTAGCAAAAGCTGGCAACCGACGATCGTTGGACTAAATCCTGTGCATCTGCCGGGCCGTCGGCCAATAAAATCCTGTACGGAAGGCCTTGCCTACAAGGGCCCGGGCTGCGGCATGGTGCCCACCCAGTCCGACATGAATTTCAGCCAGGAGGTTTCGCCCTTCCTCTTTGGAGATACACCTTTGAAGGACTCCTGTTGTGCTTTTCTTATAGAGCTCTCCCTCATGGACTTTATAGGCTTTAGATCACCATACTATGCAGCGAGCCTCATTTTGGTCTTCGGGGAGTTCCTGCCTAGTTAGGTAGGCTAGGAATGGTTCCGTCCACGGTGCGATAACCGCCATTATTTCGTGGGCGGAGGGTGTTATCTCGGTGGCAGAGCCTCCGATTGTGTCAGAGTGTTCGGCGTCAGGCAGTGCGGTTGGGTCCGGATTGTTATTTCCGGACTCCCCTTCCCATAGTACGGATGGCTTGAACAGCCGTTCCAGGAAGATGTTGGGCGGGACGGCATCGCGTTTTGCGCCGATGCGTGCCAATATGTCCGCCGCCTGGTTGTTATCCCGGGCTATATGATGAAATTCGAGCCCTTCGAACCGTGCTGACATTTTTAGGACCGCATTGCGGTACGCTGCCATTTTCGGATCTTTGGCATCAAAGTCTCCGTTTATTTGAGATATCGCGAGGTTTGAGTCCCCGCGCACCTCTAGGCATTTAGTGCCCATAGAGACTGCCATCCGGAGGCCATGCAGAAGGGCCTCGTATTCGGCTGCGTTGTTGGAGTCCGTATACATTATCTGAAGGACGTATTGGACTGTGTCCCCGGTTGGGGACGTCAGGACGACGCCAGCCCCCAGGCCGGCCAACATTTTGGAGCCGCCAAAGTGCATGATCCAATTGGAGTATGCGCCGTACTCTTTAGGGAGTTCGGCTTCGGTCCATTCGGCCACGAAGTCGGCCAAAACCTGCGACTTAATAGCTCGTCATGGCTTATAGGTTATGTCGAATGGAAGGAGCTCTATGGCCCATTTAGCAATCCGGCCAGTCGCGTCGCGATTGTTTATAATGTCGTTAAGAGGTACCGGAGGCTACCGTTATCGAACACTCTTGAAAGTAGTGTCGCAGCTTCGGGATGACATGAACACGCGTATGCTATCTTTTGATAATGTGGGTACGGGACTTGCATGGAGTTAGGACGGTGGACACATAGTAAACCGGTTTTGAAGAAGGAACGGTGTCCGTCCGTTCTCGTTCGACGACGAGCACCGCTGACAACTTGATGTGTTGCGGCGATATATAATAGCATTGGTTCGCCCATGTTGGGCGCGGCCAGACCAGATTTGTTGCCAATATGGCTTTTATTTCTTGAGTCCGGCCGTGGCGGCCTCAAATCCACTCGAAGTGTTGGTGCGCGGAGGAGGCGGTAAAGGGTAACGCCTTTTCTCCCAACGGGAAATAAAGCGGCTTAGAGCCGCTCGCATCGATCAATTTTGTATTTGTTTGAGGTCTTTTGGGATATCCAATTGTGACAGAGCTCGGATCTTGGCTGGGTTTGCTTCAATTCCTCTACGGACACAATGAAGCCCAAGAGCTTTCCGGTGGAACGCCAAGACGCATTTTCAGATTGAGCTTAATGTCATATTTTGGAGATTGTCGAATGTGCGCCTCAAGTCGTCTACTAGAGTTTCGACATGCTTGGATTTGACGACCACGTCATCTACATATGCTTCCTTTGTCTTGCCGATCTGGTTTGCGGACATGTACGAATCATGCGCTGATATGTTGCGCCGGCGTTTTTGAGCCGAAGGGCATTGTGTTGAAGCAGAATGGGCCGTATGGAGTGATGAATGATGTTGCAGCTTAGTGCTGCTCCGCCATCTTGATTTGGTGGTAGCCGATGCAGCGTCAAGGAAGCACAATGAGTCGTGTCCTGCTGTAGCGTCGATAATTTGATCAATGCGGGGGAGGGGGAAGGGATCCTTTGGGCAAGCCTTATTAAGGTCTTTGAAATCAACACATAGGCGCCAGGATTTATCCTTCTTTGGTACCATCACCAGATTTTCTAGCCAGTCCGGATGTTTTATATCTCTGATGAATCCGGCTTCCAGAAGTTTGGCTAGCTCCTCTCCCATGGCCTGTCTCTTGGGTTCGGAAAAGCGCCGAAGAGCCTGTTTGACTGGCTTGAATCCTTTTAGGATATTTAAGCTGTGCTCGGCCAGCCGACGTGGGATTCCTAGCATGTCCAAGGGTGCCGGGCAAAATGTCCCGATTTTCGTAGAAATTCTCGTAGTGTGGCGTCTACATCAGGGTTTAATTGTGCCCCAATGGAGGCCGTCTTTGCGAGTGGTCCGTTGGGTGGACTTGGAATTTGACTATTTCATCCGCTGGTTTAAAAGAGGTGGACTTGGATCTTTTATCAAGTATCACATCGCCCCTGTTCATCGTGGGAGCGATCGCGATGAGTTCTTCGCCGCTAGGGCTTCGGATAGTGCCTCGAGGTCTAGTGCGGTTGTCTTGTTTTGGTAGCGAGTGCTATGTTGGATCACTAGCGAGAGTGATGATTCCGTTAGGTCCGGGCATGTTAAGCTTCATGTACCCATAATGGGGTATAGCTTGAAAAATTGTGAATGCATCTCGCCCTAATAAAGCATGATATCCGCTGCTGAGCGGGGCCACTTGAAATGTGACCTCCTCAGTCCTGTAATTGTCTGGCGAGCCGAACACTACGTCTAGTGTGATTTTTCCTGTGCAGCATACTTCCCGGCTAGGAATTATTCCTCTAAAGGTTGTGCTGCTTCGCTCAATGCGGTTCCAGTCTATTTCCATTTTTCGGAGGGTTTCCTCGTAGATGAGGTTTAGTCCGCTGCCGCCATCCATGAGTACCTTAGTAAGGCGAAAGCCGTCCACTATTGGACTGAGGACCAATGCGGCTCGTGCTCGGGCTGTTCGAATTTGGGTTAAATCCTTGGCATTAAAGGTAATA
Source organism: Aegilops longissima (assembly GCA_021605205.1). Classification (NCBI taxonomy): domain Eukaryota; kingdom Viridiplantae; phylum Streptophyta; class Magnoliopsida; order Poales; family Poaceae; genus Aegilops; species Aegilops longissima. The sequence continues at coordinate 778,557,623 of CM038677.1, read as the reverse complement.
GCCGTGTCCTCCATGGATTTATTGTTGCTACTTGGTAGACTTCGCAAGGTTGGAGTGTTCGTTTCGCATGTTATTTGATGCGAAAGTCTCGAAGACTGTTAACACCGTACTGGTGTTGCTGGGCTGGGATTCTGAGGCTAGAAGCTCTTCGCCACTTTTGGCCACCTGCCGTAGTATCCAACATGCTCGAAGGCTATGAGTTGGAGTGGCGCCCTCTGTGCTATGAATTTTGCAGGGTCCGTTTAGCCAACCCTCTACTACGGTTCCGTACCCTTTAGGGGGTTTTGGTTTTTTGGTGTTTAACCCAGGTGCTTGGTGATGATGCACCCTTTTATTTCGGACTAGGGATGTATTCGGGGCCGGATTATCCCAAAATTTACTTTCAGTTTTCCAAGCACTCTCCATCGCACAGTACTTTTGTACTATGGTCACCAAGTCATCAAAGCGTGTAATTTCACGACGACATATGGCGTTTAGGATTTCCTTGTCCGTGCAATTATTGCAGAAAAGTGAGATTGCGTCCTCCTCTCGGCAGTCCTTTATCATGTCCATAACTAGGAGGAATCTGGCCCAGTAATGATGTACTGTTTCAGCGGGCTCTTGCCGAATTCGGGATAGATCGCTAATGTTTGGGTGGGCGGGTTGAACTAGATCCGAACCCGTCAATTTAAGACTCAGGGGCGAGAAGTTTCGAACTTGGAAGTTTGGATTTTGAATGCTATCAATGAATCCAACCCATTGCCGACTTTAAGTTCGTGGCTTGATCGACATCCGCCCCTCCGTGGGGATCCGGCATGGAGGGATCGGGAATCGGACGTAGCTAGTCCTTAAGATAGAAGAAGAATCGCCGATTGCTCCTCTATCACAGCAACATGATGGGTAGCACGGGAGAGTTGATCTCTCTCGGATCGGTTTTAGGCCCGATCCGATCATAGTCTGTGGCGACTCGAGGCGGCGATGCGATCCAAGAGCTCGTTTACGGAGGAGAGCCCGATCGGATCTAACTGCTCGGCAAGTTCGAGTTAACGTGAAGATTGGTTTCGATGACTCGAGAAGTCATCGTCGGGCTGATGGCGAACTGGCGGTCATAAGAAAACCACCTAGCGAAGAGTCGACCCGTGGCCAAGGCTCCTTTGGCGATAGTATCGTCTTTAAAGGCGGGATGAGGCATCCTTCCCGACGGCGACGGCATGAGGAACTCTCAATGAAAGCACCAATGTCGGTGTCAAACCGGCGGATCTCGGTAGGGGGTCCCGAACTGTGCGTCTAGGCGGATGGTAACAGGAGACAAGGGACACGATGTTTTACCCAGTGTTGGGCCCTCTCGATGGAGGTAATGCCCTACTCCTGCTTGATTAATATTGATGATATGGGTAGTACAAGACTAGATCTACCACGAGATCAAGGAGGCTAAACCTAGAAGCTAGCCTATGGTATGATTGTTGTTAGTCCTCTGGACTAAAACCCTCCGGTTTATATAGACACCGGATAGGGTTAGGGTTACACAGAGTCGGTTACAATGGTAGGAGATCTACATATCCGTATCGCCAAGCTTGCCTTCCACGCCAAGGAAAGTCCCATCCGGACACGGGACGAAGTCTTCAATCTTGTATCTTCATAGTTCAGGAGTCCAGCCAACGGTGATAGTTCGGCTATCCGGACACCCCCTAATCCAGGACTCGCTCAGTTAGATTGACAATAAATTCTCTTTCTCGATCATTTGACTACTTTGGACCCTATTTCCTGCTGGATTTGGTGTGGCCGGCTCTTGTGTGGCCTCCTCCCGCTAACAATTGACATAAACAAACCATCTTTACAAATCAAGCATGCAAAACATGATAAATTTTATTTTCTCCATACAAATGAGATATCCCACTTAAACATACAAGTTGTCAATCAAGCTTCACAAAAAAAATTACACTCCATGAAACAAAGCATGAGCTAACTCATCACGGAAGTCATTCACGATAGGAAGGGAGCCCGGAGCCCCTCACGCACCCAAGGAGGAGCTCGTCTTCGTCGCTCTGGAGGAAGGCTCTGTAGAGCGCAAGCCCCGGGAACCCCTCCGACGCCGGCACTTGCGAGTTGAGGTCGAGACCGGCATGGGTAGCAGGCCGCTTGCCGGCGACTGTGAACCGAATCTTTGGGCCTCTAGAAATAATGCAAGCCTAAAACTGAAATACCTAGAAAGGTGAACTGAATCTTTAGGCCTCTAGAAATAATGCAATCCTGAAACTGAAATACCTAGAAAGTTGAACTAAATCTTTGGGCCTCTAGAAAGATTTATCACCTCCTCAAGCAGCATCAAACAATTCCATGCGTGCACCACAAACCGGTACCAAGTTTAATCAGGATCTACTTTTCCAATTCAGAATTAGCGCTAGAGCGAGCAAGATCAATGATATGGCTGTGAGACAGACCAGGAACAAACAAATTCACCCCTCTCGCGACCTCCTGGTAGATGCGCCGCCACGCATGACAGAGGGAGAAAAACGATCGGTTAAGGGGGAGCGGTGCAAGCTTCGGAGGCCGGAGGGAGAGGGCGGCCGAGGGTGTCGGAGGCCGGAGGGAGAGGGCAGCCGGAGCAGGGAGAGGGTGAGCGGTGGTGCGGCGCTTGGGCGGGCGGCGCGATGGGGAACAGAGAGGAGTCGTGCGGGGGGGGTCGGAGGGAGCGATCTGGTGCGGGCAGGGGAAATTTTTTTTAGTTCTCTTTTAATGGGCCCGAGGAGAATTAACCCAATTAGAACCTCTCCACCGGGCTAGTTTTTTTAGCTGGGTTAGAGCAAACTAGGTCAAACTAACCCCTCCTGTTTGGATACTTTGAGGCTTTTCAACCCAAACTAGCTCTAACTCAGGGATCCAAACAAAGAGGAGTAGTACTGTACATGCTACAGACTGGACTGTAGCACATTTTTTTTATGGCCATATCACCACATTGTTTTCTACTGCTGGTTCATTGGGCTGCCGTGGTTCGCACTGCTGGTTCACTCAGGGATCCAAACAAAGAGGAGTATGGCCTATCACCTGCTGGTTCACTGGGCTGCCTTGGTTCACACTCCTCCGACGTGAGTAGTAGTACTAGTATATACACTATATATACCGCATGATTCTTTGCTCCTTCTTACGTACTTCGCCGGCATGTGGGAGAGCCAGCATCCAGATTAGAGTGGGGAAAGGAAGGGGGGCATCACCCCGGTCGTAGCGCCAGTAATTCATGACTATAGTGAGTAGTCATATCACAAGTCTTTCCAGCAGTAACGCGCCGTCAAATCGCACAGCCCGACCTTTCCAGCAGTAAGTAAGTTGAATCTGATACTCCCTCACCCTCCTCGTCTCTCTGTCAAACCGCCTACGCGAAAACTGCCGTGCATACTGCTCGGGAAAAGCCCCGCCCTCAACTTTTAACTACGCGAAAATAGTTCGAGCTTGTTCGTTCTATATAAATACTAGTACTGTATGTTTATTCACCTGTGGGGTTGTTCAATGAATGGAGGGCCGGGGAGCACAAGTGAACAATACTACTACTAGTACAAGTAGGAGTCCTATAGTTAGTCAAGTTAAATATATAGTTCCTTTTCTTTAATGCCACGTACACAAATTGAAACGCTCGTTCTGGAGAGAAAAATATAGTCACTCCACTATATATGTAGGCAGGGGCCTGAGCGCTTGCTTTATTAGGGTTGCTCTCTTCATTCTCTCATCCTCTCAAGATCTAAACAAGACAGCAGTAGCGACATTTTCTCTCTACTCACCACTGGTCATAGATCCGGTCGGATCCCTTCGGCCGGTGTGTGTAGAGGACTAGGTGCATCATTCACGCGGTCATCCCCAGCGAGGAAGGAAACCCACAGCTGCCGGCGGGGCCCGATCCTCTGCCCGTGTCGTTCTCTCCGACACAACGCCGGCTCGGGAGGTCCTCCGACCCTTCATCCTCCCTATCGTATTGTGCACAGATCCGACCTGCCGCCGCCGACTTCCCAACGACCCACGGGTATAAGTTCTTCGAAAGCGGCCTTGCTCTACTGCCCCAGCTCCCCACGTGTCTGCATGTGCATCTTTTTCTACTTCCATCAACTCTTCCAAAGCCACCTGAATTTTTAGTATTTTTAGAGGTAAAGCTACTTCATGCATTCGAATCTAGGACTTGGTTCAAACAACGAAGAAAGGGGGGAAAGTCGTAGCATGAATCTAGGACTTGATTCAAAGAGGAAATAACAGGGGGAAGTAGTAGAGACCGGATACCCAACCGGTCTCTTGGTTAAAAAGGGAAATAATGGGAAAACGCAGTACAAACTGGATAAGGAACAGATCTATTTTTGGTTGAAAAAAGGATAGAAAGTGGTGGCTGGTTGACAAGTCAATAGAGTATGTCCAGGATTAGATTTGCTACCCTCGCATAGTAAAAGGTCTCCAGGATTAGATTTTCTCCCCTCACATAGTAAAAGGTCTCCAGGATTAAATTTGCTGCCCTCACAGAGCATGAACAAACTCGGCATCACCAGTTTATGCCTCCTTGTAGGTACATTGTGATGATGCGTCCACTGTCGCATGTCCTTATACAAACTTTTTGTTGTTGTTAATGTAAGGGCGTATGTAAAATGAAGCGATCACACTATTACCTTAAGGACATGTCTAACCATTGTTATTGTTAATCTAATGCCTCCAGTGATATGATGCAATTAAACTGTGTTACAAATGGTACTCCTGTTGTTTTTCCCAGTATGATAAGTAGGTTGCTTCTTTACGCTGCTGAGTGTCCTGGTGTCCCCACAATCCCATGCCCCTAAACCAACTCTTAAGCTGCTTTTGATTTACTGTATCTGGTAAACAAGCAATGCCACCATATTTGACGAATGTCATTGTTGATCGTAATGCTTCCGGTAAAATGAAGCATTGCTGACGTTTCAAAATTTCTACTGTCCTTGCATGATTGCCCTGAACATAATTAAGATGCTTCTTTTCATTTCGTGTATGTTTCGTATCTTCTTATTGACCAGCAACTGTTTACTTTCTATCTTTTTGTGCAGATAGGGATATCCATTTCACCTTGTTGCTATTGTGACCTTTTGGTGAACTGCACAAAACACTTTTTTTTTAATGACTGTCTTGTGCAGTTCAACTAAAATGTCACGTGGGCAGCATCTCTCAATTTTGGTGGAACTGCACAAAATGGTGATTGGAGTTTCCACAATGGCACTTTATTTTAGTGGAACTGCACAAAAGGATAAGCAAAGTATAGTTGCACCTTACATGAGCAGGACATCCAACCTTAATGTTGCTCAATTTTTGTGCAACTACTAAAGAAGAACCTGCCAGCTCACGAGAGCAAGTACTTCTTGCTAGTTGAATGATGCAATCTTTGCTTCATTTCAGGTGAACTCAGAAAAAGTGGCATGAATTGAATCATCGAGTGCAGCGGCAGGTTGACTTCCACTAGTGCCACTATTATAGTAATCATGCTCTTTATTATCTATGTTGTGCAAATAGGAATACTCAACTACAGATGTTGTGATGGTAAAGAGCATTCACCAAGTTCTTGGGTTGTATGACACGACTAGACAAGATGGATTTAATCCCGATATTCACTTTATCAAAAGGCTCTAATGGGTTGGTTCTGAATCTTGCAAGCTGGGAATCAATGAGATCTGTAGGCATCTTTGTTGTACATATTATTTGAATCTTATTTGTTGGTTCTGAATCTTGCAAGCTGGGAACCAATGAGATGTGTAGGCATCTTTGTTGTACTTATTATTTGAATCTTATTTGTTGGTTCCGAATCTTGCAAGCTGGGAAATACGACATGATGATGCAGAGGACAGCCACCATAACAAACAGTTCAAACTTGGTAGTATTATCTGTGTGAAAGTGCGACAAATGTGTTGATCGTGTGCGTCCTGAGAATAATATTTCTAATTGTTGTGCATGTTGATCCTGTGGCACTGATAGAACGAGCCAATGCATTGCTTGTTTTAAGTATAAATTTCTATTGACGATAATTAAATTTAAGTAAAATGACCACTAACACTTGTTATCAGTACCAATACAGACCCGCTCGTGAACCGACGTGTGGCCAGAATAGGTTTCTTAATGGAGCCGTTTGAATGCGGCGAGGGTGCATGTTCTGCCGGGCGTGCAGCTGGCGAGGGAGGGGTAGTAACTGTTGTCGCCTGTACACACTCACTTTACTGTTGAATCCAGTTCCCCAAGAGCTGAAAAACGAACGACTGCCGCCACCTACCCACTCGTTCACTTGAAGAGACTCCAATGGCGATCCGAGGGGTGAGCCTGCTGGATATGGACTTCAGCAAGGAGTTCACCTTTGAGTTTGTCGTTCAGTCCCATGGCTGCACCAAGTTGAATGTTATGTACACCAACGATCCGGACTCGGTGAAGCTCTGCCTCGGCGAGTTCAAGCAGTACCTACAGGACGAGAAAGCACAAGTTCGCAGGACTAGACCTTGTGCCCATCCATTCGCCTACTGACAGGGACCAGCAGATCACCGTTACCCAGGTATGCGTGCGGGATGAGGTTCTCTTCTACCACTGCTGTAGGGCCATTAGAGGTTCTGGAGCATTCGCCCGTTTCATCGGTGGCGCCGACTGCACCTTCGCTATAGTGGAGAGAAGGAAGAACGCGACGATTCGGCCATCTGGTGCAACAAGCTTGTCGACATCCAGAAGCAATACAAGATCATCGGCAACGGACAGGAGAAGGACTCCGTGGTTGACCTCGCCGAGACCATCATCGACCCCTGCTACGCCAACATAAAAGAAGACAACGATACCAAGGACCTAAACACGTGGGAGGTACCTCTGAATCTAGCCTACATTACCTACGCGGCCAAGGACGCATACGCATGCTACGACATGTACAGGCGGATCTTGGACATGAGGGTGTGTCTGCTTCCCGTAACCGACGAGTACATGGACAGCCGCAGCGTCATGATCAAGCATGCTAGGAAGGTCTAGATGTTGTACTTTATCTGTTTAAGCACCTTTCTCATCTGAGTGTTTCATGCATTAGCCTATGTGTCGTAATTATCTGTTTCTAAGAACCCATTAACCTGTTTGCTTTTTTGTGTGGCTATTTGCTTATGTATGTAACTAGTTCACTCGGTTGCCGTGCTTTGAATCTCCTTCCTCCCAACATATTCCCCTTCTCAGGTGGACCCAGCAGGTCTCGTACACAGACATATGGGACCAACCACCTATCCATTTGTATTTCTTTATTTTGTTCAGTCTTTCGTCCTCTTCCTATACAGCGGCTGGCGGCGCTGCCGCGCACGCCTCGATGACCCATCATAGCCTATGTCGTTGGCCAGGCCATCGCTCTACTCCCACACATTGTCCGGCGGCGGCAGCTCCATCGGCCCACCCTGCACCTGAACAAGTCAACCCTCGTACTCCTCTCCGCCTGCGTCTTCCCCCGCTCCGGTTCGTTCGGTCCAAGGTCTCGACGTCGTCCTCCGCCTTGGTGCTCTCGCCATGGCACCGCCGTCTATCATTCCCAACATGGTCAGCAAAACAAGAGGAATCGGGAGACGACTGTTCGTCGAGAGGCTGACAGTCCCGGGCCCACCAGGTCCATGGCCTAGGTTTTGTTGTTTAACATGGGCAGCCCACGACATGTTTCAACTTTTTTAGGATCCAGCAGGTATCAAGCGGCCCCTGGGCCTCCTAGCCTAGCTTGTCTATAACATCTGCAGCCCAAGTTATGTTTGTTTTTTCAAGACGACGCACAGCTCAGTTCTATTTTTCTATAAGAATGCAAAACTGAACCTATGTTTTCCTTCTATAATATATATATATATATATATATATATATATATATATATATATATATATATATATATATATATATATATATATATATATATATATATATATATATATATATCTTATTTTATTACATATATATATATAATAGAAACAACATAAGGTTCCGTTAAACCTGTCGATCGTCCAACCATTTTATAGACATTCCCACTTCCTTTATTTTTTGTTTTCATTAATCCTATATCTGATTTTGCACCCCACGTACTATTAACTCATCAAATTAAAATGATATTTATTTCGTAAGTTGAAAGTTCTTACAAAATAATAATAATAATTGTTTATATATAACTTGGCAAGTTAACTCCTAGTGATTGGGTACATAAGCTTGCAAAGATTTACTGAGCAATGCAGTAATAGACGTGCAATCATGTGTTTATATTTTTATAACATTTCTCCGTCCAGCCAAACATGATATTTTCACCCAGCCTAGCAAGTCCGTGGATTTCGAGAAAAATGCAAATGGGCTTTAAATACCATAATATATAAACGGGCTGCATAGATGCTACATCATTTTTTCAGCCAGCCCACCAATGGACTAAAAACCAAATGGACTGGCTGACATGTGGGCCAGTAGGTCGAAGCCTAAGCACTTTCGCAAAAAAATAAAAATACAAAGGTCGAAGCCTAAGCAAGGCGTTGGATTTACATCCAACGGCCGACATCCTTCTTCAATCTCTCGCCTTCTTCCCCAGCGCTGCCAGGACCGCCTACTCCAGCCTCCGGCATCCAGCGGCGCTGTTTTACGCGCATCACAGCGAAACGCTACCCCGCCGACGGCCATGCCATCCCTCCACTCCTCCGCACCTCCTATTATTCTCTGCCGAGTGTAGGCCCACCCCACACCCGAACCAGTCAAGTTTCCCACTCCTTTCTGTCTGCGACTCCACTGCCGCGTCTTCCCATCTCCAGGGCGTTCCAGTCTGGGGCCTCGCCATTGTCCACCAGCTTGGTGTGGGGTGTGGTCAACATGGTCAACAAACGAGAGTCATCGGAAGATGACTATATGTGGAGAGGCTGACAGTGGGGACGCACCACGCCCATGGACGCATGCATGCAACAGCATCCTTTTTACACTAAAAATAATGTTTTCTCCCCCTGACCGCTGGGACCGACCAGCTAAATCTTCGCATGCAAGGAAGTGCGTCCTTATTACGGGGAAAATGATTCTTCCCCCTGACAGCTGGGACCCACCAGCTATATCTTCGCACGCAAGGAAGTGTGCCATTATCCTCCCTGACAGCTGGGACCCACCCGGTCGAAGCGTACGTAGTGTTGTCTGTGTAGATACCGGTTGATCGGTCTGTCTGCCACGATGAACCGTGGCCGAGTAAGGAGCGGTAGTAGTTCAGGCAGTCTAGTCAAAATCGTGTACACGTACGTATAGACAGATGCCAAAAATACGGCCACGTACGTACATACGGGCGGGGTCTCAAACGCGTACTCGTGCATACGTACAGCCAGGGCTTGTGTACATGGAGAGGCCACAGATGGCAGCAACCACGTCCTGTTCATCGGAAGCCAACCGGCTGGGTCGGAACGGAGAAACTGCGTTGTCGTGTTCATGGGGAGGCAACAGAATGCGTCGTGTTCATCGGGAGGCAACGGAATACATCGTGTTCATCAGGAGCCAACCTGCTTGGACGGAACAGCCGAAATGAGGTCTGGTGTACCATAGAACGGAGGAAACGAGCCTTCTGTTCGACCGCGTACGGTCGAAACAGGGTCCTGTTCATTGGAAAGGGTCTAGCGTACCGGAAAACGGAGGAAACGGACTTGTGTTCGACCGCGTACGGTCGAAACGGGGTCCTGTTGATTGGGAGGGGTGTGGCGTACCGCAAAACAGAGGAAACAGACTTCTCTTCGACCGCCTACGGTGGAAGCGGGTCTGTTCACGGGAGGGTGTGGCGTGCATAAGCAGGACTCCACAGTCTTGTTCATCCACCGCCGACTTCCTCCAGCCTCCACCTGCTACTGTCCATCCACCGTTGACTTCCTCCAGCCTCCACCAGCTACTGTTCATCCATGGGGTCCTGTTCATCCAGCCTCCACCGGCTACTGTTCATCCAGCCCTCCATAGAGTCCTGTTCATCCAGCCTCCTCCGGCTACTGTTCAACCAACCCTTCACGGGGTCCTGTTCGACCAGCCCCTCCACGGGGTCCTCTTCAACCAACCCCCACGTACGGGGTCCCTCCACCGGTTACTGTTCATCCACCCCCACGCCTCCTCGATCGGGGTCCTGTTCATCTAGCGGCAACAGCCTCTACTACCACGGGATCCTATTCATCCAACCCCCATCGGGAACTGTTCATCAAGAGGCAGCTTCGATCGGCTTCAGTTAGCAGCAGTATCAAAGGAATCACTCGGGTTCAGTTAACAGCAAGGGATCGATCGGGGTTCAGTAACGTAGCTAGTGCAATCGCTCAGGTTCAGTTAGAGCCCAACGCCTCGCTCCGGGTTCAGTTAGAGCCCAACGCCTCGCACACATGCGCGTACGTGTACGAGAGAAATGCGCAAACCTCCATGCAACGCTCGGTCCCGACCACCCACCGTAACCAGGAACTCCCCGATATTTTCCTCGCCCTCGCTTCTACCACGATTTTTTTCGTCATGGACGGCCCAAAGAATGTCATGCAGCTGCATCTCTGGCCCATCCAGGACGAAAAGCCCATTTTCTGTCATGATATTTTGTCATAGAAGTAGGATCCCACCACATCTATGATGCTACCGGGTTTTGTCACAATTATCATCATAGAAGTGTCATAAGCATGACATAATTTTTTTCGTTCGGCCCAAAATGTCACGGATCTGTCTTTTTTTGTAGTGTTGGTCCATCACTTTCACCGACAACGAGAGAGGTTAATTAATTTGACTTTGGAGGGGGATTAACTTTTTGTTTGTCTCATGATATAGATTATGATGTGAGATTACATATATATAATAGTGCATGTGTACACATGAATCCATCCCGCTAGATCGAAGGGGGGGCGAGCACATGACACGTCAGGAACCTCTTGCTTTGTGTGGGGACCTCTGTGATTTTCAACGCATGCACCACATCAATGTTGTGCATTGGGCCGGGTATCCAACACATATGCATGCATCACACACCTCCATAAGTATGTTCAGGACACACACATGCAATGGTTGTCTTTGGACACAATCTCACTCACTTGGTTATGGGCGGCAAGCCTATATATATTCATGGGCCCGCGTGGACGTCCATCATTTCGACCAACAACGAGAAAGGTTACCAGGGTGGATTCTTCTTCTTTGCTTCGAGTTACCGTATAGTAGGTCGGTCATTCCAAGCCTAATTAAGTTTGAGCGCATGCTACGCATCGTGAACCCTCGCTCGGTGTGGGGTTTTTACGATTCCAAAGCATGGTGCCACATCAAATTTGTGCATTGGTTATTCAAACACCACACACACCACTTCAAACACCACACACACCACTTCCATATACATACTTGGGCCACATGCACAGAGTGGGTTTGTCTTCATACAGTACTCCCTCGCGAGGTTATTGGCGACAAGCTAGCCCATTTTGCGGGGCCGTGTGGACGTCCATCACTTTGACGAACAACGAGCGGGAGAGGTTGTACGACCAAGTTGGATTCTGCTTGATCCGTGTTACAGTACGTCTTGGTGAGATGCCCTCCCACCAACGTGTGTGTGTGGGGGGCGGCTACAACGCACTAAATGCAACCTCCATGGGGTCGGGGAAGTCCGGTTAATTTGTGAGGCACACGTCCCACATGAAAGTTGTGAATGGTAGTTAAATATCACACCACACCCTTTTCATACATATAGTAGGGCCACCCGCAGGTGGTTCGTATGTGGTCTCACCCATCTCGCGCCACAAGCACACATTTGTGGGTTGGCACACAGTCCACCTTTGTCGGGAAGCGAAAGGGGAAGTTTAACCATATATATGATGGACTCCTATAGGTTTTGTGTCACGGTAGGGTGAAATTTCAGACCTAGCTATTTGGGGGCATGCATTCGTAGCTAGGATTCCCTTACGACCGACGCGAAGTGGGGTTCGTAGGGGGTGGCTGACTAGCAATACTGCGCTTTTGTGCGACAGGTGCCACATCAAAGTTGTGCATTAGGTATTCGAACATCAAACCACCCTTTTCATACATATATTTGGTCCACATGCAAGTGTGTTTGTGTTCTTACCCTTTCCCGCGTTATTCTTTTTGCCAAATTTATAAACAGCACATGAGTTGGATGCAGAAACCGTCAGCGATTGGGTACGCAACAGACATGGTTCGGCCGGACTACCCGTGTGCCACGCCCGTGCCCCTGCAGTGACTCACATCAGCACAGTAGATTGGGTTGCGCGAGGCTTGCCTCCCACTCTCGAAAATATGTACTGCCTCGTAATCTCGAAAATATCTACCGTTTGGAATGTTTGATAGCACACGATTAGTATGTGCAAAACGTGTGCGATGTCTGTTACTCCCGCTCTGCTTCAATCCCTTGATTCAAATTTTCAGTACCCCAACATTTTGTGTTGGGAATCGTTGCATGGAAAAGAAAAAAAAATCTACAGCCACGCAATGATCTATCCTTGGAGATGCATAGCAATGAGGGCGAGAGTGTTTCTACCTACCCTCATAGACCGTAAGCGGAAGCGTTTCACAACGCGATTGATGTAGTCGAACTTGTTGGAGGAGGAAGGAAAGAGGGGCAAAACTTTAACGTGCAAAACATTAACAGGTTGACGACTACCTTACACTCAAAGCATTGCCATTTATCATAGGTTGCAAAACTTTAACGTGCAAAGATAAAGGAGTTTCTCATGCAAGTGTACGATACAAATAGAGATGATGACAAACTAATATGGATGAAGGCCTTAGGCCCGTACCAACCTGAGAAAAAAGCTTATTCATGTAGTCCCATAAGAGATGATAAAGCACTCACTTGGAATCACACAATAGTATATATTTTGTGCACTTCAAATGTATGGTTGAAATCACTCTTGTTTACCAGTCTTTGAGATTATATCGAAGATTATCAAGAACTTCCAGCAGAGTTAAAGCCTTGGCTGGGATACAGATTCATTGTATTGTCTTGTGTAGTTCCACTAAAATGTATGATTGGCACAACATGATCCTGTTTGCACAAGTAGGAACAAGGTGAAACCTTCATTAGCTTTGTGAGAAAGGATAGGAAGACATTAGCATATTACTCAAACTGTAGCATCAAATTCATGATGGACAATACACAAAACATTGCCTCATTGAACCAATGGCAATAAATTGACATGCAAAACAATAGCACTATTATGTCATGACACTAATAATATTCCCTCCCTGCTCCACCACATGATTCACCTCCATAGACAAACATACACACGTACATGATTAAGCATAGGGTCCTACTATAGATTTGTTTAACTCCAACAGGAAAATTAGGCAGTAATAAATTAGTGGTACTTAAGTACTCCTAATTAATTAAGTGAGACAGCAGAAGTGGAAGGGCTCCCTGGAGGATCGTCTCACATGTAAGGTAGTCGTTGCCGGAGCCCTTGAATGGCCTCGACTGAGGCCTCTGGCTTCAGCAAGATCGCCTTGGCACTGTTTATTCTTCTTCTTCTTCCTCTTCATGCTCTGTTTCTCTTTCTCCTCACCAGTTGGTGAAACCAACTACATGATTGGCCTTCTAATTCAGAATTGTTTTGTCAGTGAGGGAGTACAACTGTACTAGTAAAAAACAGCATTATTTTCTCATGGCAGTCGGAAAATAGAGATGAACACATGCATTAAATATCATTCTTACCTAAAGGAAGGTTATGGCGCCAATATGGATGATGAGGATTGGAACACAGATCTCCCTTTGTGCAGTTCCACCAAAATGAAGCAACAGTTCCATTCGACATTCGGTTAAACGACATAAAAGTCACTTCTTTTAAGAAGAGTTTTGTGCAGTGCACCAAAAGGTCACAACAGCAACCAGGTGAATTGGATATCCCTGTTTGCACAAAAAGGCACAGAGGAAGCAGTTAGAGTCTCAAACAATTACAGGCAAAAACATTTGGCTAAACTTGTCATGGCTTATAACAGTGGCATGGCTTGATTTTTACCAGGGACATTAGATTAAGAACAGCTAAGGCTGCGTTTGGTTCACAGGTTTGGTGCAGGATTTTCGTAGGAACACAATTCCTACGGTATTCTTTCCCTTCCAACCGTTCGGAACACGGGAATGGTGAATAGTGTTTCATAGGAAAGCTGGTCTAGTAATCTTGATTCCATAGGATTAGAAACATCCACGCTGCTCATTTTTTGGCGGAAGCCGAGGCGAGCGCCGCTGCCATCGTTAGACAGGTTGCTATGATGTGTTTGCGGAATAAAAATATCAACCTATGTGTAATACGTGAGGTGAGGACAAGAGTAGTCCTTTGTGCAGCTGAATAAACAAATAGCATCTCATCTTGCCAAGCATGCTACTCTAAAAAACAAATATGTACATTTCGTAGTCCATCCGAACACATTCTCTTGAGAGTTTCCTCCGGTTCGCTGTTCCATAGTTTTATACCTACATTCCTTTCCTATTCCTCTATTTTCATCAAGACCTATGTTTTCTGCCCTTTATTCGAGCGGAGCCTAAATATTTGGTATAAGGGCATGGGACGGTGGGTGCACCAGCAGTCCAGCACCATGTACGTAAACAGGGCATAAAGTGGTGATTCATAGTTTGTTGCCCCGAGAAACAAACATCCAAGAAACATATCTAGGTTGGTCCCATTTTTGTTCACTCTAGCCACCTACTCCTATGTGTGGATAGCAAATCTAGTCCTGGTCATACCACTGTGTACATCGTTACCCCTATATTTCCCTTTTCGACCAAGAGACCGGTTCGATGACCAGTCTGTACTACTTTCACCCCCTTTCCTTCCTGTTTGTACCAAGTTCGATGTACATACTAAACTCCCCCACACCTACTTTATTTCTTGTTTGAACCAAGTACTCCCTCCGTCCGGAATTACTTGTCATCAAAATGGATGTTTCTAGAACTAAAATACATCTAGATACATCCATTTCAATGACAAGTATTTTGGATGGAGGAAATACAAGATCGACTCCATGAAGTAGCTTTACCTCTAACAATAGAAGAAAAAATAGGTGACGTTGGACCATCCGATCAAGAGGGCTGAGAGGTAGAAAATGATGCACATGCAGCGACGTAGCGAGCTGGGGAAGTAGAGCTAAAGCGGTTTGAACGAAGATATACGAAGGTCGTCGGGATGTGGATAGGTGGGCGGCGGGAGGCCGGATCCGCCCACAGGCAACGACGAAGGGATCGGAGGACCTCCCACGCCGGTGCTCGGCCAGAGATAGCGGTGCGGCCGGCAGTGGGTCTCATCCCTCATTGTCGACGACGGCCTAAACGCTGCCCCTCCTCCCCTTCACCGACGGAGGGGGATACGTCCGGATCTGTAACCAGCGGTGAGGATAGAAAGCCAGTGCATTTTTAAGGGAGAAAGACAGTGTTACTACCCCTATCTTATTTAGATCTGGAGAGGATGAGAGTGTGTGAATAGAGCAACCCTAGCGAACAAGCGCGGAGGCTCCGGCCTATATATACTCAGTGGGGTAGTTTTCCTTTTTCACTCCATCAAAACAATCGTTTAAAATTGTGTACTACTACATGCCAGGTCGCGGTTTTTTTAGTTGTTGATTGTTTTTTAAGATAGCTACCTGCTACGTCTTGAGCTTGCGTTGGTTTTCCTCAAAGAGGAGAGGATGATGCAGCACAGTAGCGTGAGTATTTCCCTCAGTTTTTGAGAACCAAGGTATCCATCCAGTAGGAGGCCACGCACAAGTCCCTCGTACCTGCACAAAACGATAGCTACTCGCAACCAACGCCATTAGGGATTTTCAATCCCTTCACGGTCACTTACGAGAGTGAGATCTGATAGAGATAATATTTTTGGTATTTTTGGTATAAAGAAGCAAAGTGAAAAGTAAAAGGCAAAGTAAAAACAAAGCAAGTATTAAAGTGATGGAGATTGATATGATGAGAATAGACTCGGGGGCCATAGGTTTCACTAGTGGCTTCTCTCAAGAGCATAAGTATTCTACGGCGGGTGAACAAATTACTATTGAGAAATTGACAGAATTGAGCATATTTATGAGTATATCTAGGTATGATCATGTATATAGGCATCACGTTCGAGACAAGTAGATCGAAACGATTCTGCATCTACTACTATTACTCCACTCATCGACCGCTATCCAGCATGCATCTAGAGTATTAAGTTAAAAACAGAGTAACGCCTTAAGCAAGATGACATGATGTAGAGGAATAAATTCATGCAATATGATAAATACCCCATCTTGTTATCCTCGATGGCAACAATACAATCGTGCCTTGCAACCCTTTACATCCTTGGGTAAGGACACGCAAGATTGAACCCAAAGCCATGCACTTCTCCCATTGCAAGAACTACCAATCTAGTTGGCCAAACTGATAAGCACATTTCATATATACAATTTTGGCATAGAAATATATTATTTATTGAGATATGACCATCAATTCTTGCTGTGAAATATTGAATATTTGCATGAAAATCATATAAAGTATCATTTACTAGTCTTTGGTCTATTTTGCGAAATGTGCAAAGGCACTATAAATCTTCAAGATCCGGACTAAGTGGCTAAGAGAGCGAAGAAGAGGAGGAAGAATGGACCCGACCGTGAAGAAAAGAAGTAACCAGAGGGGCCAAGCTAAAGTTGGAGGATCATCTTGTGAAGAAAGAATAGAAGTGGAAGGGCAAAAGAGCAAAAGTGGCAGATCGGAGGAGAGGATCAAATCCTAGCGGCCTCCATTTTCCCCTCGGGCTGGCACATCTCTCCTTCCCCGATCTCCTTCTCCAACACCGGCCCTTGACCACAGCCCAGTGGCGTGGTGGGCGCGCCACCAGCTCCTCCCACCGCATCACTACCTCGCGCCATCCATCACTCACGCCGTCCATCACCAGCGCCATCCACCACCTCACGCCTCCAACACCACCGCGCCGTTGCCACAGCACCACCACATCCAGCGCCTCCCTCCAGCCCGTGCGATCCTGCCTCGCCCTTCTTCTTCTTCCCCTGCCTTGTTGCTGCCCTTCTTCTTTCCCTCGCTGCTCCTTCTCCCTCTCAATCACTGCTACCCTTCTTCTCTTCCCTTACCTCTGCTGCTGCCCTTGCTTCTTCTCTGAATCCCTTCGCTGCTGCTCCCACTGCTGCTGCTATCCTCTTCTCCAATCTCCTGCTGCTTCTCTCTCTCTCTCTCTCTCTCTCTCTCTCTCTCTCTCTCTCTGAAATATCTGTAAGCTGAGATGTGTAATGACTTGTGAGGTTCAGATTCGTCTAGTACTTGAAACTTGCTATTTGTCCAGACTCATAACTGTATAATGCTATGATATGTTTAGTTTCAGACTCAAGCTTGTGTGGTTTTAAATTGTTGATCTGCGAACTGAATTGTGGCATATGACTCTCTGTTCTTGTGTGTGAACCTGTCACTTGTGTTTTGTACTTCTTGAATAAAGGAGTTCAACTTGTACATATTAGTGTTTTAGCGTCTCAAGTAAAACAAAAATACCAAAAATAAGTGAAGTGAAATCTGAACCTCCCTCTGCTATTTTGCATTTTCTTTTGTCAACGATCTTCCGGAACAACCTTGTTAGTTTAGATTTTATTTTCTTGCGATCATCTTCTGAATTGTCACCTAGCTTTAGTCGAGTGCCGTCGCTGTTTGCCTAGTCCCTGTGGAGAACACGACATCCGTAGTTTGGGGTGTAAAACCCCCGCTATATTACAATTGATCACAAACCAAACGGATAATTTGAAGAGACTTGCAAAGATAACTCAATCATACATAAAAGAATTCAGAGAAGATTCAAATATAACATGGCCAAAGAAAGTTATCCCTACAAAATCATATAGTCTGGCTATGCTCCATCTCCCCCACACAAAATATTTAAATCATGCACAACCCCATTGACAAGCCAAGCAATTGTTTCATACTTTAACATTTTCAAAACTTTTTCAATCTTCACGCAGAACATGAGCGTGAGTCATGGATATAGCACTATAGGTGGAATAGAATGATGGTTGTGGAGAAGACAAAAAGAGGGAAGATAGTCTCACATCAACTAGGCGTATCAACGGGCTATGGAGATGCCCATCAATATATATCAATGTTAGTGAGTAGGGATTGCCATGCAACAGATGCACTAGAGCTATAAGTATATGAAAGCTCAACAAAGGAAACTAAGTGGGTGTGCATCCAACTCGCTTGCTCACGAAGACCTAGGGCAATTTAAGGAAGCCCATCATTGGAATATACAAGCCAAGTTCTATAATGTAAAATTCCCACTAGTATATGAAAGTGACAAAATGAGAGACTCTCTATCATGAAGATCATGGTGCTACTTTGAAGCACAAGTGTGGTAAAAGGATAGTAACATTGTACCTTCTCTCTTTTTCTCTCATTTTTTTATTTTTTTATTTGGGCCTTTTCTCTTTTTTTTATGGCCTCTTTTTTTATTTTATTTTTATTTTTCGTCCGGAGTCTCATTCTGACTTGTGGGGGAATCATAGTCTCCATCATCCTTTCCTCACTTGGGACAATGCTCTAATAATGATGATCATCACACTTTTATTTTTCTTACAACTCAACAATTACAACTCGATACTTAGAACAAAATATGACTCTATATGAATGCCTCCGTGTGTGTACGAGGATATGCAATGAAACATGAGTGACATGTATGAAAGAATTATGAACGGTGGCTTTGCCACAAATACGATGTCAACTACATGATCATGCTAGCAATATGACAATGATGGAGCGTGTCATAATAAACGGAACGGTGGAAAGTTGCATGGCAATATATCTCGGAATGGCTATGGAAATGCCATGATAGGTAGGTATGGTGGCTGTTTTGAGGAAGATATATGGTGGGTGTATTATACCGGCGAAAGGTATGTGGTATTAGAGAGGCTAGCAATGGTGGAAGGATGGGAGAAAGTGCATATAATCCATGGACTCAACATTAGTCATAAAGAACTCATATACTTATTGCAAAAATCTAGAAGTTATCAAAGCAAAGTATTACGCGCATGCTCCTAGGGGGATGCATTGGTAGGAAAAGACCATCGCTCGTCCCCGACCGCCACTCATAAGGAAGACAATCAATAAATAAATCATGCTCCGAGTTCATCACATAACGGTTCACCATACGTGCATGCTACGGGAATCACAAACTTTAACACAAGTATTCTTTAAATTAAAAACTACTCAACTAGCATGACTCTAATATCACCATCTTCATATCTCAAAACAATTATCAAGCATCAAACTTATCTTAGTATTCAACGCACTCAAAAGAAAGTTTCACATATCTTGAATACCAAGTATATTAACATTAAGCAAATTACCATGCTATTAACGACTCTCAAAATAATCTAAGTGAAGCATGAGAGATCAAGTTTCTTTAAAACAAATCCACCACCGTGCTCTAAAAGATCTAAGTGAAGCACTAGAGTAAAAATTATCACGCTCAAAAGATATAAGTGAAGCACTATGAGCAAAACTATCAAGCTCAAAAGATATAAGTGAAGCACATAGAGTATTCTATCAAATTCCAATTCATGTATGGCTCTCTCAAAATGTGTGTACAGCAAGGATGATTGTGGTAAACTAACAAGCAAAGACGCAAATAATAGAAGACGCTCCAAGCAAAACACATATCATGTGGTGAATAAAAATATAGCTCCAAGTAAATTACCGATGGAAGTGGATTTAAAGAGGGATGCCTTCAGGGCATCCCCAAGCTTTGACTTTTTGGTGTCCTTGGATTATCTTGGGGGTGCCATGGGCATCCCCAAGCTTAGGCTCTTGCCACTCCTTGTTCCATAATCCATCAAAAGAATTCACCCAAAACTTGAAAACTTCACAACACAAAACTCAATAGAAATCTCGTGAGCTCCGTTAGAGAAAGAAAACAAAAGACTACTTTAAGGTACTGTAATGAACTCATTCTTTATTTATATTTGTGTTAAACCTACTGTATTCCAACTTCTCTATGGATCATAAACTATTTTACTAGCCATAGATTCATCAAAATAAGCAAACAACACACGCAAAACAGAATCTGTCAAAAAGAGAACAGTATGTAGTAATCTGTAACTAACGCAAACTTATGGAACTAAACAGATTCTACCAAAATTAGACGACCTGGAAAATTTGTTTATTGATCAGCATCAATTGGAATCAGTATTTTATCACGTTCTGGTGATTTTTAATAATTCGGGCACTGAGCGCAAAGTTTCTGGAAATTACAGCAAGATCAAATAACTATCATCCAAGAAGATCCAATAGGTCTAGCTTGGCACAAACACTAATTAAAACATAAAAACACATCTAAAAAGAGTCTAGATGAATTATTTATTCCTAAACAAAAGCAAAAACTAAAAAACTAAAAATAAAATTGGGTTGCCTCCCAACAAGCGCTATCGTTTAACGGCCCTAGCTAGGCATAAAAACAAGGATAGATCTAGGTGTTGCCATCTTTGGTAGGCAATTCATAAGTGGCTCTCATGATAGATTCATATGGTAATTTTATTTTCTTTCTAGGAAAGTGTTCCATGCCTTTCTTTAAAGGAAATTGGAATCTAATATTTCCTTCCTTCATATCAATAATTGCACCAATCGTTCTAGGGAAAGGTCTACCAAGAATAATAGGACATGAAGGATTGCAATCTATATCAGGAACGATAAAATCTACGGGCACATAATTCCTATTTGCAACAATAAGAACGTCATTAATTCTTCCCATAGGCTTTTTAATAGTGGAATCCGCAAGACGCAAGTTTAGAGAGCAATCATCAAAGTCACGGAAATCTAGCAAATCACACAAAGTTTTGGGAATAGTAGAGACACTAGCACCCAAATCACACAAAGCATTAAACTCATGATCTTTAATTTTAATTTTGATAGTAGGTTCCCACTCATCATAGAATTTCCTAGGGATAGAAACTTTCAACTCAAGTTTTTCTTCATAAGATTGCATCCAGGCATCAACAATGTGTTCGGTAAAGGCCTTATTTTGACTATAAGCATGAGGAGAATTTAGCACGGATTGCAACAAGGAAATACAATCAATTAAAGAGAAATTTTCATAATTAAATTCCTTGAGATCCAATATAGTGGGTTTAGCAACATCTAGATTTTTGTTTCTTTCAATCCCACTTTTATCAATTTCATCATCAAGATCTAAAAACTCCAAATTCTTAGAACGCCTTCTAGGTAAAGGAAGATCATATTCAGTTTCATCAAGATTCATATTGCAAAACAAAGATTTAATAGGAGACACATCAATAACTTTTAGATCTTCATCTTGATTTTCATAGGAATTAGAAGAACACGCTTTAATAAAGGCATCTTTGGAAGCACGCATCCTAGTGGTTCTTTCTTTGCACTCATCAATGGAAATTATCATAGCTTTGAGAGACTCATTGATATCATGCTTAGGAGGAATAGATCTAAGCTTTAAAGAATCAACCTCAAGAGAAATTCTATCAACGTTCCTAGCCAAATCATCAATTTTAAGCAATTTCTCTTCAAGAAAAGCATTAAAATTCTTTTGTGAATTCATAAACTCTTTAACACTATTCTCAAATTCAGAGGGCATCTTATTAAAATTTCCATAAGAGTTGTTGTAGGAATTTCCATAATTATTAGAAGGATTACTAGGATAAGGCCTAGGATTAAAATTCCCTCTATACGCGTTGTTACCAAAATTATTCCTACCAACAAAATTCACATCCATAGATTCATTATTATTCTCAATCAAAGTAGACAAAGGCATATCATTAGGATTAGAAGAAACACTCTTAGTAGCAAATAATTTCATAAGTTCATCCATCTTTCCACTCAAAACATTAATTTCTTCTATCACATGCACTTTTTTATTAGTAGATCTTTCAGTGTGCCATTGAGAATAATTAACCATAATATTATCTAGGAGTTTGGTAGCATCTCCTAAAGTGATTTCCATAAAAGTGCCTCCCGCGGCCGAATCTAAAAGATTTCTAGAAGCAAAATTCAATCCGGCATAAAAAATTTGTATAATCATCCACAAGTTCAAACCATGAGTAGGACAATTACGTATCATTAATTTCATTCTCTCCCAAGCTTGTGCAACATGTTCATGATCAAGTTGCTTAAAATTCATAATATCGTTCCTGAGAGAGATAATCTTAGTGAGAGGAAAATACTTAGAGATAAAAGCATCTTTGCACTTGTTCCAAGAATCAATACTATTTTTAGGCAAAGACGAAAACCACGCTTTAGCACGATCTCTAAGCGAAAAAGGAAATAGCTTCAACTTAACGACATCATTATCGACATCTTTTTTGTTTTGCATTCACATAAATCAACGAAGCTATTCAGATGAGTAGCGGCATCTTCACTAGGAAGGCCGGCGAATTGATCTTTCATAACAAGATTCAACAAAGTAGTATTGATTTCACAAGATTCAGTATTGGCAAGAGGAGCAATCGGAGTGCTAAGGAAATCATCATTATTGGTATTGGTGAAGTCACACAATTTGGTAGCATCTTGAGCCGTTGCGACACACAAGCAATCCAACACACGAGCAAACAAACGAACAAGGAAAAGGCAACGGGAGAAAGAGGAGGAGATTGGGAAAGAGAGGGCGAATAAAACGGCAAGGGTGAAGTGGTGGAGAGGAAAACGAGTGCAAATGGTAAATAATGTAATGCGAGAGATAGGGATTGTGATGGGTACTTGGTATGTTAACTTTTGCGTAGACTCCCCGGCAACAGCGCCAGAAATCCTTCTTGCTACGTCTTGAGAGTGCGTTGGTTTTCCCCGAAGAGGAGAGGATGATGAAGCATAGTAGCGTGAGTATTTCCCTCAGTTTTTGAGAACCAAGGTATCAATCCAGTAGGAGGTCACGCACAAGTCCCTCGTACCTGCACAAAACGATAACTACTCGCAACCAACGCGATTAGGGGTTGTCAATCCCTTTACGGTCACTTACGAGAGTGAGATCTGGTAGAGATAATATTTTTGGTATTTTTGGTATAAAGATGCAAAGTGAAAAGTAAAAGGCAAAGTAAAAACAAAGCAAGTATTAAAGTGATGGAGATTTATATGATGAGAATAGACCCGGGGGCCATAGGTTTCACTAGTGGCTTCTCTCAAGAGCATAAGTATTCTACGGCGGGTGAACAAATTACTGTTGAGCAATTGACAGAATTGAGCATAGTTATGAGTATATCTAGGTATGATCATGTATATAGGCATCACGTCCGAGACAAGTAGATCAAGCGATTACGCATCTACTACTATTACTCCACTCATCGACCGCTATCCAGCATGCATCTAGAGTATTAAGTTAAAAACAGAGTAACGCCTTAAGCAAGATGACATGATGTAGAGGAATAAATTCATGCAATATGATAAATACCCCATGTTGTTATCCTCGATGGCAACAATACAATACGTGCCTTGCAACCCTTTCTGTCACTGGGTAAGGGCAACGCAAGATTGAACCCAAAGCCATGCACTTCTCCCATTACAAGAACTACCAATCTAGTTGGCCAAACCAAACAGATAATTTTAAGAGACTTGCAAAGATAACTCAATCATACATAAAAGAATTCAGAGAAGATTCAAATATTATTCATAGATAAGCTGGATCATAAACCACAATTCATCGGTCTCAACAAACACACCGCAAAAAGAAGATTACATCGAATAGATCTCCATGAGAGAGGGGGAAAACATTGTATTGGGATCCAAAAAGAGAGAAGAAGCCATCTAGCTACTAGCTATGGACCCGAAGGTCTGAAGTAAACTACTCACACTTCATCGGAGAGGCTATGGTGTTGATGTAGAAGCCCTCCATGGTGGATGCCCCCTCCGAGGGAGCTCCGGAATAGGCACCAAGATTGGATCTCGTGGATACAGGAAGTTGCGGCAGTGGAATTAGGTTTTGGCCCTGTTACGATCGTTTGGGGTGCGAGGTATATATAGGAGGAAGGAGTGCGTCGGTGGAGCAACATGGGGCCCACGATGCGAAGCGCGCGCCTAGGGGCGCCCCACCTCGTGACCACCTCCGATGTTCCTTGGCGTGAGGGTCCAAGTCTCTGGATCACGTTCGTGAGAAAATCACGTTCCGAAGGTTTCATTCCGTTTGGACTCCGTTTGATATTCCGTTTTTTCGAAACACTGAAAAAGGCAAAAAACAGCAATTCTGGGCTGGGCCTCCGGTTAATAGGTTAGTCCCAAAAGTAATATAAAAGTGGAAAATAAAGCCCATTATAGTCCAAAACAATAGATAAAGTAGCATGGAGCAATCAAAAATTATAGATACATTGGAGATGTATCACTACCCGCTTGTTCCAAGTGGTGTTACGGTGTGCCAGGTCGCACTTTGTATCGTTCAAGTCTGGTACTACAAGTCCCTCCATTAAATGAACAACCACCCCCTCGTAAAAATTGTGAACAAGCTCACGGCTAAAATTAGCGAAAACGTGGGTTGCCCCAACATGCATTATTATTTATATTTTCTACTCCCTCCGTTCTTGAATATAAGTCTTTTTATTACCCACACCTAAGACAAGAATTTTTTTTATTAGCAGTGAACCCCACATGTCATAGACACAAAAATTGTGGCAAGATTCCCTTAGGCAAGCCAAAGCGTGTATAACAATTTCAGCAACTCAGGTTAGGCAAGTGTGGAAAGTGTGGGAAAAATAATGTGGCAACATAAGACAAACATAGTCACAATCCAAACAGCCCCGTAATTTTTTGTGACATGCATGAAAATTTGGTTAGTTAAATTTATAGTCAAAATTTGGCAAGGTGCATCAAATCAACACATGCAAGTATCAAAAGGAAAGTCACGGCATGCATGCATGCGTTATACTCCCTCCGTTTCCAAATATAAGTCTTTTTAGAGATTGCAACAAGTGACTACATACGAAGCAGAATATGTCGTACATACGAAGTAGCCCATTTGAAATGTGTAAAAAGACTTATATCGAGTGCAGTGCTTTGATGTGTCGCGTCAACTCATACAAGAACGAGAAATTTGATTACTACAACGCCCTCTCCCGCGCGGACTGAGCTCCAGTGCCTTAACTGCACCTACCTTTGGCTGCATGACAGGAGGGCTAACCACCTGTTGGGCCCGCCTGTCATAGTGGCAAAGGCAGGAGCAATAAGTAGAAGCTTTCGCTACACGCTATCCCTCCCGCACGAGGTGGACGGACATGCTGCAGTGGATTTGATATTGTAGAAATAGGAGTAACATCATTGTTCGTCTTCTCGAAGATGCGAAGAGCCAAGCGCAACCTGAACGTGGCAGTTGCGAACGCTCGCGTGGTGCGGTTCCTTGGAGCACGCATATACTAGCCAGGCTCTTGCATGAGATAAAATTGCTACTACCTCCTTTCCGGTTTATAGTGCTCAATTCAAAAATCTCACCAATCCATGTAGAGGGTGAGTGGTGGAATACAGTTTGTAGTTTTGCAAAAGCACCTAATTAATGCTCTTATTTTCCTCAAAAAATTATGTTTATCAATGCATTAATTGCAATGCATGCATGCATAAAGTACATGCATTGGTCAATTTTCTCTTAATACTTGCATGCAATGATTTAATGCACCTTGGAATCTGAAAATGTGATGGAAAACAACCAAATTGAGCCTTATAAAATGGAAAACCTAAAATTTTGAGATAAGCCCTATAAACCGGAAAGGAGGGAGTATTATTTAACAATTAAACTCCATTATCCATTGGTTGATACTCATTCTGCATAGGTCCACGCGCTTAGCACCGTTTCCTCCTGGGGTCACCAATGTTTATTTGCTAATTAATAGCATTGCATGCAATGAACTAGCCATTGCAAGTCATTAAAAGCATGCACACCTCTCATCTCTTATTGGTTGATATGTCAAGAAACAAGAAAGAAGGTAGAAGTTAATGCACCGCACCTAAGTGTTTTGGGACTATTTGGTTTTCGTAAGATGACTTACACACCTAGACGGAGGGAGTAGTATAGACCTGTAAACCGGAAAGGAGTATTTGCCTTTCTAGAGATTTCAACAAGTGACTAGACTACACCGTGTGCAGTACTCCCTCCCTTCCGGTTTATAGGGCTCAAATCTCAAATCTCATGAACCAAGGCATTTTGCGATTGGAGGAATGTATCTCGTACTTTACAAAACTACCCTAATTAAACCCATGCATTAATTACGTAGTTCTCTCGTTTTCCTCTCCGCCTTGGTCGCGGTGCACAATATTGAGCACTCCTACTCCCTCCGTCTAGGTGAATAAGTCATCTTAGGTTGTGCACCGTGACCAAGGAGGAGGGGAAAACGAGAGAACTTGATGTTTATTTGCTAATTAATAGCATTGCATGCAATAAACTAACCACTGCATGTCGTGTTTGGTAGTTCCAAGTCATTAAAAGCATGCACACCCACATCTCTTATTGGTTTAAATGTCAAGAAACAAGAAACGAGGTAGAAGTTAATGCACCGCGCCTAAGTGTTTTGGGATTATTTGGTTTCGTAAGATGACTTACACACCTAGACGGAGGGAGTATATGACTAGCCGCTCTATCTACATGCGGGACATTTCAAAGCATCCGGGCCCGCGTGCCATCCACCAAATCACATCGAGGTGCTACAGTCGAGACTCACTGTCACCCGGTGTGGCCGTCATGACCGTCATATCACAAAACCCACACCTTTACCAGCGGTGGTAAGGTGGCCTCCAAGTTGGACTGGACGAAGCAACCATCATTTCACTGGAATGCTCGTTCAAGCCCTTTCTTCCCTTTCTTGAAGAAAACCTCACTCCAGGCTACTCACTTCTGCCATTTTTCCTCTGTACCGACGAAGGAAAGGTGGGCGAATCAGTTATGCTGCTATATTTTCATTCCAATAATCTTATTTTTGCGAAGCACCGACCAATTCTCACATCCTATTCTTTTCCCGTTTTCATTGCGATTGTGGTTTCCTTTTGATTGCTTTTTGTTTGTCAGTTCATTGATGGATCCTGGAGCACTAGGCAAAGAGTTGCCCGCGGACAACCCACTCGAGACAGCGATCTCCAGGAAGCGAGCACCGACCAACGAGTTGACCATGTTGGCGGGCCAACCCATGGAGACGAAGAACTCCAAGAAACAAGCACTGGCCAAAGAGTTGAGGACGTTGGCGGACGAACTCCTCAAAGAAAGTTGGAAGAGCAGCAAGGGCCCCACCGTGCCTACCCCAGGAACTCTGATTGCCACCTATGTGAGGCTCAAGACCGAGTTTGAGGAGATAGTCGCCGTTGAGAAGCAGTATTCCCCTGGCAATGTGATGGCCCCCATCGAGGACGAGGAGATGGCCCCCGGAGGGATGAGATCCCCCGGTGAGCTGCACAAGGTAAAAAATAATGGCTTATTACCATAGTTGTGGGTTTTGATTATTTGCAATGTGCTTGCTAATGTGTTAGGGTTGTGCAGGTGCCGGTGGTTGTCCTTGATGATTCCGATGTCGTGGCCCGTCCTGCTGGCATCGCCCCGGAGATCGATTCTGATGCCGCTGTCGATCCTGTGGACATCTCCCCAGAGATTGATTCCGATGTCGCGGTTAGTCCTGTGGACATCACCCCAGAAATCGATTCCCATGCCGTTGTCCATGCTGTGGTCATTGCCCGAGAGATCGATGACAAGAAATAGTTTGCATTGCCCTGTGTTTAATTACCAGAACGATGTGTGTTATCAAACCATCTTAGGGCTAGTGCACTGTCTTGTGTGGGCGGATCTTGCTACTTTTGTTTGATAGTGAATCATGCGATGGATCATGCGAACCCTCTCCGAGTTATGGAAATAGATGTATCCTCACCAGCTTTTGATGTAATATATGGCATGCTTAGATGTAAGTTTGAACTGTTTATCATATCAGCAGGGCTTGTTTGATGATTCTTGGTGTTAGTAGGCTAGCTACTGTGCGATCTATAGTACTTGCAAAACACTCAATGAAGAGAAACGTTGGGGCTGATGAGCTCGTGGTACGCTTATACTTATCCCTCGTTGATCGACCAATAGCCCTAGCTCCTAAAATTGTAGGCTTAGCCATCGATCAGACAATAGTCGACATACATTCAGGCCTCATTTGGTTCATAGGGTAGGAAAATCATAGCAAAAGTACAGAGAATGTGCAACACAAAATCATAGCAGTGCAGAGGCGTACTCCCTCCACTCCAAAATAGATGACCTAGGCGGGCTAGTTTGGCCTAGTGGGTTTCAGTGATATGATGTGGTACAGTGCCGTCCAGTCTTCGCATGTGGTAGCAGTATTGCGGGTACAGTAAGTTTTCTTGAAGAAGCGGAATTCAACGAAGTCATGATGGTTCCTTCGTCCGAACAACATACAGTGGGAAAGGTTGGGCCTGCGATACGACCGGGGTAGACCAGGATAATTTTGTGCATGGTAGGTGGACCAGGATGGTCGACGTCCCACATGTCGGCGAATGAAAGTATTCTTTCCGATATAAAGGACGAGCAACGAGTATTCATTGTTTATTTTTATGAAAGCTATTGTCTCCTTTGTTAAGACGGAGGAGTGTGAAACACGGCAGCCAGTGAACTTGGCATGTGCACCACTCCCTCCTTCCTCATGTAATGCCCAGTTACAGCTTTTCTCTCTCTCTCTATCTATTTCCTCTCGATGTTTTTACCTTTCTTTTTAAGACACAATTGTTTTTATGCCTTTTTAGAATTATTTTTTATACCTAGGAGCACGTGTAGAGGCGGGCTCTTGTAGAGCCCACTCCTTGACTTTGTCAATGCCTCTCTCTCCTCCACATAAGGAGTACTTGCTATGCATGCATGCGGCGGCAGTGGCGTCTTGAGGGGCAGGCGGTGATAGCGGGCTCGAGGCGGTCGGACTCGGCATGGCCCACCTCACATTATCACCATATATTTCTTGGAGTCCGTGGCGTGGGTGCTAGCGATCTCTTTTCCTCCCCGTTTCTCTCTTCTCGGCCCGCCCGCCGAGCGATTAGATTTCGCTATCGACGGTTTATTCAATTACGGTCCCACATGTCGGTGAAATTTCAAGACAACGCGTGTCCCCTCTGGTGAGCGGCGTGCGAGCCGGACTGTCGGGGTTGCGACGCGTACGAGTCGTAAGTGTGCCACCTTTTCCTTTAGAACTTGCGAAGCATAACATTTTCGCGCGATCGATCAATAGAAATCCAGAACAAAATGACGAGGGCGGTGCTTTCCCGCTCGTTAGGCGGGCTAGTTCGAGTGATATGACGTGCTACAGTGCCGTCCGCTTGCTCCATTTTTATGTAAGCAAGAGTTTACACTCTTACGCGGGAGAAGTGCGAAACACCGTGGATCTGATTTGATCGAGGGATAACTGTTCCCTGCCAAATAATGGAGGATTGTTAGTAGCGATTATAGCATGATAGTTAGGGCATCTCCAGCGCTGGCCCACAAATTTACACCGGCATCTGTCCGAGGACACTGATGGATGCCATCCGATGCTGCCCGCATACCTTTCGACAACTATATGAAGTAATCATACGAAATTCGTGCAAACAAAGCAAATTTCAAATTAACCGAATGAAATTCATTACATTTCGAAAACTTTTCCTACAAACTAGACAAAATTCATTACATATTTCGCACAAACCGTACTAAAACCTACTGTAAACCTAATCTAAACGATCGTCGGCGCCCAACTACCATGTCCGGCCATGAACCCGAGAAAGTCGGCCATTGCATTTGCCTCCTCCTCATCCGCCTCGATAACCTCCTCCTCCGGAGCACAAGGTTCTGAAGATTTCCGCCTCCATGTCGCCGTCAAGCTTCTAATCGGCCGCCGATGTTTACCCCACCAAGCTTGGCGTCGACTGAGTGGAGTAGCGGTGGCCTTCCCGGGACCAGAGCGGCGATGACCTACCGTGTACTACTCTTCCTCGCTGCCGGCTGCGCCCGCACACGCGCGTCGGCTTCGTGGTCGTGGCGGCGGAGGGCGGCGGGGTGCCGGCGATCTCCTTCGTTTGCTCCTGCGACAGTACGTTGAAGAGAGCTTTGGAGCGCGCCCAGAGCGGAGCCGCCGATGTCCCTCATCTGCTCCTGCGACAGTACGTCCAAGAGAGCTTCGGAGCGCCAGGAGGCCATGGTTGAAGGAAGTGGTGCCGACAGAAGGAAGGGACTGGAGGAGAATAAGTGTGGGTCTTTGGCTATGGCTGGGAGCTGGGGCTCAAGTTAATATAGCGGGCGAATGGCAATGAGCCGCGGCAGACGGATGGACAACTGGCGTCGGAGTAGGTTCGTAGGGCGTGAATGCGATGCTACTTCAGTGACTTAACTGCAGATGCGTTTGGGTTACTGACATGTGGGCCCAACAGGCATCTGGCCCGCATGTCAGTGACACACCAATTTCACATGCAGTTAAGTCCGGTGAATGCGGCATTGACATTCTGGAGAGACGGTGACCGTTTCAGGCGGGAAGTGCGCGCTAGCGATGGAAGGGTTTTCGGTGTGCAGTGGCACTAAGATCGGTCGCTCACGATAGTACATACTCCGTACCGTACTACCATAGTACCCTCTCTAGCTTTAGGCTATTTTATAGATTGTCGTTGTGATGGACGATATACATGAGCAAGGCGTTCCGAGTATGACCGTTGGTGTTGAGCCAGGTGAATACATGCTCGGCGTTCGCGTAGGCCTCCATCAAACGTCTAAACAGTAATGTCAGGCACCGCCGGGGCGCGCAGGTGATGGGCTCACCGTTTGCGTTGCGCCATGAGCAGGACTTTGATTTAGAGGGCGACGTGCATGCATTAGCATGCTTTGACAGCGTGAGCGTGAGTGTCTGACGCGAAGTATTTCATTTTCATTTGGCTTACGACGGTGCATTGCAGCAACGAGTCCGTGGTTTGATTCCCCACATACGCATAATTTTGGTTTTTACAGTATTTCTTTCTCCATTGACAGGTAGGCCCACGTAGATAGATAAAGAACACGAGCTGATGAGGCGCATGCGGACTGTTTGACTGGTCAACCAGACAAATATGGAGCTATACGCTCAGCCAGTGACTGTATAATCACCATATCTCGTATACAATGATCAAAGTGAGATATCAAGACAAGTTCGATGACCGCCAATGCATTTTACTCGGTAATAAATGACCAGGATTGAAGGGGAATCCAAATTTGCTTCGCCTTCTGTCCTTGAGCTCTTGACAAACCAATGCACTATACGGTTGTCCGGCCAATCCACCCCAGAGCTCTCACCAAGCGTCGTTCATGCCAGCGCGCCGCACACTAACCGGTAAGGCAGCGATGGCATCCCGCTGCGCCGAGTTCCTCGCCGCCCATGACCACACACAAAATGGTAGGGAATCGATGGCATCCCGCCGTGCCGAGTTCATCGCCGCTCGCGACCTCACAACTATGTGGGAGGAATTTGAAGATGCCAGGGCCGAATGGGCGGTAGAGCAAGAGGCGGCCAAAGCCGCACAGAGGGAGTGGAAAAGTCAGAAAGCACTCAAGAAAAGAGAGGCCCGCCGCTGCAAGAAAGAAAAGAACGCACGCGCTGCTGCGGAGAGGTCGGCGGAGATCCAAGCACGGTGGGGTATCGCCGACAAAGCCGGGAAGGAGAACGACAGCGTCTGGCCAGCATGTGAGAAGTAGTAGTACTAGTAGTTAGTGTGTGTGTCTGTGTCTAAGTACGAGCATGTACCAGTACTACTAGTTACTCTGTAGTTTTAGAGCAAATTACCAGTACATTAGCCTAGACTAAATGGAAAAATTCCTATCCTAAGCATCAAATGGCATTTCTTTCTCTATAGGAATTGAGATGCATGTCATCTCACTTCCTATGATTTTCATATTCCTATCCTATGAACGAAAGGAGGCCTGTGTTGGAGTAACTAATGTAGCTAGCAGTACTGCTGGTACAGTAGTTTTCTCCAAGAAGCGGAATTCAACGAAGTCATGATGGTTCCTTCCTCCAAGCAACTTCAAAGTGGGAAGTGGGCCTGTGATTTGACGGCTCATTAGTCATTGTTACTGCGGCGCGACGACCTGGGTGACTCTCCCTTGGAGTTCTGCGTGCATGGCAAGTGGACCAGGATGGTCAACGTCCCACATGTTGGCGAACGGAAGTATTCTTTATGATATCGAGGAGCAAGGAAACTGTGTGGTATAGTATCACTGCTGATTGGTTCGCAAAAAAATAGTATCACTGCCGATTTATAATTATTTCTTATTTCTGATGAATGCTAGCGTTTCAACTCTTACGACGAAGGGTGCCAAACACGACACGTCTTGGATGTCCCACACGTCGGTGAAAGGAGGGACATGAACAGCGTGGTAGAGCCCAGCGAAAAAAACAGCATGGTAGAGCGTCTCCACTTCTTCCACTTCTGGGTCGGAGACCACACGTAATAGTACTTAGTGGTATGAACGATACAAAGTGCGACCTGGAGAGAAAGACACGTCTAGTTGGAAGGTCTCGGGGCATACACGTAAACAAATATAAAAGTTAATATGTGCCTCCAACTAATATAGTAGTAGTAGAGTACTCAAGCACGTACTCCATAACATCACCGTGCATTGCACGTACAACATTTAGTGGTAGTACGTAGTAAGAGACAAATGCCGCCCAAGAGTTCCCTTCTCGACCTACTTTTGGGTGTTTGGTAGAGTGTATGGAGGGTGCATGAGTCCACACTAGTTTAGCACAAATACACTAGAAGCATGCATGAAGAGGGGTGTTGAGTTGAGCATGCATGAAGAGGGAACAACTATGCTGAGATGAGAACGCAACCAAACACACCCTATATGCCACGCATGTTCATACCATTTGTGCCTTTCTACTTCACTTACTGCGCTACATTACTCAGGTTCGTACGTCCACTCCTGGGTACATGTCCGTCTCGTTGTTCCAGTCCCACGTGTTCTTCATATAGATGGAACGATCCTTGCATAACACGTGCACCTTGATGCTAGATGTCTCGCATGTTGGCAAAAGGATGAACAAAGCTCACGTAAAAAATTAGAGTGGAAAAACATAGATTCTGGATGACCGAGAAGGAGCAAGGAACCTCGTGGTGGAGCGTCTGCACTCATTTAATATTATTCAGCGATATAAAATTAACCAATCATCTCCACAGTGGACTGGAAGAGTGCGAAACACGGCAGCCCAGTGTAGTTACATCATACTAGTACATGGCTAACCCACGCTATCACCATATTTCTTGGCTTCCGTGCGACACCTATCTCTGGTAATCCAGCAGCCTGTATCGCTTCTCCCTCCTCGTCTCTATCAAAGTGCGGCGGGCTGGCGTTTCTGCCATCTATTGAGGTCGGTTAATTATCACATGTTAGCGACATGCCAAGAGCATTCTAAAAAAAATTCCTTTCATGTTCCGTTTTCAAAAAGAAAAAAAATCCTTTCACGCATTTAATTTTCTGTATGCTTTGAGCAACTTGCATGTCCTATACTGCTCCTGTTTGATACTCTAACTTAGCTAGAGGTTAGACTAACTCATGATTAACCCTGAACTAACTTTTGCCAAAGAGGTGTTTGGGTGACAGGGTTAGATGGACAATAAATGCACTTCATGGAGAGAGAAAAGTGATTTTTCAGTGGTCCCAATGAGAACTATCTCCAGTTAGCACCTCTTGGGTGGGATAGTTTTTTTTGATGGGTTCGGTGCAACTTGCTCCAATTTAAACCCTCATGCTTGGATACTTTAGGGCTATTTGAGCCCCAACTAGCTCAAACTAACTCTAAACCATGAATCCAAACAAGGCCTATGGCCAATCTCGACGCGGAGCAGTCGCGTGCACCGGGAAGCGGCGCTCTCTCGGCCATCGCACCAATTCAAAGCCGGTGCCAGTGAGAGGCCACCTCCGCTCTGGCCGGGCATTAATGCGGCACCGACGCTCCAGGGCAACGCTGACCTTTTCACGCGGAAGCGCGCGCTAGCAAGGGAGTATAGGTTTTGAACCGTTTTAGGTGTAATACTGGTAATTTGCAAAACTACTCAATTATTGCACTCAGTTTCCTAAGAAATTGTGGTAAAAAACGTTACTCCACAGCCCGCTTCCCTTCTCCTTCCTCTTCCACCGCCCGCGCACATCCGCGGGAAGCGACCGATCAACCCTTATATAGGAGTGCTAGCACAAAAAGATGCATGCATGACCACTAAAATTTCCATATTAAAGCGCCGCTCCGGCGGGAGTATGGCGTATGTTGTTACCTTCGGCCGGCCCATGGCTACCGGGTGACGGCGACCAGAGAAGCGGCGGCGGGAGGGGAATGAGTGCAGCTACTGTTTGGGTTCGCCTTCCGGCTTAAATAAATGTGCAGCATCACGTGTACCCGCGGGTGCACAAATTGTAACATATGTGTCTTATTAAGTGGGCGTCATGTAACTGGTGTGTGTGTGTGTGTGTGAGATTCTGAGAGACAGAGTGCGTGTGTGCGACTCTACTCTTCGGACATGTACTCAACCTTTTGCATCGGGATATAAGTATAATGGTATTTACTTTAGCTAGTGATTTACGTGGCCATGTTAACGTGGTTGTGTCAAAAAAATGTCACTTCCTGCTCGTGATTTGCCTTATATAATTACAAGCAAGATTATCATGCATTGCACGGAACATCAATATGCATTTTTTTACAAAACACCTGTTGTGATTGACCCATGCAGGAGTAATCCCATGTGTAAAAACTAATGATATCTCGAGAATTTTATCGGAAAACTGGTATCTCGAGAATGTCATCGAAAAAATGAAAGATGAGAGATAAGGCGAGGAGGAGGGCGTGGTGGTGCTCGGTGGTCGGAATGGGCGGAGGCATGGGGATGGACGACGCCGGCGGCGGCGCGCCACCATACATGCTAGATTGTTCCGAGACTTATTCCTTTTTAATTGCTGAGCAATGAGGTTATGGAGATAATGATGTGGAGAGAGGTGCGGTATCTTTTGTAAAATTATCATAGTTTGCTTTCTATCCATCGATATAGATCATACGGTCTCAGATTACAAGATGGCAGGCACACCATCATCGCCAACTCATTTTTTTATAAGGGTACAGATGATAAGTTTGTTGACTACTAAAGTAAAGTGGAATTTGTCC
Source organism: Aegilops longissima (assembly GCA_021605205.1). Classification (NCBI taxonomy): domain Eukaryota; kingdom Viridiplantae; phylum Streptophyta; class Magnoliopsida; order Poales; family Poaceae; genus Aegilops; species Aegilops longissima. The sequence goes on along the minus strand of CM038677.1, from coordinate 778,522,591 downwards.
ATGTTATGCAAGTAAATAAAGGTGATTGTTTATCATACAAGTAAGGTTGGATGAAGGGTGGTAGGACAAAATGCTCCGCCTAGAGCATGTGTGTGTGAGATGGAGTCTTAGTGTGTGTGTGGTGTGTGTGTGTGTGAGAGAGAGAGAGAGGAGAGATGGAGTCTTAGTTTGTGTGTGTGTGAGAGAGAGAGAGAGATGGAGTCTTAGTGTGTGGGGGGGTGTGCGTGCGTGCGTGTGTGTGTGTGTGTGTGTTTGTGTGTGTGTGTGAGAGAGAGAGATGGAGTCTTAGTGTGTGTGGGGGGGGTGTGCGTGTGTGTGTGTGTGTCGTGGGGTCCTCTGTGGCGGATGTAATTTAAGTGTGCATGGCTTCATCATAAAGAGGTGATGTATATGGCAGAGGCCACCAACGATGGGGTGCGAGAGAGAAAATGCTCGTAGAGAGGGAAGAGAAGGTGTGCGCGTGAGAGGAGTCGACATCGAGAGAACGTGTTTGTTCGAGAGACACCGAGGAAGACTACTATATATCGATGGTGCATGTAGGCGGAATTAAACAAAGGGATGGTCTTATTGGTTTCGGGATATAGGGGAAGAGTGAGAGGCGGGGGAGGGTAGCTAGAAGGAGATTGTTAAGTGTGAGTGTGTGTTTTACCCATCCAAAGCGGAAGTTATGTGCACAAAAGAGGAGAACGATTCGATGTGTCATTAGGATTGAGGGTAATTAACTACGTATGGAGACATAGAGACCTTGAACGTGCATGTGTCAGAGGTATACATGTATACGTGGGATGTGTGGGTGTGCGCGCGTGCATGATAGAGATAAAAGAAAGAAGACATAAGTCATAAGATCAATGACATGGGAGAGACGGATCGGTATGACAATATGCATGCATGTGAGAATGCAGGAAGAAGGCCCGACAATTGAGCATGTGTTTTGTCTTTAAGAGATAGTGGCGTGGGCTGGAGCATGCATCTATGGCGCAGCAGAGGAAGTGAGGCGCAACGATTGTGCAAAAGAGATCAACCTATAAATGCATATGTATGGAGAGACATATATAGTGTGGGTGATAGGAAGCAAGACTCCTAAGTAGAAAGAAATGTTGATGGAGAAACTACAGATAGATACAGAGATGGAGATGCTAGCTAGAGGGACATCCGCTAGTTTGGGTGTTGGAGATGACCGTCGGGTGGTTCAAAGGGTGAAGTTATATATGTGTGTGAGAGGGCACTTGATTGCATGTAGAGAGAAACATATGTAGTGTGCGTGATAGGAATCAAGAGTGAGGCGAGAAAGAAGGTTGATGGAGAAAGCAGAGAAATAGAAAGATAAAGATGCTAGCTAGTGTGCGTTAGAGATAGGAGTCGAGTGGATCAGAAGGCTGAGTTATGTGTGTGGGTGTGAGAGAGATAGAGAGAGGGTGCATGTGAGTCACATACAAACAGATATCAGAGAGAAATGAGATCCAGAGAGACGGAGTTTTGTGTCTCATGAGAGAGAAAGATATTTCACAACGAGAGTGATAGCTAGAGAGACATATGAGGGAACGCAAGATATCTCTAGAGAGAGGGTGTGTGTGTCGACATACAAGAGAACAATGGAGAAATATGAGACCACAGGAGACAGAGTTTGTGTTTGTGTGTGAGAAAGAGATATTGAAGAGGAAGAGTCGAGGTTCTCATATCTAAGGAGCGAAAGACATCTCAGATGAGGGGTGTGCGAGTGGCACACATGGGAATAGTAGAGAGATATGAGACCCCGGGAGACAAAGTTTTGTGTTTGTGTGAGAGAAAGAGATTCCACATGGAGAATCATAGTTAGAGACACATAGCAGGGAGCGAGATATACTTAGAGAGAGATAGAGTGATGAAGGTCGAGGGAGAGAGTACCGTCAGTGTGTTACGAAGATAAAAGATCATTATCGACATATAGGTAGCACGAGAGATACCTGAGAGATGATGAACGCGTATAGGTCCAAAGAGATAGTCCTATATAAGCATGAGTGATAGCTATATGAGACGAATATCTGGATTAAAGGGGATTCAAATATTTAAACTGGAGATCACGACATCGATAATATCATAACGCAAATTGGTGTATCAAACATGCATATTCATTTAAATTTGGGCACACGTGTAATGTTATATAGTTTGTCAATATTGGTGATCCATAGATTCTTTAATTACAGACAATGCATGGTTTATATGCAATTAATGTCTAAACGGGATTACACTATATGTTGCGTGTGTGAAACACATTATACATGTTTGAAAGTAAAAAAACCAGCATGAAACACACATTAATTGGAGACAGTTAGCGAGGAATGCATACATTGGATTTCAACATAAAGTTGTTTCAAATATTTGAAAATCCAAATTGATGGCTACAACCTTATGAATCTGAGATCATGCCATTTGTAAACCATATTTATGTATAAATGGTGTTGTGCTTTTGAAAGTATATATAAAAAATGATGTATATAGAATGTAATTCCAATTGAAAATGGATCCCGCCCAAAAAAATAGAATAAAAACGGGATTCGAATTGAGTTGGTACGGTAAACATGCACTCTGCAAAATTTGAACGAAGCGGGAAAGTCGCGAGAATCACTCAAACCAAAATCTGCGAGATGGAAATTACTACCGCCTATCCCTGCCATGCAAAGCCTATCTGCTGGATTTCTATAGGTTTCGATAGGGTAGGTTTGTAATTTCACCCAAACGTGACGTAACCGCCTCTCCCGGATGCATACACGGTGGGCGCCAAAACACAGTGTGAACTCGGCGAAATCGACTCCTCCCGATTCATATTCATACGGTGGGCGCCAAAAACAAACTCTCGTCGGCAAATATTCGTGTATGCGAGATTACCGCCCTATCCCCAACCGACTAATGTTGTTGTGATGTAGTAGAAATTTGAAACGGGGCTAAGTTTGTAAATTTCCTCGCATTTGAGACAAGCGCTACTGAATACATGGTTCCCCCCTTCCTCTCTGCCTCCCTTTTCCCCATTCATACTCCGTGGGCGCCAAAACACCCTCTCCACCCCACCCCTCCTCCGTCCGCCGCCATCCGCCACCCCATCCACCGCCGTCCTCCTCCACCATGCCGGAGCTGATACCCGACGCCGCCGTCCATTACAAGAGATCGACCTCTCTCATCCACGCCTTCGGACCGGGATCCTTGCATCCCGTCCTCTCGCTTCATCCCCGCCGTCGTCCACCTTGCCGGCGCCGCTCCTACGACCGTCTCGTCCACCGCGCCCCGCCGCCACCGTCTACCCTCCTAGATCTGCTTCCATGCCGCCAACAGCCATCGCTACCGCAGCACCATCAAATTCTCAGCAGATGCGTACACGGCGCCACACCAGAGGCGGTACTTTTCAGATATCTGCTCAACTTATTTATTGCAGCAAGAAAAAGATCGCCACCGCTTTACTCGATTTCTTGTCTTGGTTATGGTTGCCTTTGTCCGGTTTGCACCTTCAGATCCGCCATGGCACGCCAACACTATACTCCCAATGCTTATGGTTTTCCCCTTTTATATTCCACACTAGTTAAATCACAGTAGACTAAATTTCAAAATTGGGTCAGTCGATTTTTCAGAGCTCGCCGGAGTTCGGTGCAATCGAAGGGGCTCGGGTGCTTGTGGGGCCTCGCCGAACGAAGAAAACTCGACACGGGTGAGGGTTGGGGCGGGGGGTGCGGGGTGGGGTGGCAGAGTAACACATGCGATGGGGGCCGGTGGTCCGGCCGGCGGCCCGTGCGGTGTTCTGTATGGGAAGAATCAGAGACGAGGAAGAAGAAGGGTTAGGAGACGTAGGATCTTCATCCAACCACCTAAAATGGTCGAGAGACAGCTGGGAGTTGCATTCTTAATGCGCTCTGGTTCATCATGTGTGGGCACTGCGCAACCAACATTTTATTATCCAAAATCTGCTTGCTCTTCTTTACCATGTTCCTCTTCCGTTCTTCTTTAATATGTACTCTCTTCGTTCCTAAATATAAGTCTTTGTATAGATTCCACCATGGACTACATATGGAGCAAAATGAGTGAATCTACACTCTAAATGTATCTGGATACATCTGTATGTGATCCATAGAGGAAATCTCTACCAAGACTTATATTTTGGAACGGCGGGAGTATGATAGTAGTACAAGATGTTCCTTGTAATCAAGATGAGCAGGACATTTGCAGTGTAGAGGTCTATACGATTCGGTTGTGATGGACACTTTGAGCCTCTTTGATTCAGAGGATCTTGTAAACATAGGAATAGGATTTGTAGTGGCCTTCCCACTTGAATCCTATAAGAATAGCAAGGAAATGCGGGAGCTGTGTCGCCTTTGAGAGTTACATCGATATTAATAGTACCGCACCTTCACTTGAAGAGAGCTAGTATCTGAAGCCTTTCTAGCCGCATCGCAATACTAGCACATATATTCCAGCAAGTTCCACTTTGCTGATTTTACTCGATGCTTAAGGTTTTCCGTTATATCTACACTATGATCTGTGTAGCTGCTTTGTGTTGCACTAGCAGCAGTCCACTCTTGAAGCTAAACACTGCAATGACTTACAAAATTGGCACCAAGGCATTGAGTGCCATTCGATGCAATGAAACGCATACGCCCCCACTGCTGACTCTTGTTCGAATATGATCCTAATGACTCTTGTTCAAAATTGCCACATGTAGAGAGACAGACATGGAATTGCATTTCTTTGGGCGCCAGGATTCATCATGAGTGGGCAACCAACATTGTATGCAATGAAGCGGAACCTCAAGAATATGCTTCCTCTTCGTTCTTTAACATGTTCCTCTTTGTTTATTTTGTATTTAGTACGTCATGTATGTTCCTTGTCGGGAAGGGGCGCAAGGACATCTGCAATCAACAAATGATAGAGCTGGCTCAGACGTGATCGATAGGCTTTCAATTACTAGCGGCAATACAACACAGTATTTTCAAGCCAGTTCCACTTTCCTGATTTATATATCATGGTTATGGTGTACCCTCGTTATGTACACTATGATCTGCCTAGTTGTTGTGTGCTCTTGTTATCATGGTTTGGCAATAAACTCTCTATACAAGATATTATGAACCTATCATCCGCCAGCTATCCTTACTTGGAGCCTATTTTTTGTGTACTTGTGCGATTATATAAATGCACGCACCATATTACAGCACACATGAGCTCTCTCATCGTAATCCGGTGATAGCACACAAGTGTTTACAGGGGCGCCCCTATATTAGAATATCATCTGCATTACAAAGATAATCTCACAACTATTTATGTTTTCATGGTTCTAAGATATTATATGCAATTATAGTGAATATCAGAATCCACGCATCAAAAGAATATTATGGAACATTGCAATGACTTACAAAATTGGCACCAAGGCATTGAGTGCCATTCTGGAAGCAATGAAACTCGTACGCTCCCCACCTGTTGATTCTTGTTTAGAATATCATCCTAATGACTATTCTAACCTCAAGGAGTCAAAGGCAGATGGCCTGTCCTGTTCACCCATCAAGGTGCCTATTCTAATTTGGCAAGGTTTTATTGATTGCGCGTATCTTGCATATGTTGTCTTGCATTTCTTCTACTTTGTTGCATCGCCATCTGCTAAGTTTACTCATCATATAACTCGAGATGCCATGCCCATCCATTATCAATACATATTCCATCTGTCATCATACCATGTTTTCCACTCAAATGTTGTTCTTGTGCATCAGACATCAAAAAGGAAGAGGGTGATTGCCGAACCTGAAGGAGCACCAGCAAAGTCCTTGAAAAACGTGGTGGTGCCGGAGGAATCAGACAGCGCCCCACTTATATTGGTTGTACAACCAGTGACACAAAACGTAGGACCGACTCCAGCAGACTGTACCCATACTTCACTGGCCACACCACTAGTCCCACCATACAGGACCTGCAATCCAGCAAAAGGTATACCGATTTCATTTGCCATAGCACCAGCCGTACCACAGAAAAATCCCAATCCAGCAAAAAGTACAGAAGTCCACCGGCCGAAGACCTATCCCAACTACAGAGACGGCCAATTCCTGCAGATTGGAACCCCATTCCATTTATTCCCAGTTTAAAAGACAATGCTTTTAATGTTGTTAGGGACTACATGCATATATTCCCATCATGGGAAGATTATAGTGAAGACAAACACCATTTTCACATCTTCCTGTCCAACTTACGTGTAAGTGCTATTATTCATGGTTATTATTTTCCTGTTTTCTGCTGATCGAACACATCAATGATTTACATTACATTGTTGTAACTAGGCGAGGGTCAATCTGGATAGTCATGACGAGCAAAGCTTGCTTGTGCTTTTCAAGGAAGCATTGCAGCAGTATCGGTGTTACCTGAGGAAATCACACTTTGATGGCAAGTCTATAAACGAATTTCCGGTGAAGTATCCTATGCTAAATTTAGAAGACATTGAATGGAAAAACCTTCTTATGCATGGTCTCGCTTCGTGATGAGGTACTCGTCTATGAAATCACATGACAATTTGAACTTCTACTTTTCCGCATGTGCCTTACGGATCTTTTTGCAGGAAATCTGCTCAAGAAGAATTCGGTTTGAAAAGAACGACAGGATATCGCAAATATGTTGCCCGCTGCTTTGCTCTTGTTAGTACTGTTGTCTCGTATCACTGTACTTGCATACATACCTGGTTCATTATGTGATAGCAGCATGCATGATAGCTTGCTTATCAATTGTTCGCCCAAATTATCTGATCTGTATGAATGGTTACATTAGTGTAGAATATATCCAATGCCAATGAATTTTTTAGCTCTGCATTGTTCTTGTAAGTACATGTTGTCCTTTATCGCTGTACTTATATTGACAGTAGTTGTTCATGTACCATCACTCTGCAACTTATTTTCCTTTGCCCTCCATTTTCTACACATCAGATCTATATTTACTCTTACCATAAGGTTGGTACTGAAGAAGTTTAGTTGTGCATTGCTCTTGGCTGTGCCTTTTGCCTGAGCTGCACATACATTTATAGCTACTTGGTTATGTAGCATCATTCTTCATCTTATCTTAAATATTCTCCATTTTTTCGTATATTATCACATCTATATTTACTCTTAACAAAATGTAGAATAAAGGCAATGCTTATGAAGAAGATTCTGTGCTAAACTTCTTGAATTGCCCCCCCATTAGCATGGACAAGGGCTTTATAGAGTCTGTCTTCACCAGTAATGTAAGTTTGTCCTTCTCAAGCCTTCAAACTTTGTTGTGTATATTTGGTTAGGTATGACTGCAATAGTTGTTTATTTTTGGTGTTTGCATGAAATTGCATGTTTAAAGTTTATTATGTAGTTCATAAACAAAAGTTTGTCCTTCTCAATTTAAGTTTTCAGTTGTACAACCAAGTTCCTTCTTCATACCATGTAAATTAAACTATACTGAGCAAGTGATCTTCTTTTGCCTTTGCATGTATGCTTCATTCTTCATCCGTAATCCGGTGGTGTGGTGAACCTACCCACTACAAAGACAATGTCATATTCTGCAATGTCTTAACTATGAACAATGTCATATCATTCTACTATTATTTAAACCGTCTCTTTATTTGCCAATCTGAAATGGGATAAATTGACAGCACACTAACCATTGATACTTATGAGTTCTTGATCTATAATCCAGTGGTGTCGTGAAGCTGCCAACTCCTTCACAATGTCATTTCCTGCCATGTCTTGACCTGAACAATACCATATTGTGTTAATGCAATTTTAAACTATGTCACTTTATTAAATCAAGAAGAAATGTGATGAATTGTCAAGACTAACACTTTTATGTGCAAAACCTGTCATCTGTCTCGCTTGTTTATCTTTCAGAGTGAGGAAGATATAAGTGTTGAACAAGTTGAGTCTCATCATCTTGCTCAGTGCTTGTGCTGCAGCTCGCAAATGAGGCTAACCTTTCTTGAACTCTATTGAAGTCTTGTCGGTTTTGTATATTATTTTGTCGGCGTGTTTATTTGCACCGGTGGCGATCTTTGATGCCTAGTGTATGTAATCTGCTGTCCGCTTGTGCTTTATTATCATAGTGGCGAACTTTGATGCCCAATGGATGTAATATGCCGTGATTTCTTTATTGTATAGTCTAGGTTTTTCTTATTCACGATGCTGCAGTTATTTTTCTTGTATATATATCATGTCTTCATGAAAAACCGCCAAACCGTAAAATTACGGTACATAATCGGGTCGTCATGCAATCACGATGTATGATCCGCATCATGGGCCCCGTCAAACTGGCCCACTAGTAGATTCGGGCCTTTGATAGGCCGAGTAACCCCCGGCCCTCTTTTCGCAAGAAAACTCAATGGGCTTTTAGGAGGCTGAGAAGTAGGTTGGGCCTGAAACGTGCCGAATAGCTCACGGGCCGGCGGCAGCCCGAAATAGACCCCGACCCATGATTGTGTGAATCAAATCACGGGCTTTTAACAGGCCAAAGTTGTCTTGTTCCTTGTTTGGCCCAATCAGATATCGGCTGCGAGCAGGCCGGATGCAAACCGGGTTGTAGTTAGGCCCAACTATATGACGGGCTTTTAACATGCCGAAATGTTAAACGGGCCCTTAACAGGCCGAAACTAATATCAGGCCGAATTACTAAATGGGCCTTTAGCAAGTGGGCCCAAAAGCATAGCGTCCAGTTAACGGACCGAATCTGATATGGGCCATAATTGAGCCCAAAGCCTCTTAAATGGGCCTTTAGCAAGTGGGCCGTGATTTGGCCCAGAAAGTGGGAGGCTTTTAACGGGCCGGATCTCATATGGGCCATTATTAGGCCCGGAACGTGGCAGGCCATTGATGGACCGGATCAAATATGGGCCGGCATTTGGCCCAAAACATGGCAGCCAGTTAATGGGTCGGCCTACTAGGGTCCTCAAAATCTTGTGGGCCTACAGCTGGGCCGGCCCATTAATGTCGGCAAAATCTCGTGGGCCTTTAGCTGGCCGACCCAATATGATCCACAAGAATTTTGTGGGCCTTTACCTGGGCCGGCCCATTATGGCCCGCGAAATCTTGTGGGCCTTTAGCTGGACCAGCCCATTATGGTCCGCAAAATATCGTGGGCCTGTAGCTGGGCCGGCCCATTATGGTCCGCAAAATCTTGTGGGCCTTTACTTGGGCCGGCCCATTTAAACTTGATGGGTCGTGCCACGTGTTGACGTATCATAGGCGCCTTCTATCAAATGAGTGGATGACATCTGTCCCAACGGTGAGCCGACACGTGTTTCCTCTAGCCAATGATGATTGTCGGTGTCAAAACCGGCGGATCTCGGGTAGGGGGTCCCGAACTGTGCGTCTAGGCAGATGGTAACAGGAGACAAGGGACACAATGTTTTACCAGGTTGGGCCCTCTCGATGGAGGTAATACCCTACCCCGCTTGATTAATATTGATGATATGGGTAGTACAAGAGTAGATCTACCACGAGATCAAGGAGGCTAAACCCTAGAAGCTAGCCTATGGTATGATTGTTGTTCGTCCTATGGACTAAAACCCTCCGGTTTATATAGACAACGGATAGGGTTAGGGTTACAGAGTCGGTTACAATGGTAGGAGATCTACATAACAGATCGCCAAGCTTGCCTTCCACGCCAAGGAAAGTCCATCCAGGACACGGGACGAAGTCTTCAATCTTGTATCTTCATAGTCTTGGAGTCCGCCAAAGATGATAGTTCGCTATCCGGACACCCCTAGTCCAGACTCCTCAAGAGTCCCTGAACCAGGCTTCAATGACGACGAGTCCGGCGTGCATATTGTCTTCGGCATTGCAAGGCGGGTTCCTCCTCGAATACTTCATAGAAGGTTTTGAACACAAGGATAGTGTCCGCTCGCAAAACAAGTTCCACATATCACCGTAGAGAGAATAATTTTGCACAGATCTGCTGACGTATTCCGCGGCATGACATCACACCACGGCCAAGCCTTTATATGAATCTTTTTTGTACTGTTCCACCTCAGCGCGTTTAGCGAGGCGGTTTCCTTGGCACGTCTTATCAAAGCGTAGATCGTGCCCCCCTTATTCTGGGATTCCCATCAATACGGACGTGGGTAACCCAACCGTGCCCGTTGGCACGCCTCCTCCATCGAAGGCGAGTCCTAATCGACCACAGGGAGGGCTCTTGGTATTCAACCTCTTTATAATGAGACCAAGGCCCTCTTCTTTTTCCACCCTCCATCGAGTTCGCCTCGTGCTTCGAGTTCTAACACCCAAAGCTTCAGATTTAGGCGCTTCGGACCTTCGACGATGTCCGCTTCGACCAGCTCGGCCGATGGATGTCTTCCTCCGTCACGAAGAGGATGTGCTAAAGCTGCGAGGCGCCGGTATCTAATCGGCGAGATTTCGATAGGCTGCCTGCTCTGTGGCAGGTCATTCCCACTCCCGAGCCCGGCGAGAGCGTGGTGTTTGTGTCTCACTTCCTTCGGGTTTAGGCTTCCGATGGATCCCTTTGTGCGGGGCTCATGTTTTATTATGGGCTGGATTTCCATGACTTGAACTGAGTCCATCCTCCATATCTCGTCATTCATTGTCGATGTGAGGCCTTCCTCCATATTACCCTCACTTTGGATTGTGGCTCAAGACCTTCAAGGTGGAGCCAAAGATGATCGAGGGCAACAAGCAGAGTGCGGAGGGGCGGTCATAAGCAAGTGTGCTGATGCTCCGTGGCCGAGGGCTCTTTTCAAGAGGAGCTTGGTTTGTGGCAACGGGAGTGGTTTTATATCACCGCTCCCGGGGCACCAAATGGGTGGCGCCACCCGCTTTCGGGCCAGTCCACCACAGCTGCTGGCATCATGGGTCAACCAGGGGCTCGACTGGGGCCGCCCAAGGACGTTCCTCATTGCAGGGCCGATTTGAGACCTCCAAGAAATAGAGATCAATCTGGTCGCAGTGGCGCAGGTTATGTTGATTCGGGCGCCTACGCCTGCAAGCAAACGCCGCCTCCGTCTGTGGGAATTTAATCCGGAGGGACCACGAGCTCTCCAACATTTTATGGGTACGACGCCCATGGAGATGTATAAATTATTCTTCGGATCACAAGAGAAGTGTCCGGACCTGACTGAGGATGCAGGACTAAGCTGCAATCGCCCAGATACTCAAGTAAGTAGTCCTGTACCCAGACAGGCTGTCCATTCATTTATCGTAAACTTGCCCTTAAAGGAGCTGTTTCTTGAACAGGAGTGGATAGCGAAGGCAAAGTTGATAAGGTGTACGGCTCCCCTCCCAGAGACCACGCCGGATCCCATACTGACCAAGATGTTGAAGGCCGCGCCTTTTAAAGAAGGCGAAGGGGGGAACAGGGAGGCAACTGCCTCCACGAAGGAGGCTTCTGAGGAAGGGGGGATCGAAAGTCCCACCCTCCAAGGAGAGAAGAGGACCGCTTCGGAAGATCCGGAGGTCAAGGCCTCAAAGAGGGGAAAGAAATCTTCGTCAGAGAGTCCGGCGCTGGGAAGTATCCCAGCCGCACTATTTCCCCAAGGGGATCAGCCCTCCAGCGAGCCGTAAGTAAAAAAGAAGGGGTCTTGTAAATAAGGAACATCCCTGTATTTATTTCTGAAGATAACCGAAATTGTACCTCGTAGTTCGCATCTCAGCCCTTCTCAGCAGAGCTCGTCTTGGGGATCTTCTTCCGAGATGATGGAGAGCCAACGCCCACTGTCACACCCTCATGCGAGGCGGACAACCCCGAGGTGTCGCCGCGAGGGTTTTCCAAGTCCGCGGGGCCGGAAGGTCCGCGCCAACCGGGCGGCGGTCGGAGGAGTCAAGGATCTGCTTGGGCGAAGCGGTTATTCAAAAGATCACCGTGCGCTAATGGGTACGGTGATTGAAAGAATTGCATCTGCTGAGAGCGGATTGCATGAATGATGTACCTTCTGACAGTTATGCATATAGAATGCGCCCTGTATAGATAGTAGCCCCTGAGACTCGGTATGTTGTCAAAATTGACAGCGTGCCGAGGATCATAATCTCAGCTATAACATATCGCCGCTCCTAAATAGGTGGCGGGGCGTCCGGTGGCCAGCCGGACTGATGAGTATGCCGAACTAAAGCGGCAACTTGACGAGGCGGATGCAGACATCACGCTGGTCAATAAACGGTTTGACGAGTCACAAGGTATGCAACTTCTACGCGGACACCTGGTAAGGGAGCTTGACGCCCATGCCTTACTACTTGTATGCTTAATGCAGGTGGTGCCGCTGCTGTGGAGGAGCTGTGGCGGAACTCGCCGAGCGAAAGAGCAAGCCAGAAATAATAATCTGGCCGCTTTAGGCGGCCAAGAGCTAAAAGTCGAACGGGTTGCTCATCTTTGAAGAAGAGGAAATGGCCGATATGGCCATAAAGTTGAAGAATACCACCGACCGCTGCGAGGTTCTTGAAAAGGAACGCAAAGCGGAGCAAGAGGGCTGAAAAAGGCCACCGCCGAATCAAGGATGCCTGCTCCGCTTTGAGAGCTGCCAAGGAGGAGCTGAGTCGGGCCGGGCTATTGCGGCTGGAAAACCGTTTCGCTGCGGAGGAAATATACGGATCCGGTATGCTCGCTGGACAAGTTGTGGAGTTCGGAGGATGCTTATCTGGACTTAGCGGCGAGCGCTGCGGACGCGGTTGAGCACTTCCGAGGCCAGAAGGGGCACAGAAGGGAAGAGCTATATTGGTCGCAATTCCATAGTCCGGAGCGTCCTCTTCCGCTGACCGATCGGTTGGCCGAATGGGCCGAGCTGAATCGATTATCCAGACTTGCCATGAAGCATGTCATGACTCATTTGTGGCCAGCGGACCCCAACCAAGAGTTATTTTGGCTTAGTGCAGCAGTTCCTTAGTGCGGTACAGCAGACGACGCAATGAAGCGTCGGCGTGTATTGAGGGAGCGCGGATGGCTCGCCCGTGTCAAGACATCTTGGGCGGAGATGAAGGCCACCGATGTTAAGGCCCCAAGATTCGGACGAAGCCGAGTACCTGCCGAGCACTATTTTGAGGAAGTCCTGTAGGGCGCTCGTTTAATAGAGACGCAGTGCTCGAAGGATATCATGTTTAAATGACATGTATGATTTGTGAAGACAATGTTTCAATATAATATAATTGCTTTTTATACTTGTGCGTTCAAGTAGTAAATTACTCCATGTGCGGCCGTTGATGTATATGTATATATAACCTGAATGATGGCAGTCCTTGGCTTCAGCCCCCACGCACATAGTGCGGGGGTGTTTGCAAAGAAGGCGCTTTTTCACACTTAATCCAACGTCTTGGTCCTGTGAAGGAGGTGATAGCGTAGCAAACTAGGAAACCGGACTATAATGCTTTATCACTTTCACTTAGCCATAGGAGTTCGAGGGTGGGGCTACTATATAGCCCCTGGGGGCACCGCACTCTCCCGAATTCGGGGTGCGTATGTGCCTGACCGAAAAACGGTCCTTCGTTAATGCGGAGGAATTCTAAACATTCCGGTGAGTCATCGAGTGGTTGACCAGTCTCTCGCTATATCGTGACGGTCGCCGCGGCTTTCATCGAGGTGCTCGCCAGGCGAACCGGGCACAATCGCAGAGTTCTCCGGTGCGCGTTAGCCGATAGAACGGAACGTAAGGCAGCAAAACACGGAGCCGGCAAACCCAACATTTGACCAAAGACATGATTTGGAGCTGATGCATATAAGGCCTAACTCGAGACGCCGAACACTACCTAAGGTATTCGGTCTTTATAAAACGGGCAGAATAATGCCCTAAGCCCCTGGTGTCCAGGTGCGCGCAAAAATTCTGGTGCGGCCGATGCCAAAACACCAGCCTCCTCCTCGGTTATAGCAAGAAACCAGGGGATGTGTATCAACAAGAGACAGTAAAAAAGGTTTACGCAGGGTCTTAATCTGAAAAGAATCCTTGCAACGGGTCCCTACAAAGACGCTCATACTGTGTCTCCGCGCAGCCATATTCAGGACGGTGTAGCATGTTGTTCATCCGTAAAAGAGAGGAACTTAGTTGAAAAGAAAAAAAAGATCGTGCGAAAAATGTACTTTATATTAAATAAACAGAGTACGATTCGAAAAGTGAATAAATTTGAGCTTTATTGTCTCTTGTTGTACATGCGTGCAGCCCCTTGTATGGGGTCATGCTGCTAGTAGGCGCCGGACTCGTCTAGCCGTGTCCGGGGTTTGAATGACCTATTCAGGTGCTTTGATTAGCGGAGCCGGATAGGTGTGGGGCTGTCAAGGCAGTCTCACGTTCTTCCGTGCTCGAGTAACACTTAATACTCCCTTTTAATGAGATGATGCCGCGTGGACAGGGCATTTTAAGTGTAAGAGATGCATAATGTGGTATTGCGTTAAAGCGGCGAAGCTTCACGCCCAAAGAGTGCTTGATAGCTACTTTGAATGGGGCGATGTGGAAGGTTAACTTTTCGCGGCGGAAGTTGTCGGATGAGCCGAACACAACTTCTAGCAGAAGGAGCCCGCATAATGGGCATACAGGCTGGCATTACCCCTTTGAAGGAGGTGTTGCTATGGTGAAGTTTGGTTGGGTCTATCCCCGTTCATGGATTGTGTCCTCGATATATCAGGTTTATGTCACTCGCCGCCATCCATGGGGACTTGTGTAAATTGGAATCCGTCGATTATAGGATCCAATATCAAGGCAGTCCATCCTGCTCCGGATACTTTCGGAATAGTCCTGATGGTCGAAGGTGATTGGTTTTGACAACCAGTGTGGGTACTCCGCTAGGGTAGTTGGTGCGGCGCGCATCTTAATGGGCACCGCTCTGTTTTTCCCTTTTATCACGTGAAGTGAGTTTACTGTTTTAACCTCTTGTGGGAAATTCTTTTGTTTTCCGGTGCTCTGCTTGTGGGGTTCGTCATTGTCTTCGCTTGGTGTGTCGAGCCCCTTGTGTTCGGCATTGGGTGTGCCGGATCGCTTGAAGACCCAACAATCTCGTGGGTATGGTTTGCGTGCTTCCCAGAGTACTGTGGATTTGGCATATCTTGTCCAAGATTTTGTTTGTTGGATAGCTCATCGCTATTGTCCTTAAGGGGCAGTTTTTTATTGTTCTACCGTGAGCTTTTGAATCCGGAGTTGACTGCCACGCTCTTTGGACTGTTCCTCTTAATCCGGCGCTGGTCCTAGCTGCGTCGTGGTTTTCCATTTCCATCCCTTACTTGGATGTACTTGGGTCGCTGGTATCGCATCTTGCCAGCCAACTATCGCCTCCCGCAAAAGCGGTCATGAGGCTTGTTAATGCAGCCATGGTTCTCGGCTTCTCTGGCCGAGGTGTCTCAGCGAGCCATTCGCCTCTCGACGTTGTGTTTGAAAGCTGCTAAGGCTTGGCGTCCGGACAATCGACTATTTGGTTCTTTTGGTGAGGAACCTGTTCCAGAATTTGCGGGCTGACTCTCCGGGTTGTTGAGTTATATGACTTAAATCGTCTGCATCCGGAGGGCGGACATAAGTCCCTTGAAAATTTTCCCGAAAAGCATCCTCAAGCTCTTCCCAGCTTCCAATGGTATTTTCAGGGAGGCTTTTGAGCCAATGCCGGGCTGGCCCTTTGAGCTTGAGGGGTAAGTATTTGATGGCGTGGAGATCATCTCCTCTAGCCATGTGTATGTGGAGGATGTAATCCTCGATCCGCACTCTGTGGTCTATTGTTCCGTCAGATGCCTCTATGTTTACGGGTTTGAATCTCGCTGGGAATTCGTGATCCAAAGACCTCATCGGTGAAACACAGGGGTGTGCGGCACCCCTATATTTGGGTGTGCCGTGATGTTCGGATATTTGGCGTGTTGCATTGCTTTGAAGAGCTTGCTTTTCGCCCATAGATGGGCCTAATCGGGCCATCCTTTTGATGTGAATCCTTATGCGGATCGCAGATCGGCTTGTGTGCGGCACCATTTGCCGCTCTATTTTTGCCGTGGTGTCGCCCATCCGACCGGTGGCCTTCTTACTTTTTGATTGTGGGGCTCTCGGCCTCCTCATCAAATTCGGGCAGATAGCTTTCTCTTTGGGTAGTTTTTGTTCGGCGATCGTCGCCGATTTGTCTCGGGTGTTGAATACTTTGCTCCATCTGATTCTCGGTGCATCTTCCGCTATTTTGAGCTTCCGCTTGCTTTTTCAGGCTACGCGCAGTGGTGACGAGCCTTTGTGGAGGTTCTTCGCTCCAACAATTTGTCCGGCGTGAGATCGTCCGGACTGTTATCTTCGCCAGGACGGGTTGTTTATCCGGTTGTACTTGCTCGGACGGTGGCTCGATAGCATGTCCGCTGCCCATCGGTTCGCCTGCTCTATGGCTGGGTCTTTGTCGAGGCGGACTTTGTGCGGCGCTTACGTTGTTGTTTTGACTGCTTTTCAAGGGATTTACCTTCAGAAGGCCCCGTTGTTCCTCGTCGTCACTTCCTTTAGGTGTATCCACCATGTATACATCATGGGATGAGGTGGTTGTCCAAAGATCCTATAGGTGCTGGTTCATGGTTGTCTCCTACATCGCCGCCCATACCGCCGATGTCTTGAGTCGAAGTCGAGCACGCCGTGTAAGCTTTCGGCGGTGGCTATAAAGTGGGTGGTGGGTGGGCGTTGAATTTCTTCGTTGTCCGCATCCCAACCTTCCTGACCGTAGTTCGGCCAGGGCTCTCCTGATAAAGAGAGAAACTTTAGTGAATTCAATATGTCGCCAAAGGGCGAGTACTGAAAGATGTCCACGGCGGTGAACTCCATGACCAGCACCCAATCGGATTCGATTGGCGGGGCGGAGGGTTCGAGTCCGGAGAGGAGTCCGCACCTTGAGTCACGGCCTTCGCAGCGACAGTGGATTGCGCTCGCTCAATCGCCGAGGGATTTCAGCCCCGAGGTGGTGTCCAACCAACCATCCTCGATCGGCGAGATCGGCTCGAATCAATGTTCGAGCGGACATTAGTGCGCCTCCGTGACACCGCTCGCGGCAGAGTTAGATCATGTTCATCGAGATAGTGCGGCGCGCTTGGCTGCGGCTTGAATCGTCAAGATCAAGTCTCCGCGATGTCGGCCGTGTAGTTTAAACTTCCAAATCTGACTGATGGCTGTGGGCGTAGCTTTGATCTGCTCCAGATGGCCAAGAGAATTGGCCCGCAGTGCAAAGCCGCCGAATACGAAGATCTGTCCGGGGAGAAAAGTCTCACCCTGGAACGCGTCGTTGTTGAAGATCAAGGAGCCATCGGGCCTATAGGTGACGCATACGCAGGAACTCTCAATGAAAGCACCAATGTCGGTGTCAAACAGGCGGATCTCGGTAGGGGGTCCGGTTTGTGCGCCTAGGCGGATGGTAACAGGAGACAAGGGACACAATGTTTTACCCAGGTTCGGCCCTCTCGATGGAGGTAATACCCTACCCCGCTTGATTAATATTGATTATATGGGTAGTACAAGAGTAGATCTACCACGAGATCAAGGAGGCTAAACCCTAGAAGCTAGCCTATGGTATGATTGTTGTTCGCCCCACGGACTAAAACCCTCCGGTTTATATAGACACCGGATAGGGTTAGGGTTACAGTAGTCGGTTACAATGGTAGGAGATCTACATATCCATATCGCCAAGCTTGCCTTCCACGCCAAGGAAAGTCCATCCGGACACGGGACGAAGTCTTCAATCTTGTATCTTCATAGTCTTGGAGTCCGGCCAAAGATGATAGTTCGGCTATCCGGACACCCCCTAGTCCAGGACTCCCTCAATGATTTTACACGTGGAAAATCCCCATTGGTCGGGGCTGTTAACGGGTTATCGGATCCAAAACCCGACCCGATAGCTTAATGGCGTTCCATTACGGTGGATGCCATGTGTCACCACCCTGACGTAAAGCACTTCGGACGCGATTTATTATCATGGAAGTGGACACTTCCGTGATGATAATTTTGGTAATGTCATGGAACACTTCTACGACAACACATGTATGACTATCTTGATTCTGTCATAAAATTGTCATGGATGTATATGCATGACAAAAAACGCGACCTACTGTGACAAACACGTATCATCACGGAAGTGTATTTTTTTGTAGTGATGTTGTTGGACTAACACTTTATCTAGTATATTTCAGATAAGTTCAACAGTGGCATGGCAAGGATATGAGGATGTGGACCCCTTCAAAATGGTAAGGGTAAGAATTGGCAAAGCTTCAGGACTCTACATTTTTGGTTTAGTGATCTAAAATCACATTAGTCCCTTAGGAAAGCCAGTACTATTAAAAGGGGGTGAGGTATTGATGATGAGGTTGTTGCTCAAACTAGCAAAGTGGCCCGCTCGATGCGCGGGCTAGATTTTATAAAGTTGAATGATGAGTATATATTATTGGATTTGTAGAAAGAAAAATTAAAGGAAATATGATGAAATTTATAAAATCAAAAAGCTATCGTTTTATTTGATATAAAGAATATTTTAACAACTATGAATATTTTTTGGTAAATATGAGACTTACAATTTCACTGTTTCGAGGCTAAGTAACATGGTTAACTTGCAGAGGCATTGTCTTAATCATTTATCATGACAACATATTGTCGGATCTATGTAAGTTTGAATCCAAATGTTTTGCGAGGGTGTCATCATTAATGAGTCGATAGTGGCTGGGAATTAAACTTACACTTTATGTATATTCGCACTATGTGATATATTTCCAAAAAAACACCAAATTTCCAAGTAACACTGTTAATATAATAGTAAATTTGTGGGTAAATAACAATTGTTTCATTTTAGAAGGTATTTGTGCTATATTTATGGCCATATGTAACACGGTCAAGCTTATAGTTTTACGCGACGCTGGATCAATATGCAATGTTAACATTTAGGTTATAGACAGTTGGTGTTAGTTGCAAAACTATAAAGTTCCATATGAGGGAATAATTGTGAGAATAATGGAGAAAATATCGTAAATGGACCGAAGAGAAATAATTTATCCACATTAACAGGTAAGACAACTAAATAATGATAGTATCAATTTATTTAGTTTTTCTAGATATTTTTCTCTCTAAGTTATTTTTTTGTGAAATATATGAAGTTCTGTACATATACTATCTCCTAGATACGAATTATCATAATTTTTTATACATGAATTTTGTTACAAAGAAAAAAAAAGGATGAAATGGGTTCAACATATTATTTGTTACTATTGGTTTCTATTCATGTCAAAATAGAGAAATTGTACTACAAGTATTCCAGAAGACCATCTAGTTTGAACAGATGTAATATACTTCTATATATTTTGTCCAAATCAATCAAGTTTGTTCACTTAATTTAGTATTTTACAATCTTGCTCTACGTACTTGTTATTTTCATAAGACACGACTACATAGTCTAGGACGTCACGCTTCCAGAATCATAATCAAAAGTATCAGTTTTAGTGCCTGACTGTGGTGATAGCTCCTCTTAAATTGACCAAAAAGTGTGTTTGATGGCAATGTACTAAATACATATGAACCCATTACCATAATTGTTTTTCCAAAAACTTTGGCTGCCTTTTTAATTGTTCCTATCAATTTTGGTGATGTATCGAAGAGCACCGTAAGATTCCAAATCTTACATATCAGAATATACAATAAAACTCATGGCAATTATAGTTCAATGTTTTGTAAATTCATATGAATAAAATTGTTCCATAAGTACATTACAGATATGGAAGATGAAACCATACAAATGGATTCTCCTAACAATCAACTCGTTTTTGTTGCTATTGGTAATTCTCTAGGAGTATCACCCACCCCCTTTCGCATGCACATGTGTAATTACCCGCCACCAATCCTCCTCCGTCCATGCACACCTCACGTTTGATACATTCTGTTCGACACCAGCTATGTAAATAGGTTACCAATGATTGTTCCATCAATCTGATATCCAATTGAAGACTCCAATTTTTTTTAGATATTAGATTATGTATGGTGAGCAAGCCGTTAATTAGTTCATGTGACATTTGGTCGTCTACGTGTTATTTATGAGTAGGTAGAAGTAAAGCTGAAAAGACAACTCATGCATTGATTACTTCACACGACATCGCCTGTCTGATACCTGCCACCACGTAGAATTAGAGCTCAGACCACAACCTAGATCATGGAATTGTCGCTTGTAAGGAGCCTTTGGAATATTGCCATGACATATAATCATAAGTAGAAATTCAAGTTTGCGCCACAACAAAATGATGTACCGAATTTCCATTTCGACAGTTGTTGACAATTACATGCGATATAATCTTTGTGATATTTATCACTACGCATAATTAATTCTGAGAACAACCCAAATCGATGATTTGTCGTTTTAAACTCATCATTTGGTTATTGCCATGACATATACACATCAGTAAAAATTTACATTTGTGCCACAACAGAATGATGTATAGAACTAAAATTCAGACAGTTGGGATATTTGACCAGTAAATTGAATTTTAAGTCTAAAGCAACAACCACTATTTTTAACTTAGTTTCTTGAAGATAAGGAAAATATTCCAACATTATATGATTACCTATCTAAATATTTGGTATGAGTATGTATAAGCATGTCGGCATCATCATGTTTCTTTTGAACACAGTACAGACGCAGATGATCATACATATGCAACATGATGATGTTTCTGAGGTGTATAAATATGTGCAATTCCTTTTATATTTCGTATATGGATGAACATGCGCTTCTACATCTACTTTCCATGTAATGTGACAACAGTTTCTTAATTTCCTACAGTAGCACATTATTCTTTTATCAGAACACTCCAATTTATTCTTGGCAGCGGAAGAGTCCAGTTTCTTTTCCTGGGTTCCGTGGTTTTTTGTTGTTGCCAAAATGGTTTTTAAACAATATTTAGGCATGTGTAATGTCTACATCTCGTATGTAAAATCATCTCAAACCCACCATATTACAATTATACATGATAATGTTAATTTCCTAGTGCAGCATGTCTATTATTTCTTTGAAGGAGTCCAAGAAATCTTGTTGCCAGGGCTTGACGCTAGCTGTTTTCCTGGCCAAAGACATTTTAAATCATATTTACGTGTATTTGTGTCATGTAAAATGGTCAAACGCCCAGCATATATGTTCTTTCTTTTAAAGAGTAAAAAAAATCAAGTTTCCTAGGGCTGCGTTCTAGGTGGTTATTTTTTCTAGCCAAAGAACTTTTTTATCATATGTACGTGTACATGTGTCATGAAAAATCTTCAAAGCCCCATGTTCTTTTCTTTAGAGACTCCAAGAGAGTAGTTTCCTAGGGCTGCACGCTAGCTATTTCCTGGGCCAAAGACATCTTTTAACATATTGACGTGTATTTGTGTCATAATCATGAAAGGCCCCATATCTATTCTTTCCTTTAAAGAGTACAAAAAAATCTAGTTTCCTACGGCTGCATGCTAGCTTTTTTTTAGCTGAAGACAGTTCTTAACATATATACGTGTATCTTGTCACGTAAAATCATCAAAGGCCCACCATATATATGTTACGCAGATCAAACGGTTGTAAAATTAAAGTTTAAATAATTCATCAGATCAAGGGCTGTTATTTTCTAATTAATGTGGAATTTTCTAGCCTATTTCTCTTGTTCCTAGTTCATCATATATTACTTTTTATATATAATAGATGCTTAGTGATATTGCTCCAAAAATCCTCAGTCACTTTCTCAATCACATCTGTCCAAACCTTAAATACCCATCTCGGTCCCCACCGTTATCATCTACTCCAGACCCACCACGATGAACCCACACATTGGCACAGCCAAACCCTAGCAATTAGGTTTGATCAAAACTGTTCTCGGCCCCACCGATATGGCCTGGCCAAGTTTCAGTAATGACATTGTTTCACCTTGGAATCACAAAGTTGAAACAATCGGAAATTCCGAAACGAAGTTTTGCCCTATCCATTGCACTTCGGTTCTACCGAGTTGTTCCACTTTGGTCCCACCGAAAAGCTCAATGTTCATATCTTTTACACAGATCGATATCACTGAGTTTATGTTTGGTCTCATCGATTTGACTCAAAAGTGTGTAATAGTTGGATTTTGGGTGAAGACTATTTATACCCCTCCACCACCACCTATGCTCTAAGAGAGCCATCAGAACGAAACACTACTTTCACCATTCGTTTTCTGAGAGAGAACCACCTACACATGCGTTGAGATCAAGAGATTCCAATCCAAGCATTTGAACCTTGATTTCTAGCTTCTTCAAGTTGCTTTCCACTCCAATCCTTCTCCTACCCAAGCCAAATCTGTGAGAAAGAGATTGAGTGTTGAGGAGAATATCATGTGAAGCGCAAGAGCAAGGAGTTCATCACGAACACAACATCTATTACCTTTTGGAGAGTGGTGTCTTCTAGATTGGTTAGGTGTCACTTGGGGGCCTTCAAGATCATGTGGAGTTGAACCAAGGAGTTTGTAAGGGCAAGGCGATCGCCTACTTCGTGAAGATCTGCCTGAGTGAGACTAGTCCTTCGTGGACGTAAGCCATGGTGGAATAGACAAGGTTGCTTCTTCGTGGACCCTTCGTGGGTGGAGCCCTCCGTGGACTCGTGCAACCATTACCATCCGTGGGTTGAAGTATCCATCAACGTGGACGTATGATAGCACCACCTATCGGAACCATGCCAAAAATCACCGTGTCTTCACTGCGTTTGAATTTCCATCTCCACCTTGTACTCTCCGCGCATTGCATGCTTTATTATTTTCGTTGCTCTATCTCTAGATATGCATGTGTAGAAAGCCTTGGTATTATCTTAGCTAGTACCAAAATTTGCCTAAACTTCAAGAGAACTGAAAACTGCATCTTTGGTTGGTTAAGAGTCTATTCACCCCCTCTAGAAACTATCTTCTCTGATCCTACATAGATGACTCAGGGATCTGCGGGATTCAACCAGGGGTAACCTAGTCATTTTCCCTCCTTTTTCACCTGGTCGGAAAGCCCTCCAAGCGACTTAAGTACAAAGGGAGTACCAGATAACTAGCCGTAACATGGCCATAAATTTTTTGTATGCAATCATCCTACATACAAAAAATAGACTTAGTTGTCATTTGAATTGGCGCTTCCTTCAAAAAATGAATCAACACGTATTGATTTACCAAAGATGACATAATTTCATTTGGTAAACTAGTAAGATGTGCGTGGTTTTCGATGAAAACCAATGGAAAAATCAGATGCGGGAGGAAAAAACCAAAATAGAGGGGAGGAGGAGAGGAAATACATAGTGGAGGTTGAACAAAGGTGGGGAGCGAAATGTTGGTGGGTGAAATAGGAAACCTTACATCTTTGTTCCCCTCTAAGGTGGGGAGCGAAATGTTGGTGGGTGAAATAGGTGGGCAGCGAAATGTTGGTGGGTGAAATAGGTGGTTGACCAAGACAGTAGAGATTGGCAACAGTAGTTGGGCGCCAAGTGCAATGATTTGCAACAAGTGGTAAATTTCCCTCGAAACCAAGGTATCAACCCGTGGAATCAACACTTCCAAGTCTAATTATCACCACTTCAACACAATTAGAAACTTACTTGTGTCCCCAACAATTCTAGTCAAATTGTCGATCTCACTAATTTTGCTAGTTACAATAAGTTACGAGTGTATTCTTTGGTTGGAGGTTCTTTATATTTTTGAAATAATTAATTCACAAAAGTGCATGTAAAAGTAAAGTGGTGGTTGTTTCTATGTGGAAAATTATATTGGTGGTTCATAATTTCACTAGTGGCATCTCTTCAAATAGCAACAACGTAAAAATATAATCACTTGTATGGAAGGTAAAAGATCAATATAAATATGAAAAATCATATGATATAATGTTTCCTCTCTTTCAGGAACCAGGTAGAGCTTGAGCAACAACCAATTATAAGTACATGCACACAATTACAATCTCGGTCTTGGTCCACAATGAAAGCAATAACATTATCAGTCTCACTAGCCTTACTAGTTACTTGAAAGTGATTATTGCAGAAATAAAAGTTCAGATACGTATAAAGCAATAATTAAAGTGCATTGATTGAGGCGAAAGTGATAGGGATGAGTGGACCCATAATTTCACTAGTGGTATCCCTCCACAAAAGATAGCATGACATGGTGAACCAATTATAGTTTGGTATCGATTAAATTACAATTTTTATCATTATATGGTTCTACATGGCACAGTTACATATAGGCATCGTCTGCACATCTATAGTATGTTAATCTAACAGCAACTAGTTAATACTCCACCCGAAGACCGTTGTCCAGCATGCAAAACAAAGTATTAAGTAAAACAGAGTATTACATTAAGATATTGTCCTCACCCCCGACTCATCACTGGGACAACCACACAACTATCTTTTTTTCCATAATGACAACAACATAATATAAGCTTTTTCTATCACTATTGTAGCTTACTTGCAAGGTTGAACACAGTCAACATATACAACTCCCTCTTGGAGAGTATTCATCTACATATGGCCAGTGCTAGACTAACAAATCAGAGAGCATGTATGCATATAAATTACGAAGTAAATAATTCATATGAATTCATGAATAAAACATAGATAGATCTGATCAATGCACATCAGAGCAGATCATGATATGTGTGCTCTTAGTTGCCTGATTTTGATAAAAAGCTAGGTTTTCTCATCTGTTGCCTAATTTTTTACCGGTAGCCTGACATGATTGCTAAGTTGTGTGTCATTGCTAATTAGTTGTCTAAAAAATACTATTTAAAATTACTGCTACAAATGTTGTTTAATGGCCATGTGAGTTACTACATGCTACCTACGACTCCTACTCGTATTTTGAGCAACTCGTTCTTGTATCCTAAGCACCTCCTACTGGTACTTGAGCAACTCTAACACATTGAACCTCCCCGTGTCCCTCTCCACTCCAGCCTACTCAATGCCTCCGTCACCCCCCTCCCCCCCCCACCACCGTGGCCATGCACCAGTTCCATCGGTGTCACCATACCGCCAACCTTCCTCTTCAAACCCCCCAAAACACATCCCCTCTCAGGGCACACCTCTCTCCACCACAAACACCATGGCCCCCGAGCATACGCTGTGAACGAATCCTAGACACGGTGTGCGTGCGTGCTTCCCTGGCAATGCCACTGCCCCTCTTCCACCTTCCAACTACTCAATCAAGCCGCTCCTCCACCCCTTGAGGGTGCCGCACGGGTCACCTCTGTTCGATTCCCATGCCCACCTGTACTTCCCACAACCATGATCCACCACCACATCATCGTAAACCCTAGCGCTACAAAATCCCGACAAAAACAGTCAAAATCGAAAGCTATAAGGGAGGTGCGCGTGGATGACCTCTCCACGACAGTGAATCACCGCCGAAATCGTCGAGCCCACTTGCCGTCGTTGAGAGAAATGGAGGGGATGCAAGAGAGAGAACCGCAGTGACATGACTCCCAAAAATCCAAACACTAAAAGCGGTGCAGGTGGGCAGCGGTTCCCCCTAAAATTACTGTACATGGCCCCACCACTAACCCAGCCCCGCCCCTATCCGCTACATGTGCCTCAAAACCATGCATCCCATTGCCTCCCCTACGGAGCCATCCACAAGATTGGACGGCTCGTGTAGGGTGCGTCGGATGCTGCCAAAGAGCACAACTGCATTATTAAGTAACTAGGGTTCTTATTTCATACGAATCCCTGCAGCAACGCAGGTGTCATGAAAAAGCCAGATGCGGAGACTCTTCCTCAAACTAATCTTCTCTTTTTTTGAGAATCATCACTCAAACAACTCCTTTGCAACATGACATGCTACTCGATCCATCAAACTCTAAAAGCGGCGAAGATGGGTGGCAGTTTCCCCTGAAATTACTGTACATGGCCTCACTGTTGGGGAACGTAGTAATTTCAAAAAAATTCCTACGCACACGCAAGACCATGGTGATGGCATAGCAACGAGAGGGGAGAGTGTCGTCCACGCACTCGTGAGACCGAAGCGAAGCGTTTTAACAACGCTGTTGATGTAGTCGACGCCTTCACGATCCGACCGATCCAAGCACCGAACGACGGCACCTCCGAGTTCTGCACACGCTCAGCTCGATGACGATCCCGGACTCCGATCCAGCAAAGTGTCGGGATGAGTTCCGTCAGACGACGGCGCAGGACGATGATGATGCTCCACCGACGCAGGGCTTCGCCTAAGCTCCGCGACGATATGACTTCTCCGCGCAGGCTTCGCCTAAGCTCCGCGACGATATGACCGAAGTGGAATATGGTGGAGGGGGCACCGACACGGCTAAGGAACGATCCGTAGATCAACTTGTGTGTTATGGGGTGCCCCCCGCCTCCAGATATAAAGGAGCAAGGAGGAGGTGGCGGCCAAGGAGGAGGCGCAGGGGGAGTCCTACTCCCACCGGAGTAGGACTCCTCCTTTCCTAGTAGGAGTAGGAGAGAAGGAAGGGAAGGGAGGAAGGGTGCGGCCTCCCCTAGTCCATTCGGACTAGGCCTTGGGCGCGCGGCCTGCCCTAGGCAGCCCTCTCTCTTCCTGCAGGCCCAATAAGGCCCAATACTTCTCCCGGCGAATTCCGTAACTCTCCGGTACTCAAAAATACCGAACCATTCTGAACCTTTCCGAACTCCGAATATAGTCGTCCAATATATCGATCTTTACGTCTCGACCATTTCGAGACTCTCGTCATGTCCCCGATCTCATCCGGGACTCCGAACTCCTTCGGTACATCAAAACTCATAAACTCATAATATAACATCGCATCGAAAACCTTAAGCGTGCGGACCCTACGGGTTCGAGAACTATGTAGACATGACCTAGAACTATTCTCGGTCAATAACCAATAGCGGAACCTGGATGCCCATATTGGTTCCTACATCTTTATCGGTCAAACCGCATAACAACATACGTTGTTCCCTTTGTCATCGGTATGTTACTTGCCCGAGATTCGATCGTCGGTATCCAATACCTAGTTCAATCTCACATCGGCAAGTCTCTTTACTCGTTCCGTAATACATCATCTCACAGCTAACTCATTAGTTGTAATGCTTGCAAGGCTTAGTGATGTGCATTACCGAGAGGGCCCAGAGATACCTCTCCGACAATCGGAGTGACAAAACCTAATCTCGAAATACGCCAACCCAACATGTACCTTTGGAGACACCTGTATTACTCCTTTATAATCACCCGATTCGTTGTGACGTTTGGTAGCACCAAAGTGTTCCTCCGTAAACGGAGTTGCATAATCTCATAGTTACAGGAACATGTATAAGTCATGAAGAAAGCAATAGCAACATACTAAACGATCAAGTGCTAGGCTAACGGAATGGGTCAAGTCAATCAGATCATTCTCCTAATGATGTGATCCCGTTAATCAAATGACAACTCATGTCTATGGTTAGGAAACATAACCATCTTTGATTAACGAGCTAGTCAAGTAGAGGCATACTAGTGACACTGTTTGTCTATGTATTCACACATGTATTATGTTTCCGGTTAATACAATTCTAGCATGAATAATAAACATTTATCATGATATAAGGAAATAAATAATAACTTTATTATTGCCTCTAGGGCATATTTCCTTCAGTCTCCCACTTGCACTAGAGTCAATAATCTAGTTCACATCGCCATGTGATTTAACATCAATAGTTCACATCTATATGTGGTTAACACCCATAGTTCACATCGACATGTGAGCAACACCCAAAGGGTTTACTAGAGTCAGTAATCTAGTTCACATCGCTATGTGATTAACACCCAAAGAGTACTAAGGTGTGATCATGTTTTGCTTGTGAGATAATTTTAGTCAACGGGTCTGTCACATTCAGAGCCGTATGTATTTTGCAAATATTCTATGTCTAAAATGTTCTGCATGGAGCTACTCTAGCTAATTGCTTCCACTTTCAATATGTATCTAGATCGAGACTTAGAGTCATCCAGATCGGTGTCAAAACTTGCATCGACGTAACCCTTTACGATTTAACCCTTTTTCACTTCCATAATCGAGAATCATATCCTTATTCCACTAAGGATAATTTTGACCGCTGTCCGATGATCTACTCCTAGATCACTATTGTACCCCTTGCCAAACTCATTGTAGGGTATACAATAGATCTGGTACACAGCATGGCATACTTTATAGAACCTATGGCCAAGGCATAGGGAATGACTTTCATTCTCTTTCTATCTTCTCGCCGTGGTCGGGTTTTGAGTCTTACTCAATTTCACACCTTGTAACACAGGCAAGAACTCTTTCTTTGATGTTCCATTTTGAACTACTTCAAAATCTTGTCAAGGTATGTATTCATTGAAAAACTTATCAAGCGCCTTTGATCTATCTCTATAGATCTTGATGCTCAATATGTAAGCAGCTTCACCGAGGTCTTTTTTGAAAAACTCCTTTCAAACACTCCTTTATGCTTTGCAGAATAATTCTACATTATTTCCAATCTACAATATGTCATTCACATATACTTATCGAAATGTGTAGTGCTCCCACTCACTTTCTTGTAAATACAGCATTTCCAAAAGTCAGATAAAACCATATGCTTTGATCAACACATCAAAAGCGTATATTCCAACTCGAGATGCTTGCACCAGTCCATTGATGGATCATTGGAGCTTGCACATTTTGTTAGCACCTTTAGGATTGACAAAACCTTCTGGTTGCATCATATACAACTCTTCTTTAATAAATCCACTAAAGAATGTAGTTTTGACATCCATTTGCCGATTTCATAAAATGTGGCAATTGCTAACATGATTCGGACAGACTTAAGCATCGCTACTGCTTGAGAAAATCTCATTGTAGTCAACACCTTGAACTTGTCGAAAACCTTTTGTGACAAGTCGAGCTTTGTAGATAGTAATACCACTATCGTTGTCCGTCTTCCTCTTGAAGATCCATTTATCTACATGGCTTGTCGATCATCGAGCAAGTCAATCAAAGTCCATACTTTGTTCTCATACATGGATCCTATCTCGGATTTTATGGCCTCAAGCCATTTCATGAATCTGGGCTCATCATCGCTTCCTCATAGTTCGTAGGTTCATCATGGTCTAGTAACATGACTTCCGAACATGATTACCGTATTCACTCAGTGCGGATCTTACTCGAAGATCTACGAGGTTTGGTAGCAACTTGATCTGAAGTTTCATGATCATCATCATTAACTTCCTTACTAATTGGTGTAGGAATCACCGAACTGATTTACGTGATGAACTACTTTCCAATAAGGGAGAAGGTACAATTACCTCATCAAGTTCTACTTTCCTCCCACTCACTTCTTTCGAGAGAAACTTCTTCTCTAGAAAGGATCCATCTTAGCAACGAATAACTTGCCTTCGGATCTGTGATAGAAGGTGTACCCAATAGTTACCTTTGGGTATTCTATGAAGACGCACTTCTCGATTTGGGTTCGAGCTTATCAGTTGAAAACTTTTTCACATAAGCATCACAACTCCAAACTTTTAAGAAACGACATCTTAGGTTTCTTGTTAAACCATAGTTCATACGGTGTCATCTCAACGGATTTAGATGGTGCCCTATTAAACGTGAATGCAGCTGTCTCTAATGCATAACCCCAAAACAATATTGGTAAATCGGTAAGAGACATCATTGATCGCACCATATCAAAATAAAGTACGGTTATGACGTTCGGACACACCATTACGTTATGGTGTTCCATGTGGCGTGAGCTGTGAAACTATTCCACATTGTTTTATATGAAGGCCAAACTCGTAACTCAAATATTCTCCTCCACGATCGATCGTAGAAACTTTATTTTCTTATTACGATGATTCTCCACTTCACTCTGAAATTATTTAAACTTTTCAAATGTTTCAGACTTGTGCTTCATTAAGTAGATATACTCATATCTGCTCAAATCATCTTGTGAAGGTCGAAAATAACGATACTTGCCGTGAGCTTTAACACTCATCGGACCGCATACATCAAGATGTATTATTTCCAATAAGTCATTTGCTCGCTCCATTGTTCCGAGAACGAGTCTTTAGTCATCTTGCCCATAAGGCATGGTTCGCAAGCATCAAGTGATTCATAATCAAGTGATTCCAAAATCCCATCAGCATGGAGTTTCTTCATGCGCTTTACACCAATATGACCTAAACGGCAAAGTGCCACAAATAAGTTGCACTATCATTATTAACTTTGCATCTTTTGGTTTCAATATTATGAATATGTGTATCACTATGATCGAGATCCAATGAACCTTTTTCATTGGGTGTGTAACCATATAAGGTTTTATTCATGTAAGCAGAACAATAATTTATTCTCTTACTTAAATGAATAATCAGATTGCAATAAACATGATCAAATCATATTTATGCTCAACACCAAATAACACTTATTTAGGTTCCACACTAATCCCGAAAGTATAGGGAGTGTGCGATGATGATCATATCAATCTTGGAACTACTTCCAACACTCATCGTCACTTCCCTTCAACTAGTCTCTGCTTATTCAGAACTCTGTTTGAGTTACTAATCTTAGTAACCGAACAGTATCAAATACTCAGGGCCACTATAAACACTAGTAAGGCACACATCAATAACCTGTATATCAAATATAACCTTGTTCACTTTGCCATCCTTCTTATCCACCAAATATTCAGGGTAGTTCCGCTTCCAAAGGATCAGTTCCATTGCAGCAAAAGTACTCGGTCTCGTGCTTAGGTCTAGACTTGGGCTTCTTCACTCGAGCAGCAACTTGCTTGCCGTTCCTTTTGAAGTTCCCCTTCTTCCCTTTGCCATTTTCCTTGAGACTAATGGTCTTGTCAACCATCAACACTTGATGTTTTTCTTGATTTCTACCTTCGCCGATTTTAGCATCGCGAAGAGCTTGGGAATTGTTTTCGTCATCCCTTGCATACTATAGTTCATCACGAAGTTCTAGTAACTTAGTGATGGTGACTAGAGAATTTTGTCAATCACTATCTTATCTGGAAGATTAACTCCCACTTGATTCAAGCGATTGAAGTACCTGCATAATCTGAGCACATGCTCACTAGTTGAGCGATTCTCCTCCATCTTTTAGCTATAGAACTTGTTGGAGACTTCATATCTCTCAACTCGGTATTTGCTTGAAATATTAACTTCACTTCTGGAACATCTCATATGGTCCATGACGCTCAAAACGCCTTTGAAGTCCCGATTCTAAACCGTTAAGCATGGTGTACTAAACTATCAAGTAGTCATCATATTGAGCTAGCCAAACGCTCATAACGTCGCATCGCTCCTGCAATAGGTCATCACCTAGCGGTGCATCAAGGACATAATTCTTCGTGCAGCAATGAGGATAAACCTCAGATCACGGATCCAATCCGCATCATTGCTACTAACATTTTTCAATACAATTTTTCTAGGAACACATATAAAAACATCGGAAGCAAAACATAGGGAAGCAACAACGCGAGCTATTGATCTACAACATAATCTGCAAAATACTACCAGACTAAGTTCATGATAAATTAAAGTTCAATTAATCATATTACTTAAGAACTCCCACTTAGATAGACATCTCTCTAGTCATTTAAGTGATTACGTGATCCAAATCAACTAAACCATGTCCGATCATCACGTGAGATGGAGTAGTTTCAATGGTGAACATCACTATGTTGATCATATCTACTATATGATTCACGCCGACCTTTCGGTCTCCGTGTTCCGAGGCCATATCTGTTATATGCTAGGCTCGTCAAGTTTAACTTGAGTATTCTGCGTGTGCAACTGTTTTGCACCGTTGTATTTGAACGTAGAGCCTATCACACCCGATCATCACGTGGTGTCTCAAAGACGAAGAACTTTCATAACGGTGCATACTCGTGGAGAACACTTCTTGATAATTTTAGTGAGAGATCATTTTATAATGCTACCGTCAATCAAAGCAAAATAAGATGCATAAAGGATAAACATCACATGCAATCAATATAAGTGATATGATATGGTCATCATCATCTTGTGCTTGTGATTCCATCGCCAAGCACCGCCATGATCACCATCGCCACCGGCGCGACACCTTGATCTCCATCGTATCATCGTTGTCGCCTCGCCAACTATTGCTTTCACGACTATCGCTATCGCTTAGTGATAAAGTAAAGCAATTACATGGCTTTTGCATTTCATACAATAAAGCGACAACCATATGGCTCCTCGCCATTGCCGATAACTCGTTACAAAACATGATCATCTCATACAATAAAATATAGCATCACGCCTTGACCACATCACATCACAACATGCCCTGCAAAAACAAGTTAGACGTCCTCTACTTTGTTGTTGCAAGTTTTACGTGGCTGCTACGGGCTGAGCAAGAACCGTTCTTACCTACGCATCAAAACCACAACGATAGTTTGTCAAGTTGGTGCTGTTTTAACCTTCGCAAGGACCGGGCGAGCGACACTTGGTTCAACTAAAGTGAGAGAAACCGACACCGCCGGTCACCTTTAAGCAACTAGTGCTCAAGCGGTGAAACCAGTCTCGCGTAAGCGCGACGCGTAATGTCGGTCCGGGCCGCTTCATCTCACAATACCGCCAACCAAAGTATGACATGTGGTAAGCAAGATGACTTATATCGCCCACAAGTCACTTGTGTTCTACTCGTGCATATGACATCAACGCATAAAACCAGGCTCGGATGCCATTGTTGGGGAACGAGTAATTTCAAAAATTTCCTACGCACACGCAAGACCATGGTGATGGCATAGCAACGAGAGGAGAGAGTGTCTGCCCACGCACCTCGAGACCGAAAGCGAAGCGTTTTAACAACGCTGTTGATGTAGTCGACGCCTTCACGATCCGACCGATCCAAGCACCGAACGACGGCACCTCCGAGTTCGCACACGCTCAGCTCGATGACGATCCCGGACTCGATCCAGCAAAGTGTCGGGATGAGTTCCACAAGACGACGGCGTGGGACGATGATGATGCTCCACCGACGCAGGGCTTCGCTTAAGCTCATGACGATATGACTTCTCCGCGCGAGGCTTCGCCTAAGCTCCGCGACGATATGACCGAAGTGGAATATGGTGGAGGGGCACCGCACACGGCTAAGGAACGATCCGTAGATCAACTTGTGTGTTATGGGGTGCCCCCCGCCTGATATATAAAGGAGCAAGGAGGAGGTGGCCGGCCAAGGAGGAGGCGCGCAGGGGGAGTCCTACTCCCACCGGAGTAGGACTCCTCCTTTCCTAGTAGGAGTAGGAGAGAAGGAAGGGAAGGAGGAAGGTGCGGCCCCTCCCTAGTCCACCCGGACTAGGCCTTGGGGCGCGCCTGCCCTAGGCAGCCCTCTCTCTTTCCCGCAGGCCCAATAAGGCCCAATACTTCTCCCGGCGAATTCCCGTAACTCTCCGGTACTTCAAAATACCGAATCATTCGAACCTTTCCGAACTCGAATATAGTCGTCCAATATATCGATCTTTACGTCTCGACCATTTCGAGACTCCTCGTCATGTCCCCGATCTCATCCGGGACTAACTCCTTCGGTACATCAAAACTCATAAACTCATAATATAACCGCCATCGAAAACCTTAGCGTGCGGACCCTACGGGTTCGAGAACTATGTAGACATGACCTAGAACTATTCTCGGTCAATAACCAATAGCGGAACCTGGATGCCCATATTGGTTCCTACATATTCTACGAAGATCTTTATCGGTCAAACCGCATAACAACATACGTTGTTCCCTTTGTCATCGGTATGTTACTTGCCCGAGATTCGATCGTCGGTATCCAATACCTAGTTCAATCTAGTTCATCGCAAGTCTCTTTACTCGTTCCGTAATACATCATCTCACAGCTAACTCATTAGTTGTAATGCTTGCAAGGCTTAGTGATGTGCATTACCGAGAGGGCCAGAGATACCTCTCCGGCAATCGGAGTGACAAAACCTAATCTCAAATACGCCAACCCAACATGTACCTTTGGAGACACTGTAGTACTCCTTTATAATCACCCGATTCACGTTGTGACGTTTGGTAGCACCAAAGTGTTCCTCCGTAAACGGAGTTGCATAATCTCATAGTTACAGGAACATGTATAAGTCATGAAGAAAGCAATAGCAACATACTAAACGATCAAGTGCTAGGCTAACGGAATGGGTCAAGTCAATCGATCATTCTCCTAATGATGTGATCCCGTTAATCAAATGACAACTCATGTCTATGGTTAGGAAACATAACCATCTTTGATTAACGAGCTAGTCAAGTAGAGGCATACTAGTGACACTGTTTGTCTATGTATTCACACATGTATTATGTTTCGGTTAATACAATTCTAGCATGAATAATAAACATTTATCATGATATAAGGAAATAAATAATAACTTTATTATTGCCTCTAGGGCATATTTCCTTCACTCACCACTAACCCACCCCCGTCCCTGTCTGCCACTTGTGCCTCAAAACCGCGCGTCCCGTTGCCTCCCCCATCGAGCCGTCCATCAAGATCGAACGGCTCGTGCAGGGTGCGCGGGACGCTGCCAAATACCGCAGCTGCATTATTAAGTTATTATTAGGGTTCTTACTATTTCATATATGAATCCTTTCCACAACGCAGGCATCGTGAAAAAACCCGATTGTCGGAGACGGAGAGACTCTTCCTCAAACTACTCTTTTCTTTTTATGAGAATCATCACTCAAGCAACTCCTTTCCAACATGACATGCTACTCGGTTCATCAATACTTTCCTAACGAGCCCATAACCAGCCAGCTGGCCACATTTCAGGAAAATGTCGTTAAGACCTTTCCTCCTAACTTGAGCGCAAAGGAAAAATCCCATGCCGAGATCCAGACGGCCAAGGAAATTTCCAACAGCAAAGGGGGGCACGACTTGACGCCGCAAGCACGAGTCGGCACCAACACCAACACCAAGTCGGTCTAGAGTCACATGGAGGAGACGTCCCCCCACCCCGAACCGAACGTGCGTGCCCCGTCTGCCACGGGAGGAAGGACGCGACGAAACCGGGACGGAAGCCGAGCCCGCTGCCAAATTTCCCGGTGCGGCGCGGGCCTTGTGAGCAGCCAGCGAGCGGCCACCCACTCCGAACCTGCAAAAATTCCTCGAGCCCACCCGAGCCGAGCCGACCTCCCGTCCCCCTCGGCGGCCGGCGAGGACCCGTTCCGTTCCCACCACGACTGGCTTTGACCTCCTCCTTCCCCTCCTCCGACTCTTCTTGGGCCGCCGGCAGCGAGCGATGCTCCCCAGGGCGCGAGCGGCCGCCTGCTGTTGCTGATCCTCCCGACTCCCCCGCCGGTCGTCGCCCAGGTCAGTCGGTGCTGGTGGTGGTGGCGGTGTCAGATTCAGGTGATGTTTGTCGAACGATATCCCCTCGGATTTCGGTCGATGCAACTAGTACCGGTAGTAGTGGCGGTGGCGCTGGTTTCGAATTTAGTATTCGTCGTGGTGCCGGGTTAGTGGGCAGTGGGCTTCCCCCCGTGCCATGCCGTGCCGTCGTGCGTCCTCCTCGGAGCACAATTACTCGCTCCTTCCCTCCCCTCCGTGCTCGCTTAGTGCCAGGCTAACCGCACTAGGATTCCGAGATTTCCCCGGCGCCGGCAGCCCAATGCTCTTCCTGCTCCCGCGGATTTCTCGCCTCTGATCTCTCCCCGAGCCCGTTTCTTCTTCCTCGCGATCCGGCGCCGACAGCTACTGAGCAGCCGGTCGGCTGGCCGGGCGTAGTGCTGCTGGGCACGCCTGGATTGGGTTCTTCCTTCGTAGGTAAGGGGAACAGCTAGCTTGATTCGACAGTTCCTTGGGGATCGATTCCTCGTTTTGCTGTGGCGCCGAGCAATCGAGATCCGAATAGTTCTTTTCCCCCAGTTCAGCCAGTTGCCGCCGATCTGATTGCTGCATCGTACCCTGCTAATCCAATCATGGTTCAATCGGGTTATTCTTCCTCTCCAGCCCGCAAGATCGATCTGAGTTGACTCAGGATTTTTTTTTTCTGTTTGGAAACTTGGACTTGGTGCCCCGCCGCGGGCGCAGCTTGATTTTTCTCCAAACAAAATCGGTGAACCCCCGTATCCCACGTCATGTCCGCCGCTTCGACGCGGAATAGGAATCGAATTCTTCCCACCTGCCTTTGGGAAAGTTGCTTCTTTTAGCAGTATATTCTTTGCTCACGAATACCGCCCTTTTTTGTGCTTGCAGATGATGGAGAATCACCAAATCGAGATGGGGGCTTTAAAGGCAAACGGTCTCGATGTGCCGAACGGCGTGCTGCGGTCGAGCATGATCCCTTCCTGGAGCCTGCACACGACTGTGAAGAGAGTGTTGCAGAGCATCAGGATCGTCATATTCACGTCCAAGCTCAACTTGCTGATGCCCTTCGGGCCTGCGACAATCGTTCTGTACTACACTACGAATTGGCATGTAAGTGTGTTGTTCATGGAGATTGATCTCTAATACGGTGCGTTAGTTTATATATATCACTAGTTGTAGGCTTTTTCACTCCAACTAATAATTGTATATCGACACCACCTGGAGATCTTTGGCAAGAGCTGATGATCTTACTCACTGATCTTCAATAACATATAGTGTGCTCAGTAGTTTTTCCTATGCTGTAATATTTCATCATAAAATTCAGTCCAGTTCAAAGCAGGTTTAAGTACAGACGATTCAGTGTGTGCTGACATTGTTTATATTTCATCAAAACTGCAGGGAGTGATTTTTCTTTTCAGCATGCTAGGAATAACACCGTTAGCTGAGCGTCTGGGTTATGCAACTGAGTGAGTTACCAGACTCTCTACTTAGTTTCCTGACTTTGTTAAAATCTGACATCATTTCCTGTTCTCCAGGCAGCTCGCGATATACACTGGTCCAACACGTATGTCACTTTTGTCACTATGGTTTATAGTCTATTGGAAACTGTAGTCTTTCAAATAAATAGGAACAATATCTTATTTTTCTCCAAATTGCAGTTGGAGGTCTTCTGAATGCCACGTTTGGAAATGCGACTGAGATGATAATAGCAATATATGCTTTGAAAAATGGGATGATCCGAGTAGTTCAGCAATCGCTATTGGGTTCTATATTATCAAATATGCTATTGGTGGTCGGCTGTGCTTTCTTTGCTGGTGGTATTATTCATCGCAACAAAGACCAAGTCTTCAGCAAGGTGATGTTTGTGTGGTTTATTTTATGTTTTCCAAGGGAAATCTCTGATAGTGAACTCACATTTTTTCTTTACAACAGGCAACTGCTGTTGTTAACTCAGGTTTACTGTTGATGGCTGTTATGGGGCTGATGTTTCCTGCTGTCCTTCATTTCACAAAATCAGAAATACAGCAAGGAGCTTCTGAGCTTGCTCTTTCAAGGTTCAGTAGTTGTATTATGCTCGTAGCATATGCAAGCTATCTCTATTTTCAACTAAGTGCACGGAATAGCAATTACAGTCAAATTGGCAGTGTAAGTGTGGTACCTCAGTTGTTTACTTATTGGTGCTTTCAATTTGGGACGCCATGTGATAAACTAAATTTCCTTAAAGAAGATCACTTCAAAATATAGCTGCAAACCATGCTCATCATCTGCTGAAAGTTTCACCAATATTATGATATTGCAGGAAGAAGTGCCTAATGAGGATGCCACCGAGGAAGATGAAGAGGTAGAGATTAGCATGTGGGAGGCTATTGCGTGGCTTGCAGTATTAACGATATGGATTTCTGTCCTTTCTGAGTACCTGGTTAATGCCATTGAGGTATTTTCTTTCTCCCCCAGTAGAAAAAGACTACAAAATTATCAGTTTTTCTTCATATGTTATAACTAAAGTTAATTAAAGCTAACCTAGTTGATGACTTAAGAAAATCCGTTTTGTTGATAATGTGCACTCAGTGTGTGAGGGAAAATGTGCATCTTCAATTTTAAAGTCACATGACTCATACATTATATTGGTCTAATTGATGGTGAAAGTTAAATCTTGAAAAGTGTGCACGTCTTATGAATTGGAACGGAGAGAGTACCAATATAGTGTTAACCTTACAGGTTAATTGTATACTCTGCAAGGATGTAATTGATCATTGTTTTGCTCTATTGCTGCCAGGGAGCATCTGATTCATTGAACCTACCAGTGGCTTTTATCAGTGTTATTTTGCTTCCTATCGTGGGCAATGCAGCAGAACATGCTAGTGCAATAATGTTTGCTATGAAAGATAAGCTCGTAAGTGTTTGTATGTGGTTACTGTTGATGTTTTAACCCCTTCAGCATCCTCCTAACTGTTTTTGCATTTGCTTTGCGCTGCTATAGGACATAACGATAGGTGTTGCAATTGGATCGTCAACGCAGATATCAATGTTTGTGGTAATGCTTTTGAACTTAATATCCCATTGTGATATCTGTGTACTATGTGAATGTTAGCACTTGCCCAGCCAAGTACAATTCTGGTCTTTTTTTTGTTTACTAGGGAGTTAAATGTTCTACTGGTCTGCGTCGTTTGTTGATTACTGCTATTCCTTCACATTCTGTTTTGGTCTGCATATCAAATCTGATTTCTTCTTTTTGAAACTTGACACATGTTCTCTGTCAATACAGATTCCATTTTGTGTCGTCGTTGGTTGGATGATGGGGCAAAAGATGGACTTGAATTTCCAACTATTTGAGACAGCAACTCTCTTCATAACAGTGCTGGTTGTGGCATTTATGCTACAGGTAAGTTCCTAAGTGGGTACTAAGAGTCTTTTGGTTAAACATAAACATGCATGGTGGGCTTGTAAGGTGTTTTGTACTCCTTGTGGGCATATTTCTTGTTTACCCTTTTCGCTGATGTATCACGGTGCTACAGACATCCATCTTGGTAAAGCTTCGGTATCATGTGCTTATTTTGTTTGTCTTTGTATTTTCTGCAGGATGGCATTGCAAACTATTTGAAAGGACTTATGCTGGTCCTGTGTTATCTAATAGTTGCTGCCAGTTTCTTTGTCCATGTCGATCCACAAGCCAGTAAGCACTAACTCGTCGGCTATATATAGATTTTCTTCTAGTTTTCATGATTGAGATAGTTCAGTTGCTGCCTGAAGGGATTGAGCATGCTGCATGATGCATGTCATAAGTATTAACGCACGACTCTCTTGCAGGCGATGATGATTGACGCCACCACCAACGACAAACACTGTAATTACTGTACCAAATACCCCCGATGACTCGCTAATCTTATTCCAACAAGCCGCCCCCGCTCCTCCTCTAGCAAAGCCCAGCCTGTCCGAAGCAGCATCCTGACTGAAACGATGACACGGCAAACACCAGATCATCATGCGTCGGTCCCTTCATAGCTAAACTGCTGCGGGGGTTAATCCGTTTGAGATTCTCTTGCGAATTAAGTGAAGCTTTGAGGAGGGGCGCCATTGGTAGTCACCATCTTAATGTATACCGAAGCAACAAGCCCGCCCGCCCTAAGTCTGCTGTATTCGATTTATTGAATTGAAGAGTTAAGAAGGCCCTTTTTTTTCTTCCTCTGTTTTTCTTCTTCTGTGGGTTGGTTTGTTGGTTCATCAATCATACATATACATAGACAGTCAGACTCACATACGTGTGAATATTGAGACGGACCAATTTTTATGGTGCCTTTTTTTTGTTCGAGACAAGTTTTTATGGTGGCCATTCCTATTGTGTGTGACCTTGGGACTTATTGCCCTCCTGTGTGCCGCCCAGTGAAGCTGTGTGTGTGTTGGTCAGTCAGGCAGCAGGTGAGGACTGTACATGGGCCTCCCACCACAGCCCACTCTGTCCCAACACTGTTTGGTGGGTAATAGCCAGCAGCAGCCCACTGAAAGTTACGTACATAGGTATAAGCAGTATCCCACATAAGAAATGCATGTATTTCTAGTTCATTATCTAAAAAAAAATTCTAGTTCAAAAACTGCAGGATACAGGCGAACACGATAGCAAGTTATTCAGGCTACAACACTAGTGAAACCATCTGAAAATAATAAAACTTTGGTTTAGGCTACAGGCAACCAGATTGTACACCATTTGCTTCAGAAGTGAACATCCCTTGCTTCACAAATGACCGAAACTTTGTGAACTGCATCTAACAATGATAAATTCGAAAGAAAAACGTCAGGACAAAGGGGAAAAGAACGGGTTAGCAGACATCATTTACTTATTCAGCAAAACTAACAAGCACAAAAACTTGACCATAACTGCTGAAACTAGTTAGCAGTGTCTAGCCATGTATGTAAGTATCAAGTGCATTGTGATCAAGGGATTAGGCACATTAAATTTTTAGGGTGGACCAGGCACACAATGACAGTTGACATGTGAAAACAACTACCAACCTTAGAACAAGCAGATGATAATTTTACTCCCTCCGTTCACAAATATAAGATGTTCTAACATTTTTTTAAAATCAGATGTATATAGACATGCTTTAGTGTGTTTGCTCACTAATCTCAGTTTATAATATCCAAAACATCTTAGATTGTGAACCCGGGGAGTATCAGTCAATAACAAACAACATAGGAACCCGCAAAAAAACAAAACACATAGGAGATGCATCTGTTTTTCAGAACACTAAACTATCATCAGCATTTAGCAGGAATGCCATTTCAGAACTTGACATGCCTCCTTATATTTCAGAACACTAAAGAGAAATAAACTTGTTTTCTAAGAAAAGATCATTCTGAAATTTGAACTCTAAATCTATGTCATGTTCCAAGAAATGTTGTGCTACTTCTCTAGGAGCACTCAAGTTTTTACGGTCTGGACGTATTTTGCCATCTAACACGGTCATGTATTCGTCCGCTGGCTATCCCACGCCCCTTTCCGGTGCACGTGCCTTCTCTCTGCATTCAAACGACACCCGTCCATCTGCCTCCCTCCATTAAACATGCACGGTTGCCGAGGAACCTACTCCGGTGCCCACATGCGAACGCTACCCGTCTGTCTGTTTGCCGGCCACAATTAACCACCTCGCCGCTTGGCTTGGCATCCACCCGCTATTTAAATGCCAAGCCCGACAACAACCGCATCTAACCTCCTCCTGTTGGGGAACGTAGTATTTCAAAAAAATTCCTACGATCACGCAAGATCTATCTAGGAGAAGCATAACAATGAGCGGGGAGAGTGTATCCACGCACCCTCGTAGACCGAAACCGGAAGCTTTTAGTAAGGCGGTTGATGTAGTCGAACGTCTTCGCGATCCAACCGATCTAAGTGCCGAACGCACGGCACCTCCGCGATCTGCACATGTTCAGCTCGGTGACGTTCCTCGAACTCTTGATCCAGTTGAGGCCGAGGGAGAGTTTCGTCAGCACGGCGGCGTGGTGACGGTGATGATGAAGTTACCGGCGCAAGGCTTCTCCTAAGCACTACGACGATATGACCGAGGTGTAAAACTGTGGAGGGGGGCACCGCACATGGCTAAAGATCAACTTGTGTGTCTATGGGGTGCCCCCCTCCCCCGTATATAAAGGAGGGGAGGAGGAGGAGGGCCGACCACAAGGGGCGCACCCAAGGGGGGGGGGATTCCTACTCCTAGTAAGAGTAGGTTTCCCCCTTTCCTAGTAGGAGGAAGAGGGGAGAAGAAAGGAGAGGGGCGCCGCCCCCTCCTAGTCCAATTCGGACCAGCCCATGGGGGGCGCGCAACCACCCCTTGAGGCCCTTCTCTCCTTTCCCATATGGCCCATTAAGGACCACTACTTCCCCCGACGAATTCCCGTAACTCTCCGGTACTCCGAAAAATACTCGGATCACTCGGAACCTTTCCGATGTCCGAATATAGCCTTCTGATATATCGATCTTTACCTCTAGACCATTTCAAGACTCCTCGTCATGTCTGTGATCTCATCCGGGACTCCGAACAACTTTGGTCATCAAATCACATAACTCATAATACAAATCGTCATCAAATGTTAAGCGTGCAGACCCTACAGGTTCGAGAACTATGTAGACATGACCGAGACACATCTCCGGTCAATAACCAATAGCGGAACCTGGATGCTCATATTGGCTCCTACATATGCTACGAAGATCTCTATCGGTCAAACCGCATAACAACGTACGTTGTTCCCTTTGTCATCGCTATGTTACTTGCCCGAGATTCGATCGTTGGTATCATCATACCTAGTTCAATCTCGTTACCGGCAAGTCTCTTTACTCGTTCCGTAGTGCATCATCCTGCAACTAACTCATTAATCACATTGCTTGCAAGGCTTATAGTGATGTGCATTACCGAGAGGGCCCAAAGATACCTCTCCGACAATCGGAGTGACAAATCCTAATCTCGATCTATGCCAACTCAACAAACACCATCGGATACACCTGTAGAGCATCTTTA
Organism: Aegilops longissima; assembly: GCA_021605205.1. Taxonomy (NCBI): domain Eukaryota; kingdom Viridiplantae; phylum Streptophyta; class Magnoliopsida; order Poales; family Poaceae; genus Aegilops; species Aegilops longissima. The sequence goes on along the minus strand of CM038677.1, from coordinate 778,480,405 downwards.
TAATCACCCAGTTACGTTGTGACGTTTGATAGCACACTAAGTGTTCCTCCGGTATTCGGGAGTTGCATAATCTCATAGTCAGAGGAACATGTATAAGTCATGATGAAAGCAATAGCAATAAAACTAAATGATCATTATGCTAAGCTAATGGATGGGTCTTGTCCATCACATCATTCTCTAATGATGTGATCCCGTTCATCAAATGACAACACATGCCTATGGCTAGGAAACTTAACCATCTTTGATTAACGAGCTAGTCAAGTAGAGGCATACTAGGGACACTCTGCTTGTCTATGTATTCGCACATGTACTAAGTTTTTGGTTAATACAATTCTAGCATGAATAATAAACATTTATCGTGATAAGGAAATATAATTAACAACTTTATTATTGCCTCTTGGGCATATTTCCTTCAGTCTCCCACTTGCACTAGAGTCAATAATCTAGTTCACATCACCATGTGATTTAACACCAATAGTTCACATCACCATGTGATTAGTTCACATCGCCGTGTGACTAATACCCAAAGGGTTTTACTAGAGTCAATAATCTAGTTCATATCGCTATGTGATTAACACCCAAAGAGTACTAAGGTGTGATCATGTTTTGCTTGTGAGAGAAGCTTAGTCAATGGGTCTGACACATTCAGAGCCATATGTATTTTGCAATTTTTCTATGTCTACAATGCTCTGCATGGAGCTACTCTAGCTAATTGCTCCCACTTTCAATATGTATCCGGATTGAGACTCAGAGTCATCCGGATCGGTGTAAAAGCTTGCATCGGCGTAACTCTTTACGACGAACTCTTTATCACCTCCATAACCGAGAAATATCTCCTTAGTCTTCTAAGGATAATTTTGAGTTGTCAAGTGATCCACTCCTGGATCAATATCATACCCCCTTGCCAAACTCATGGCAATGTACACTATAGGTTTGGTACACAACATAGCATACTTTATAGAACCTATGGCTGAGGCATAGGGAATGACTTTCATTCTCTTTCTACTTTCTGCTGTGGTCGTGTTTTGAGTCTTACTCAACTTTACACCTGGCAATACAGGCAAGAACTCCTCCTTTGACAGTTTAATTTTGAATTACTTCAAAATCTTGCCAAGGTATGTACTCATTGATAAATCTTATCAAGCGTCTTGATCTATCTCTATAGATCTTGATGCCCAATATGTAAGCAGCTTCATCGAGGTCTTTCTTTGAAAAACTCATTTCAAACACTCCTTTATGCTTTCCAGAAAATTCTACATCATTTCCGATCAACAATATGTCATTCACATATATCTATCAGCTGTAGCGCTCCCACTCACTTTCTTGTAAATACAAGCTTCAACGCAAGTTTGTATAAAACTATATGCTTTGATCAACTTATCAAAGCGTATATTTGCCAAAGTTTGAGAAAGCGCTAGGCGTTAATTATGCGTTTGGACACCTACTTGCGCTTTTCTAGCTTAGGCGTGATTAGGCGCAATTATGCGTTTTCTATATAATTGTACGGATATGGGCAAAAAAGAGCAGTTTGACATAAAAAAGTGCTAGAATGTAAACTGGAGGTACAATTATAAGTTTATAACCTTGTTCTCTCTCCAATATGTTGCCCCTGCCTCTTTGTATGTTGTCCTCTGATCGTCTCCCTCCAATGCATTATGCAACAGCTAAATACATCATAGAGAAGATGCCAAGATGTTAGCAGCAGCAACCAATAAGCAAGGAGCAAGCAAAGCATTATATATCAGATTCATCATTCATATATGTAAAATGTAATGTAATAGGCAGAACATATCACAAGTTCACAACTTGAATGAGCAATCAAAGCAAACTATCAAAGTAGCAAACAAGCAATGTAATAGGCAGAATATATCACAAGTTCACAACTTCAGAAGCAAGCATATTACATAACAAATAAAAGTCTTAAACTTGCTTAGTGCTACCAAACCAAAGTACCACGACAACGATCCACAATAGTCTCACCCGTGACCACTCCATCATAGTCTCTTACATAACAAATAACAAACAAAAGACAAATGCATGAATGCAAATGCATGATAACTTGGTCACTTAATGGCATGATGCTGCCAACCATCATGCAATGAGCCAATGATCACTAGCTCAAATTCTCAATGCCTCTCAATCATCCTCATACTCAATCTCATCTTCATCCACTATCTCATCATCATGATCGGATTCAAACTCCTCCTCCTTAAGGTCCCTCTCTCTTGCACTCCTCCGAAGTTGTAGTTGCTCTTGTGCTCCCATTGCTTCACCAAGTAGATCCCATGATATCCCCGTACCCGGATGAACATCTCCATCCTCCTCATGAAGATAAACAACACTTGCATAATCATCCCCTCCTTCAAATAGAAATCCTTGAGCTTCGGTAGCATCGGTGCTAATGAGCACATCCCATTTCTTCTTCTCTAGGAGCTTTTGTTTCCTAGACAACATCCTATTATTGAACCTTATGAAGACCAAATTGTTGCATCGCTCCGTTGTGAGCCTATTTCTTCTCTTGGTATGTATCTACATATTAAACATCATTTTGCATGAGCATATTTAAAAACAAAAACGAGAGACAAATGAGGAGACAAAATTGAGAGAAGAGATATACCGATTCAAATGCACTCCAGTTTCTTTCACAACCAGAAGAGCTAGAGGTCAGAGAGAGGATTCTCATAGCCATTTCTTTCAGATTTGGTGTTTCTCCTCCATAAAGCTTCCACCAACCAACTAGAAATCGGAGAACATATAGCAGTAGCAAGTTAGTAGTAGTAGCAGCAGCAGCAAAAAGCAGCAGTAGCATGGTAGCAGCAACATGAAGGTAGCAGCAGCAGTAGCATGGTAGCAGCAGCAGCAGGAAGCAAGCATCAATAGCAGCAGCAACATCAAGAAACAAGCATCAATAGCAGTAGCAGCAGCAAGAAACAAGAATCAATAGCAGCAGCAAGAAAATAGTAGCAACTAGTGGGCAGGAGCAAGCAAGTATACCGGGGCTGTAGCTTTTATTTTCACATGCTTTTGCAAGCTTCTTCCCAAAAGTTCCTTCTTTGTTTTCATATTTCAGAAACTCGTCATTGACAACCAGCATGCAAGTATCATGATCATTTGCAAAGTATTGTTCAGCACACTCCTGAAATCCTTCATTTGCAGTGGTAAAGACGGAGTTATCTGCATAACTGTAGTGTGGGTTCAACACATATGCAGCCATGTGCAGTGGAGAATCTAGCCTTCCATTCATCTTCTTTTCAACAATGCCCATAGTATCTTTGTAGTTCCTCTCCAAGTTGTTAAATGCCTCCTTCATCTCCCTCTTTGCATTCGCCAACTCTCCATACAACCAAGCCATCGATGGCTTAATATCCCCATCAACCAAACGAAGAACTCTCACCAATGGCTCAAACACCTTTATGCATAGGAGCACACCTTTCCAAAAGTTAGCATCCATCACCATTGTCGTTGCATCCTTGCCTTTCTTTGTTTTCACATGACTCATATCTTCCCAAGCTCTTTCAACCACCATATACCTTAAAGCATCTTTCTTCTCCAACAAACTTTGCAATGTGAGAAAAGCGGAAGCAAATCTAGTCACCCCCGACCTTATGATATCCCTCCTTTTTGTAGCAACCCACATCAATGCCAAAGTCTTGTGATGCGCATAGATGAAGATGGTGAGGTTCTTTGCTTGATAAATTATTGTTTTGAATCTCTTGAGGCTGCCAATTCCTTGGAGCATCAAGTTGATAGTGTGAGTTGCACAAGAGCTCCAAAAGATCTTCGGCCTCTTCTCAAGCAACATTTTCTTGGCTCCATGTTATTGGAAGCATTGTCCGTCACCACTTGCATCACATGCTCCGCCCCTACCTCCTCAATTGCGCTGTCCACTAGCTGAAATATGACTTCACTTGTATGTGACACATCGGATGTTTCCTTTGATTTGAGAAAACTTGTCCCCCCACTACAATGCATGCACAAATTCATTATGCTCCTCCTTTCATGTCCGTCCATGCATCTGTCATAATGGTGCACCCAAGCTTTATCTTCTCCTTCTCACTTTCATCTAACAAACTCTTGGTCCTTGCATATTCATCACTCAACAACTTCTCCCTAAGCTCATATTGAGTAGGAGGCTCATATCCAGGACCAAATTTGCATATGGCCTCACACATTTGACAAAACTCATCATTGTCAAGAGCATTAAATGGTATGCCTACAAGCAAAGGAACAAAACAATGCAATCAAGCAATCATTTCAAGCACAAGCAAGCAAAGAAATGAAGGACTTCAGAATTACCATGTGAATACACCCATCTAGCAACATATGGTGAACATTGACCTCTTCTCTCCTTGAATAGTGTTTCATTCATACTTAGCTGCTTCAAGGCTTCCTCTTTGCTTGATTTACCATCAATAGGACGCACAAACTTGTCCATTGGTCCTAATTTGTTGGGCTCCGATGATGTGCTTCCAACACAAACAGATTCTCTACCATCCCTTGCTTCATTTAGGGCTGTAACATGCACATCAGCCCTCACTTCTGCCGTATGTTTTTTCTTTGCCACCTTCTTTGCCTCATATGCATCAAGAGCTCTCTGGCATATTGCTTTAGCCTCCGGAGTTGATCTTAAACATGAAAGAACGCTTGAGGTGGTGCCTGTGATGTGTAGCTTGAAACGGTTAATTCCTCCGGTGCTAATATGGCCACAAAATTCACACTTCACCCTCTCCTTGTTTGTGACACCACATAGTTTCCCATAGTTCCATCCAACATCATTGGATTTCCTCTTAAGAGCTATCGGCCTTTCGGACTCTGTTTCGGCGGTGGTGTTCTCTGATGTTGACATCCTACAACAACAAGTCAACAACACAAATTAGCAGCTAGTAGCCACAGACAGCAGCAGCAAACAAGCAGCAGCAACTAGCATTAGCAACAAACAAGTAGCAGCAGCAGCTAGCATCAACAGCAAACAAGTAGTAGCAGCATCAAACAACAGTAGCAGCTAGCAGCAGCAAATTAACATCAACATGCAACAGCACCAAGTACTACTACTTCTACTCTACTAGTACTAACATGTACTACTGTACTAACACTAATAATAGTAAACAACACCACTAACTACCACCAGCAACAGCTAACATCACTTCAGTGGCAGCTAGTAGCACCAGCAAACTAGCAACAGGCAGAAGCTAGCAGGAGAAGGTAGGCTCGATGGGGATCTGGGGGCTCACCTGCCTGAAGAGAAGAAGACCAGGCCGCGAGATCCACGGCGGGAAGAGGTTGAAGGCCAGCAACCGGAGGTGTGGGGGAGGGCCCAAGCAGGAGAGGCGCGAGGAGGAGCTTCAGATCCACGGCGAAGGGCGTGCTGCTGCCGGCGGCGCGAGGAGAGTCCGGCGGCCCCAAGGAGAGTCCGGCGGCGCGAGGAATGGAGGAGAGGAGACCCTAACCCTAACACGGGCTCGATTTTGACCCTCTGCCTTTCATCCCGTGGCTCCCTGCCTCTTTATCCCGATTCCCCGATGGATCCCCTCTCGTCGTTCTGCGCCATTAAGCGTCCGTTCCATGCTGTTCCGCGCGCTTAAGCTCGCCTCAGCGAGAAAAGCGCTCCGCCTAGGCGCGCGTCGCGCCTTTACGAGCGCACATGGCCTATGCGAGGCGGTAGAGCGATGCCTGCGGCAGGCGCGCGCATAAGCCGCCGATTAAGCGCTTTCGAACTTTGATATTTGCTACCTCTTGATCACTGCATTGGTTTTCCCTTGAAGAGGAAAGGGTGATGCAACAAAGTAGCATAAGTATTTCCCTCAGTTTTTGAGAACCAAGGTATCAATCCAGTAGGAGGATACACGCAAATCGCCTCGTACCTACACAAACAAATAAGAACCTTGCAACCAACGCGATAAAGGGGTTGTCAATCCCTTCACGACCACTTGCAAAAGTGAGATCTGATAGAGATAATAAGATAAATATTTTTGGTATTTTTATGATATATATTGGAAAGTAAAGATTGCAAAATAAAATAGATTGAAAACTTATACGATGGAAAATAGACCCGGGGGCCATAGGTTTCACTAGTGGCTTCTCTCAAGATAGCATAAGTATTACGGTGGGTGAACAAATTACTGTCGAGCAATTGATAGAAAAGTGCATAATTATGAGAATATATAGGCATGATCATGTATATAGGCATCACGTCCGCGACAAGTAGACCGAAACGATTCTGCATCTACTACTATTACTCCACACATCGACCGATATCCAGCATGCATCTAGAGTATTAAGTTCATAAGAACAGAGTAACGCATTAGGAAAGATGACATGATGTAGGGGATAAACTCAAGCAATATGATATAAACCCCATCTTTTTATCCTCGATGGCAACAATACAATGCGTGCCTTGCTGCCCCTGCTGTCACTGGGAAAGGACACCGCAAGATTGAACTCAAAGCTAAGCACTTCTCCCATTGCAAGAAAGATCAATCTAGTAGGCAAAACCAAACTGATAATTCGAAGAGACTTGCAAAGATAACAAATCATACATAAAAGAATTCAGAGGAGATTCAAATATTGTTCATAGATAATCTTGATCGTAAACCCACAATTCATCGGATCTCGACAAACACACCGCCAAAAGAATTACATCAAATAGATCTCCAAGAAGATCGAGGAGAACTTTGTATTGAGATCCAAAGAGAGAGAAGAATCCATCTAGCTAATAACTATGGACCCGAAGGTCTGTGGTAAACTACTCACACATCATCGGAGAGGCTATAGTGTTGATGTAGAAGCCCTCCGTGATCGATTCCCCCTCCGGCGGAGCGCCGGAAAAGGCCCCAAGATAGGATCTCACGGGTATAGAAGGTTGCAGCGGTGGAAATAGGGTTTCGTGGTGCTCTCGGATGTTTTCGGGGTATATGAGTATATATATGAGGAAGAAGTCGGTTGGGGGAGCCACGAGGGGCCCACGAGGGTGGGGGCGCGCCTCCCTGCCTCGTGGCTGCCTCGTTGCTTCCTTGACGTCCACTCCAAGTCTCCCGGATTGCGTTTGTTCTAAAAATAACTCTCCCGAAGGTTTCATTCCGTTTGGATTCCGTTTGATATTCCTTTTCTGCGAAACACTGAAATAGGCAAAAAAATAGCAATTTGCACTGGGCCTTTGGTTAGTAGGTTAGTCCCAAAAATAATATAAAAGTGTATGATAAAGCCCATTAAACATCCAAAACAGATAATATGATAGCATGGAACAATAAAAAATTATAGATACGTTGGAGACGTATCAAGCATCCCCAAGCTTGATTCCTGCTCGTCCTCGAGTAGGTAAATGATAAAAACAGAATTTTTGATGTGGAATGCTACCTAACATAATTTTCAATGTAATTTTCTTTATTGTGGCATGAATGTTCAGATCCGAAAGATTCAAGATAAGAGTTTAATATTGACATAAAAATAATAATACTTCAAGCATACTCACAAAGCAATCATGTCTTCTCAAAATAACATGGCCAAAGAAAGTTATCCCTACAAAATCATATAGTCTGGCTATGCTCTATCTTCATCGCACAAAATATTTAAATCATGCACAACCCCGATGACAAGCCAAGCAATTGTTTCATACTTTTGATGTTCTCAAACTTTTTCAATCTTCATGCAATACATGAGCGTGAGCCATGGACATAGCACTATATGTGGAATAGAATGGTGGTTGTGGAGAAGACAAAAAGGGAGAAGATAGTCTCACATCAACTAGGCATATCAACGGGCTATGGAGATGCCCATCAATAGATATCAGTGTGAGTTAGTAGGGATTTCCATGCAACGGATGCACTAGAGCTATAAGTGTATGAAAGCTCAACAAAAGAAACTAAGTGGGTGTGCATTCAACTCACTTGCTAACGAAGACCTAGGGCATTTTGAGGAAGCCCACCATTGGAATATACAAGCCAAGTTCTATAATGTAAAATTCCCACTAGTATATGAAAGTGACAACATAGGAGACTCTCTATCATGAAGATCATGGTGCTACTTTGAAGCACAAGTGTGGTAAAAGGATAGTAACATTGTCCCTTCTCTCTTTTTCTCTCGTTTTTTTTGTGTGGGCCTTTTCTCTCTTTTTTATGGTCTCTTTTTTTTCCTTTTTTATTTTTAGTCCGGAGTATCATCCCGACTTGTGGGGGAATCATAGTCTCCATCATCCTTTCCTCACTTGGGACAATGCTCTAATAATGATGATCATCACACTTTTATTTACTTACAACTCAAAAAATTACAACTCGATACTTAGAATAAAATATGACTCTATGTGAATGCCTCTGGCGGTGTACCGGGATGTGCAACAAATCATGAGTGACATGTACGAAAAAATTATGAACGGTGGCTTTATCACAAATACGATGTCAACTACATGATCATGCAAAGCAATATGACAATGATGAAGCATGTCATAACAAACGGAACGGTGGTAAGTTGCATGGCAATATATCTCGGAATAGCAATGGAAATGCCATATTAGGTAGGTATGGTGGCTGCTTTGAGGAAGGTAAATGGTGGGTTTATGGTACCGGCTAAAGTTGTGCGGTACTAGAGAGGCTAGCAATGGTGGAAGGGTGAGAGTGCGTATAATCCATGGACTCAACATTAGTCATAATGAACTCACATACTTATTGCAAAAATCTATTAGTTATTGAAACAAAGTACTACGCGCATGCTCCTAGGGGGATAGATTGGTAGGAAAAGACCATCGCTCGTCCCCGACCGCCACTCATAAGGAAGACAATCAATAAATAAATCATGCTCCGACTTCATCACATAACGGTTCACTATACGTGCATGCTACGGGAATCACAAACTTTAGAGCAAGTATTTCTCAAATTCACAACTACTCAACTAGGATGACTCTAATATCACCATCTTCATATCTCAAAACAATCATCAAGTATCAAACTTCTCATAGTATTCAATGCACTTTTTACGAAAGTTTTTATTATACCTATCTTGGATGCCCATCATATTAGGACTAATTTTATAACCAAAGCAAATTACCATGTTGTTATAAAGGACTCTCAAAATAATATATGTGAAGCATGAGAGGTCAATAATTTCTATAAAATAAAACCACCACCATGCTCTAAAAAGATATAAGTGAAGTACTTGAGCAAAAAAGTTCTAGCTCAAAAGATATAAGTGAAGCACATAGAGTACTCTAATAAATTCCGATTCATGTGCGTCTCTCAAAAAGGTGTGTACAGCAAGGAAGGTTGTGGTAAACTAAAAAGCAAAGACTCAAATCATACAAGACGCTCCAAGCAAAACACATATCATGTGGTGAATAAACATATAGCCTCAAATAAAGTTACCGATGGACGAAGACGAAAGAGGGGATGCCTTCCGGGGCATCCCCAAACTTAGGCTTTTGGTTGTCCTTGAATTTTACCTTGGGGTGCCTTGGGCATCCCCTACTCTTGCCACTCCTTATTCCATAATTCATCAAATCTTTACCCAAAACTTGAAAACTTCACAACACAAAACTCAACAGAAAATCTCATGAGCTCCGTTAGCGAAAGAAAACAAACCACCACTTCAAGGTACTGTAATGAACTCATTCTTTATTTATATTGGTGTTAAACCTACTGTATTACAACTTATCTATGGTTCATACCCCCCTCCCCCCCACCACCACCAATACTAGCCATAGATTCATCAAAATAAGCAAACAACACACGAAAAACAGAATCTGTCAAAAACAGAACAGTCTGTAGTAATCTGTATCAAACGCAAACTTTCTGTAACTCAAAAATTCTACCAAAATAGGAAGACCTAGATAATTTGTTTATTTATCTACTGCAATTGGAATCAGTATTTTACCACGCTCTTGTGATTTTTAACAATTGTTTTTGTGAGCAGAAAGTTTCTGACTTTTTCAGCAAGATCAAATAATTATCACCCAAGAAGATCCTATTGGTTCTACTTGGCACAAACACTAATTAAAACATAAAAGCACATATAACCAGAGGCTATATGAATTATTTATTACTAAACAGGAACAAAAAGCAAGGAACAAAAATAAAATTGGGTTGCCTCCCAACAAGCGCTATCGTTTAACGCCCATAGCTAGGCATAAAGGCAAGAATAGATCTAGGTATTATCATCTTTGGTTGGAAATTCTTCAAAAGAACACTTATAACCCTTAGGAGTTTCCTTCTTTTTATTAATGATCAAACTCCTAGGCAAGAAATCAAGAAATTCATTTGTAGCAAAATGTTCCTTAATGATAGCGAAAAAGTTGGGGTGAACACTTATTGATTTGAGATCCGCATTTTCCTTACTAGAAGATTCACCCTTATTTTTAGGAACATACATTAATTTGGCAACTTTGGTAGTAGGAGGATTTGGAGTATTTTTCACGGATGAAAAGGCAGACCCTAAGTTGGTAATAATATCCTCAAGTTTACAAATTCTTGTGGAATCTTGATCTATTCTTTCGTTAACTATAGGTTCCTTTTCTTTAAAAAATTTAAGAGTAACTCCCACGTTAGATCCATATTGGGTAATTTGGTTATGCTTTTTATCCAAATTTTCAATCAACTCTACAGTGGCAACTTTATTTTCAATAATTTCAAGCCTTTGCATCACATGTTCCAAAGTTAAAATAGTTCCATTAACCAATAGAGGTGGTGGGCCAAACAAATATATCATAGCATTATAAGAATCAAAATAAGGCTACCCAAGAAATTCCCTCCGGTAATGGTATCTGATAAGTCTCCAACGTATCTATAATTTTTGATTGCTCCATGCTATATTATCTACTATTTTGGACAATATTGGGCTTTATTATCCACTTTTATATTATTTTTGGGACTAACCTATTAACCGGAGGCCCAACCCAGAATTGCTGTTTTTTGCCTATTTCAGAGTTTAGCAGAAAAAGAATATCAAACGGAGTCCAAACGGAATAAAACCTTCGGGAGCGTGATTTTTGGAACGAACATGATCTAGGAGACTTGTACCCTACGTAAGAGAAGCTTCCAGGAGGCCACGAGGTAGGGGGGCACGCCCAACCCCCCAGGGCACGCCCTCCACCCTCGTGGGCCCCATGTTGCTCCACCGACGTACTTCTTCCTCCTATATATACCTACGTACCCCCAAACGATCAGATATGGAGCCAAAACCCTAATTCCACCGCTGCAACCTTCTGTACCCACGAGATCCCATCTTGGGGCATGTTCCGGAGCTCCGCCGGAGGGGGCATCCATCACGGAGGGCTTCTACATCAACACCATAGCCTCTCTGATGAAGTGTGAGTAGTTTACCTCAGACCTTCTGGTCCATAGTTAGTAGCTAGATGGCTTCTTCTCTCTTTTTGGATCTCAATACAAAGTTCTCCCCCTCTCTCGTGGAGATCTATTCGATGTAATCTTCTTTTTGCGGTGTGTTTGTTGAGACCGATGAATTGTGGGTTTATGATCAAGTTTATCCATGAACAATATTTGAATCTTCTCTGAATTCTTTTATGTATGATTGGTTATCTTTGCAAGTCTCTTCGAATTATCAGTTTGGTTTGGCCTACTAGATTGGTTTTTCTTGCAATGGGAGAAGTGCTTAGCTTTGGGGTCAATCTTGCGGTGTCCTTTCCTAGTGACCGTAGGGGCAGCAAGGAACGTATTGTATTGTTGCCATCGAGGATAACAAGATGGTTTTTTATCATATTGCATGAATTTATCCCTCTACATCATGTCATCTTGCTTAAGGCGTTACTCTGTTTTCATGAACTTAATACTCTAGATGCCTGCTGGATAGCGGTCGATGAGATGCAGGCAGGAGTCGGTCTACTTGTCTTGGACGTGATGCCTATATACATGATCATACCTAGATATTCTCATAACTATGCTCAATTCTGTCAATTGCTCAACAGTAGTTCGTTCACCCACCGTAAAATACTTATGCTCTTGAGAGAAGCCACTAGTGAAACCTATGGCCCCCGGGTCTATCTTTATCATATTAATCTTCCAACACTTTGTTATTTCCTTTGCTTTCATTTAACTTTGCATCTTTATCATAAAAATATCAAAAATAGTATCCTATCATATCTATCAGATCTCACTCTCGTAAGTGACCGTGAAGGATTTGACAACCCCTTATCGCGTTGGTTGCGAGGATTTATGTGTTTTGTGTTGGTACGAGGGACTCGTGCGTAGCCTCCTACTGGATTGATACCTTGGTTCTCAAAAACGGAGGGAAATACTTACGCTACTTTGCTGCATCACCCTTTCCTCTTCAAGGGAAAACCAACGCAGCGCTCAAGAGGTAGCAGTATCAAGAATATGTCTGTTCCAAGGAGTGATGCCTACATAAAATTGCGAAGAAGAACGGAAGTAGATTGCTTCCTAGTAGATCTACTCCGAGCATTGCAAATTCTATGCCAAGCATCTTTTAGATTTTCTCCCTCCCTTTGTTTAAAATTAAGAACTTCATGATCGAGAGTACTAACAATGATAGAAGGATTAGCCATGACGATGAACGATACAACCAATAGTTTTTGAAGAAACAAGTTTTATTTTGGGGCTGTCGGAAAACATCAAACAAATGACAACTCACAAATCATCGCATCTAACGTAGGTGTATAGCAGGGGTTTGGTCTTCTAAAGGTCAAATAATTCTTCAGATCCTTCAAGTCTTCGGAGTCTTCAACTGTTGTTGATTCTAATGGAGAAATCCTCTTTACTCTGAAGGGGTCATCAGTTCTCCGATATCAAATCCTTCTTGGAGCGTCTTCAGCTGATCCTCCGGGTGATCAAAGGATAAGGGGTATATTCTAACTATTTGAGGTGAGAGGGTCTATCTGATAAAATCAGAAAAGACGAGAAGTAAAGGATCCTTTTGAAAATAAAGTTTTTAGAGATTTCCTGTCCTAGGGGCTTTCCGATTTCTAGGGTCACGTCCTACAGTCAACATGTGCTCTGATACCATTTCTGTAGCGACCCAACCTCAGACGGTCAAGCCTCGTGTTCTTGTGCCATCCTCGGATCAATATCTTTGCACACACAGTACATCAATGTATATATCAAAGTGCAATCACATGTATAAATAACGTAAAATGATATATACCTCATAATACTCAGTGAAACAATCAAACGGGTGTGGAGTCCCATCAACGCCATCGGCAGGTTGAGTGTAGACCGTAACCTCAGATCATAATTCTTACTGTCGAGGAAATATACGCAACATGGTACGTTGCAGCCGTGTAGGTCAGTACATTGAATGTACCGCAAGATCACAATAAAAAGAACAGATGATAAAACTATACTATATGCAATATGGCTTTATGGCTCAGATCTGAATTTTGTTTGCGTAAAAGCTGGTTTTATTTTACCTACATCAAAGGAATAAAATGAAGCCTGTACTATGGAGTTTTTTCTGTCATGACATGGTTCCGCCAACCGATGTCTCATAGCCCAAAATCATCATAAGTTGCCCACAATTAAGTTATCAATCCGGTGTTGAGAGTTCTGAGATAGATCCAGTCCGGATGCTCAAATTGTCCGTGAATCGGGACACGGCTAATCGATTAGGTTTTAACCCTCTGCAGAGGTTTGTACACTTTACCCGCAAGATTCGATCCCTCTCTTTACGTTCTCGCACTTCAGGGTGTTTGAGAACAAGATGACCGAAACATGGTCTTCCGAAGAGTTCCTCTGACCACTGTCCGGTACTCATCCCATCCTACCGTAGTTCTACATCTGCTAGTACCGTCCCAGCCAGAGTCACTACTAAGGTCAACCAAGCCGAGCCCATAATGACTTGCGGTTGCAGGTAAGCTTCCGGCATGAAGTATTCTTCCGTCTCTTTGAGTCTGGGTGAAGCTTTCCGCAAGATGTCATGGCGCTTCTCCATGCATCCCGCCAACCACTGGTTTCTCCAGGTGCCCGTCAACAATCCTTCACCCAAGAGTGTGTATTGAATTCTGTCTCGAGTCTTGAAGTCTTGAGGTCTTGAAGATGTAGTCCTTGCAGATTTCCATCATGGAGTTGTCGTCATTGACGTAGAATCCTCCATTCTCACACCACTCCCGAGTACTCATACCAAACCCCGTCTACTATAGCGTAGCATTAAATAAAATATCGTCCCGGGCTTGGTAACAGGGGGATGGGTTCTTACCTCATGCATACTACTCAACTACAAGGATTCAATAACACTACTGAGGGGTGGTTGCAAAGATGTCACTAAATGCAATAAAACATAGGTATGAAAGCATGGTCAAAGTGAACTTGCCTGGTGATGTTGACGAAGAAGAATTATCGTTCTCAAGAAATAACTTGATAGACTACTCGTCACTCTCTGATGAAATCTATATAACAAACATATCATTCACATAAGCACTCACACTAACAATCAAAACAAAAGAGAGAGCGAATAAGAATCCGAAGGAACTTCAAATAAAACTAGGGAGTCTTCTTCTACAACATTCACAAAAATAGTTTTGTCTAACGGAAAATAAAACACTAAAATAACAGAGAATAAAATATAAATTTAGTTAAGACAAAGAAAAAATAAAGTATTTTTTCATAAAGCTATTTTGAAAGTATTTTCAATTGGGAGTTAAAACAGTAGAGAAATCCATTGCAAGTTATTAGCGAACTTGAATTGATTTCACGATAACAAAATAAAAATAAATATAAAAACTTGTTGAACACCTACTGTTTAACTAATAGAAACCAAACATAAACTTTCTGAAATATAAAATAAAATAATTTAAAAACAACTATAGAAAAGAAGTAGCTATAATTGAATAGAACTAAAACAGAATTTGTTTTACATGAAACAATAAGCTAAAATACTCAAACAATTTTGAAGTTTTTACCACTGGTAAATATGATCACTAGTGATCAGTAGAAAAAGAATCAAATAAAATCTATTTTAAACTCCCGAATAAGCAAAACAAGCTTTAATTCAAATCTGATCTAACTCAATTTTTATAAATCCAAACATAGACAAATTATATATTTTTGAAACTACAAGAAAATTGTGATCTAACGCAAAAAGAATCAGCATCATTGGACTTCTAGATCAAAAGTTATAAGCTAAACAACAACGGAACTAAATCTGTTACGGAAATAAATCTGAAAACGAAAACGGAGTTACCTGACGTGAGGCAGAGATGGCAGGAAGGCGACGGCGATGTGGAGGCTGCTCGGCGAGGGGCGAGGTCGCCGGCGAGGTGGGGTGGCGGAGGAGGGGTCGGCGCTTGGGAGGTGGCGCTGGGCGATGGGAGGTTCCAGGAGAGCTCTGGTGAGCGTTCTAGGCAGGAAAAGGAGGACGGTGGCGAGAAGGCTACGGGCAGGGAGGGGGCGTGGTGATGGGAAAAATGGAACGAGGAGAGGGAGGGGGTTTTATAGGCGGTCTCGGGAGGCGCTGGGATGGAAAGACGAGGGAGATCGGGAAGGTGGAGTTTCCTGCCTCCATGGATATGGAAAGCTTAACGTGAGAGGAAACAGAGGAAGGAGATGATCTCTTGTTGGGCTAGAATAGGAAAGTGCTTAATGGGCCAGCAGGTTTTTCCTAATAAAAACGATTCCATTCCTATTTTTAAAATTAGGAAACTAAAACAATAAAAAGGAAATCAAATCAATTCGGAATAAAGAGTTTTTATATACTAAAATTATCAGAAAAATAAAATGTAGATGATGAGCATTATTCCACGGCCAAAATAAAACTAAAAAAAATGTTTTCAGAACATCCCTAAAGGCTTTATTTCTTTTTGCAAATAATTTTAAATAAAAACTTTGGTTTTTCTTGGCTCAAATATTTTCAAAATGCCCCTGATTTTGGAGGGTCATTTTCCTCCGCTCTTTCTTGCTTGCAAGAATTTATTTTCGGGTATTTCTCGGGAAGAAAAATAGAGAAACAAGTGCAAATATTTGAAAGAATTAAATTGCAAAACTCCGTTCAAATTCTTCATAGTTGAAGAAGTCATGTCATCTTCTCTCATTGATTTTAATAGGATGAATTTGAATTTACCGGAGAAGGGGAAAGTCATTTTATTCCCTCTCTTTCAAAAGTTTTTGAAAAGGTTCAAATTTCACTCAAGTTTAATTCACTCAAGCAAACAAACAAACAATTCAATTAATTCTATTAACATTCCAAAATTTGGGATGTTACATACTTGTTATGTCTTCACTTGGCGTAGATCTCCCCGGCAACGGCGCCAGATATTGCACGTTGGCGGGAGATCAAATCTTGACTTGACTTGGTGTAAGCCTCCCCAGAAACGGCACCAGAAATCCTTCTTGCTATCTCTTGAGCACTGCGTTGGTTTTCCCTTGAAGAGGAAAGGGTGATGCAGCAAAGTAGCGTAAGTATTTCCCTCAGCTTTTGAGAACCAAGGTATCAATCCAGTAGGAGGATACACGCAAATCGCCTCGTACCTACACAAGCAAATAAGAACCTTGCAACCAACGCGATAAAGGGGTTGTCAATCCCTTCACGGCCACTTGCAAAAGTGAGATCTGATAGAGATAATAAGATAAATATTTTTGGTATTTTTATGATATAGATTGGAAAGTAATGATTGCAAAATAAAATAGATTGGAAACTTATATGATGGAAAATAGACCCGGGGGCCATAGGTTTCACTAGTGGCTTCTCTCAAGATAGCATAAGTATTACGGTGGGTGAACAAATTACTGTCGAGCAATTGATAGAAAAGTGCATAATTATGAGAATATCTAGGCATGATCATGTATATAGGCATCACGTCCGCGACAAGTAGACCGAAACGATTCTGCATCTACTACTATTACTCAAGATGCACTGGGCCTTTGGTTAGTAGAAGCCCTCCGTGATCATCATCGGAGAGGCCATGGTGTTGATGTAGAAGCCCTCCGTGAACGATTCCCCCTCCGGTGGAGCGCCGGAAAAGGCCCCAAGATGGGATCTCATGGGTACAGAAGGTTGCGGCGGTGGAAATAGGGTTTCATGGTGCTCTCGGATGTTTTCGGGGTATATGAGTATATATAGGAGAAAGAAGTCGGTTGAGGGAGCCAGGAGGGGCCCACGAGGGTGGGGGTGCGCCTACCCCCTAGGTGCGCCTCCCTGCCTCGTGGCCGCCTTGTTGCTTCCTTGACGTCCACTCCAAGTCTCCTGGATTGCGTTTGTTCCAAAAATAACTCTCCCAAAGGTTTCATTCTGTTTGGATTCCGTTTGATATTCCTTTTCTGCGAAACACTGAAATCGGCAAAAAAACAGCAATTTGCACTGGGCTTTTGGTTAGTAGGTTAGTCCCAAAATAATATATAAGTGTATGATAAAGCCCATTAAACATCCAAAACAGATAATATAATAGCATGGGACAATCAAAAATTATAGATACGTTTGAGACGTATCAATATTCCAACTCCGAGATGCTTGCACCGGTCCATAGATGGATTGCTGGAGCTTGCACATTTTGTTAGCACCTTTAGGATTGACAAAACCTTCTGGTTTTATCATATACAACTCTTCTTTAATAAATCCATTAAGGAATGCACTTTTGATATCCATTTGTCCGATTTCATAAAATGTGGCAATTGCTAACATGATTCGGACAGACTTTAAGCATCGATACGAGTGAGAAAATCTCATCGTAAACAACATCTTGAATTTGTCAAAAACCCTTTTCGACAAGTCGAGCTTTGTAGATAGTAACACTACTATCAGCGTCCGTCTTCCTCTTGAAGATCCATTTATTCTCAATGTCTTGTCGATCATCAGGCAAGTCAACCAAAGTCCATACTTTGTTCTTATACATGGATCCCATCTCAGATTTCATGGCCTCAAGCCATTTTGCGGAATCTGGGCTCATCATCGCTTCCTCATAGTTCGTAGGTTCGTCATGGTCAAGTAACATGACCTCCAGAACAGGATTACCGTATCACTCTGGTGCAGATCTTACTCTGGTTGACCTACGAGGTTCAGTAATAACTTGATCTGAAGTTTCATGATCATCATCATTAGCTTCCTCACTGATTGGTGTAGGAATCATTGGAACTGATTTTAGTGATGAACTACTTTCCAATTCGGGAGAAGGTACAATTACCTCATCAAGTTCTACTTTCCTCCCACTCACTTCTTTTGAGAGAAACTCCTTCTCTAGAAAGGATCCATCCTTAGCAATGAATATCTTGCCTTCGGATCTGTGAGAGAAGGTGTACCCAATAGTCTCCTTTAGGTATCCTATGAAGACGCATTTCTCCGATTTGGGTTCGAGCTTATCAGGTTGAAGCTTTTTCACATAATCATCGCAGTCCCAAACTTTAAGAAATGACAGCTTAGGTTTCTTTCCAAACCACAGTTCATACGGTGTCGTCTCAACGGATTAGATGGTGCTCTATTTAACGTGAATGCAGCTGTCTCTAATGCATAACCCCAAAACAATAGCGGTAAATCAGAAAGAGACATCATAGATCGCACCATATCTAATAAAGTGCGGTTACGATGTTCGGACACACCATTACGCTGTGCTACCTCTTGAGCATTGCGTTGGTTTTCCCTTGAAGAGGAAAGGATGATGCAGCAAAGTAGCGTAAGTATTTCCCTCAGCTTTTGAGAACCAAGGTATCAATCCAGTAAGAGACTACACGCAAGTCCCTCGTACCTGCACAAACAAATAAGAACCTTGCAACCAACGCGATAAAGGGGTTGTCAATCCCTTCACGGCCACTTGCAAAAGTGAGATCTGATAGAGATAATAACATAAATATTTTTGGTATTTTTGTTGTATAGATTGAAAAGTAAAGATTGCAAAATAAACGGCGGCATAAATTGGCTAGTTGCTGGGAGATTAATATGATAGAAAATAGACCCGGGGGCCATAGGTTTCACTAGTGGCTTCTGTCAAGATAGCATAAGTATTACGGTGGGTGAACAAATTACTATCGAGAAATTGATAGAAAAGTGCATAATTATGAGAATAGGCATGATCATGTATATAGGCATCACGTCCGCGACAAGTAGACCAAAACGATACTGCATCTACTACTATTACTCCACACATCGACCGCTATCCAGCATGCATCTAGAGTATTAAGTTCATAAGAACAGAGTAACACATTAGGCAAGATGACATGATGTAGAGGGATAAACTCAAGCAATATGATATAAACCCCATCTTTTTATCCTCGATGACAACAATAAATTGCGTGCCTTCTGCCCCTGCTGTCACTGTGAAAGGACGCCGCAGGATTGAACCCAAAGCTAAGCACTTCTCCCATTGCAAGAAAGATCAATCTAGTAGGCCAAACCAAGCTGATAATTCGAAGAGACTTGCAAAGATAACAAATCATACATAAAATAATTCAGAGGAGATTCAAAAATTGTTCATATATAATCTTGATCATAAACCAAAAATTCATCGGATCTCGACAAACACACTACAAAAAGAATTGCATCGAATAGATCTCCAAGAAGATCGAGGAGAACTTTGTATTGAGATCCAAAGAGAGAGAAGAAGCCATCTAGCTAATAATACGGACCCGAAGGTCTGTGGTAAACTAATCACACATCATCGGAGAGGCTATAATGTTGATGTAGAAGCCCTCTGTGATCGATTCCCCCTCCGGCGGAGCACCGGAAAAGGCCCCAAGATGGGATCTCACGGGTACAGAAGGTTGCGGCGGTGGAAATAGGGTTTTGTCGTGCTCTCGGATGTTTTCGGGTATATGAGTATATATAGGCGAAAGAAGTCGGTCAGGGGAGCCACGAGGGGCCCACAAGGGTGGGGGTGCGCCTACCCCCCGGGCGCGCCTCCCTGCCTCGTGGCTTCCTTGTTGCTTCCTTGACGTCCACTCCAAGTCTCTTGGATTGCGTTTGTTCTAAAAATCACTCTCCCGAAGGTTTCATTCCGTTTGGATTCCGTTTGATATTCCTTGCTGTGAAACACTAAAATAGGCAAAAAAAAACAGCAATTTGCACTCGGCCTTTGGTTAGTAGGTTAGTCCCAAAAATAATATAAAAGTGTATAATAAAGCCCATTAAACATCCAAAACAGATAATATAATTTCATGGAATAATAAAAAATTATAGATATGTTGGAGACGTATCAAGCATCCCCAAGCTTAATTCCTGCTCGTCCTCGAGTAGGTAAATGACAAAAACAGAATTTTTGATGTGGAATGCTACCTAACATAATTTTCAATGTAATTTTCTTTATTGTGGCATGAATGTTCAGATCCGAAAGATTCAATTCAAAAGTTTAATGTTGACATAAAAATAATAATACTTCAAGCATACTAACTAAGCAATTATGTCTTCTCAAAATAACATGGCCAAAGAAAGTTCATCCCTACAAAATCATATAGTTTGGTCATGCTCCATTTTCGTCACACAAGAATGCTCTCATCATGCACAACCCCGATGACAAGCCAAGCAATTGTTTCATACTTTAGTAATCTCAAACTTTTTCAACCTTCACGCAATACATGAGCGTGAGCCATGGATATAGCACTATGGATGGAATAGAATATAATGATGGAGGTTATGTGGAGAAGACAAAAAAGGAGAAAGTCTCACATTGACGCGGCTAATCAATGGGCTAGGGAGATGCCCATCAATTGATGTCAATGCAAGGAGTAGGGATTGCCATGCGACGGATGCACTAGAGCTATAAATGTATGGAAGCTCAACAAAAGAAACTAAGTGGGTGTGCATCCAACTTGCTTGCTCACGAAGACCTAGGGCATTTGAGGAAGCCCATTGTTGGAATATACAAGCCAAGTACTATAATGAAAAATTCCCACTAGTATATGAAAGTGACAAAACAAGAGACTCTCTATCATAAAGATCATGGTGCTACTTTGAAGCACAAGTGTGGAAAAAAAGGATAGTAGCATTGTCCCTTTTTATTTCTTTCTCTTTTTTGGGCCTTTCCTTTTTTTATTTGGCCTTTCTTTTTCTCTTTTTTGGTACAATGCTCTATTAATGATGATCATCACACTTCTATTTATTTACAACTCAATGACAACAACTCGATACTAGAACAAAATATGACTCTATATGAATGCCTCCGGCGGAGTACCGGGATGGGCAATGAATCAAGAGTGAAATGTATGATAAATTATGCATGGTGGCTTTGCCACAAATATGATGTCAACTACATGATCATGCAAGGAAATATGACAATGATGAAGCGTGTCATAATAAATGAAACGGTGGAAAGTTGCATGGCAATATTTCTCGGAATGGCTAGGGAAATGCCATAATAGGTAGGTATGGTGGCTGTTTTGAGGAAGATATAGGTAGGTTTATGTGTGATAGAGCGTATCATATCACGGGGTTTGGATGCACCGGCGAAGTTTGCACCAACTCTCAAGGTGAGAAAGGGCAATGCACGGTACCAAAGAGGCTAGCAATAATGGAAGGGTAAGAGTGCGTATAATCCATGGACTCAACATTAGTCATAAAGAACTCACATACTTATTGCAAAAATCTACAAGTCACAAAACCAAGCACTACACGCATGCTCCTAGAGGAAGGGTTGGTAGGAGTTAACCATCGCGCGATCCCGACCACCACACAAAGGATGACACTCAAAGAACACCTTATGTTTCAAATTTGTTACACAACGGTTACCATATGTGCATGCTACGGGACTTGCAAACTTCAACACAAGTATTTCTCAAATTCACAGTTACTCAACTAGCACAACTTTAATATCACCATCTTCATCTCAAAACAATCATCAAGTATCAAACTTCTCATAGTATTCAATGCACTCTATATGAAAGTTTTTATTATATCCATCTTGGATGCCTATCATATTAGGACTAATTTTATAGCCAACGCAAATTAACATGTTGTTCTATATGACTCTCAAAATAATTTAAGTGAAGCATGAGAGATCAATAATTTCTATAAAATAAAGCCACCGCCGTGCTCTAAAAAGATATAAGTGAAGCACTAGAGCAAAACTATCTAGCACAAAAGATATAAGTGAAGCACATAGAGTATTCTAATAAATTCCGATTCATGTGTGTCTCTCCCAAAATGTGTGTACAACAAGGATGATTGTGGAAAACTAAAAAGCAAAGACTCAAATCATACAAGACGCTCCAAGCAAAACACATATCATGTGGTGAATAAAAATATAGCATCAGGTAAAGTTACCGATTGACGAAGACGAAAGAGGAGATGCCTTCCGGGGCATCCGAAAGCTTAGGCTTTTGGTTGTCCTTGAATTTTACCTTGGGGTGCCTTGGGCATCCCCAAGCTTAGGCTATTGCCACTCCTTATTCCATAATCCATCAAATCTCTACCCAAAACTTGAAAACTTCACAACACAAAACTCAACAGAAAATCTTATGAGCTCCGTTAGCGAAAGAAAACAAACCACCATTTCAAGGTAATTTAATGAACTCATTATTTATTTATATTGGTATTAAACCTAATGTATTCCAACTTCTCTATGGTTCATACCCCCCGATACTAGCCATAGATTCATCAAAATAAGCAAACAACACAAGAAAAACAGAATCTGTCAAAAACAGAACAGTCTGTAGTAATCTGTAACAAACGCAAACTTTCTATAACTCAAAACCTCTACCAAAATAGTACGTACTAGATAATTTGTTTATTGATCTACTGCAATTGGAATCAGTATTTTATCATGTTCTGGTGATTTTTAACAATTGTTTTCGTGAGCAGAAAGTTTCTGACTTTTTCAGCAAGATCAAATAACTATCATCCAAGAAGATCCTATAGGTTTTACTTGGCACAAACACTAATTAAAACATAAAAGCACATCTAACCAGAGGCTGGATGAATTATGTATTACTAAACAGAACCAAAAAGGAAAAAACACAAATAAAATTGGTTTGCCTCCCAACAAGCGCTATCGTTTAACGCCCCTAGCTAGGCATAGAGATTTCAATGATGCTCACATGAAAGACAAGAATTGAAGCACAAAGAGAGCATCATGAAACATGCGACAAACACACTTAAGTCTAACATACTTCCTATGCATAGGTATTTTATAGGCAAACAAATTATCAAGGCAAGCAAAAACTAGCATATGCAAGGAAGTGGAAAGAAACAAGATCAATCTCAACAAGAAGAGAGGTAATTTACTAACATGGAAATTTCTACAACCATATTTTCCTCTCTCATAATAATTACATGTGGGATCATAAGAAAATTCAACAAAATAGCTATCACATATATTTTCAACACGATCCACATGCATGCGAAGTTGACACTCTTCCAAAATAGTGGGATTAACATTAACTAAAGTCATGACCTCTCCAAACCCACTTTTATCAAAAATACCATAAGATTGAACATTCTCCAAATATGTGGGATCTAAAGTTGACACTCTTCCAAACCAACTTTCAATAATATTGCGAACATTATTATCAATCTCATATTCATCATGGGGCTTAAATAAATTTTAAGATCATAAGAAAAATGACCCCAATCATGATCATTGAAACAAGTAGTGGACCTAGCAAAACTAGCATCCCCAAGCTTAGGGTTTTGCATATTATTAGCACAATTGACATTAATATAATTTATAATAACATCATTGCAATCATGCTTTCTATCGAAGGAACTATCAAGTATGGGTGCAATAGCAACGATCTCATGTTTAACATAAGGAATTATAGCAAATTCGTCTTCAAAAATATTGGTATCATGGCCACAAGAATAGCAAGCATCATGTTCATCAAGGGAAATTTCAATCAAATCATCGAAATCATCATTATCTATAGATTCATGCATATCATTATTTTCTTCCAAAGCAACGGTCATTCTCTCAATAAATTCTTTGACATAGACATTATGAGCATAGTTTTCATAGCAATATTTAAGTATGTCAAAATTTTCAGATCCGTAGAGAGTAATATCAAACTTTTGAATCAAAGAAGCAACTTCATAAGCACCCTTAAAAGAAACAAATTCTTCAGCTTGTTCGATATCATAGTAAAATAAACACCCTTTGCATAAGAAGATAAGATTTCATTATCAATAAATTCACATAGGTAGGGGAGGTGTTTTTTAGGGTTCTTAGAGCAACAAGTAAAATCATAAATTTCGCAAAGATTCCAAGCATAACACAACAATCTGTTTATTTGATCCCATAAGAGTCTCCCTTTTTCAGACAAACGTGACACACAAAATGAGCATGCTCATCTAAATATTTCCCATCAACTAGGCTAGTTGGGGTTTCAGCACGAGCGCATAAGGATCGAAGATGATCCAAGTAGAACACTTTAAGTGGATCCATATCAACAGATTTTTAGCAAGCAAAGATGCAAGCAAATAGAAGGCACAAGAAAACACAAACAAAGATACATACGGGAAGAAGGCAAAGAAAAGGCAAAGGTGAAGTGGAGGAGAGGAAAACGAGAGACAAATGGCAAATAATGTAATGCGAGGGATAAGAGTTTGTGATGGGTACTTGGTATGTCTTGACTTGTGCGTAGGTCTCCCCGGCAACAGCGCCAGAAATTCTTCTTGCTACCTCTTGAGCACTGCGTTGGTTTCCCTTGAAGAGGAAAGGGTGATGCAGCAAAGTAGCGTAAGTATTTCCCTCAGTTTTTGAGAACCAAGGTATCAATCCAGTAGGATACTACACGCAAGTCCCTCGTACCTGCACAAACAAATAAGAACCTTGCAACCAACGCGATAAAGGGGTTGTCAATCCCTTCACGGCCACTTTCAAAAGTGAGATCTGATAGAGATAATAAGATAAATATTTTTTATATTTTTGTTGTATAGATTGAAAAGTAAAGATTGCAAAATAAACGGTGACATAAATTGGCTAGTTGCTGGGAGATTAATATGATAGAAAATAGACCCGGGGGGCATAGGTTTCACTAGGGGCTTCTCCCAAGACAGCATAAGTATTACGATGGGTGAACAAATTACTGTCAAGCAATTGATAGAAAAGTGCATAATTATGAGAATATCTAGGCACGATCATGTATATATGCATCACGTCCGCGACAAGTAGACCGAAACGATTCTGCATCTACTGCTATTACTCCACACATCGACCGCTATCCAGCATACATCTAGATATTAAGTTCATAAGAACAGAGTAACGCATTAGGCGAGATGACATGATGTAGAGGGATAAACTCAAGCAATATGATATAAACCCCATCTTTTTATCCTCGATGGCAATAATACATTGCGTGCCTTGCTGCCCCTGTTGTCACTGGGAAAGGACACCGCAAGATTGAACCCAAAGCTAAACACTTCTCCCATTGCAAGAAAGATCAATCTAGTAGGCCAAACCAAACTAATAATTCGAAGAGACTTGCAAAGATAACCAATCATACATAAAAGAATTCAGAGGAGATTCAAATATTGTTCATAGATAATATTGATCATAAACCCACAATTCATCTGATCTCAACAAACACACCGCAAAAAGAATTACATCGAATAGATCTCCAAGAAGATCGAGGAGAACTTTGTATTGAGATCCAAAGAGAGAGAAGAATCCATCTAGCTAATAACTATGGACCTGAAGGTCTGTGGTAAACTACTCACACATCATCGGAGAGGCTATGGTGTTGATGTAGAAGCCCTCCATGATCGATTCCCCCTCCGGCAGAGCGCCGGAAAAGGCCCCAAGATGGGATCTCACGGGTACAGAAGGTTGCGGCAGTGGAAATAGGGTTTCGTCGTGCTCTCGGATGTTTTCGGGGTATATGAGTATATATAGGCGAAAGAAGTCGGCCAGGGGAGCCACGAGGGGCCCACAAGGGTGGGGGCGCGCCTCCCTGCCTCGTGGCTTCCTCGTTGCTTCCTTGACGTCCACTCCAAGTCTCCTGGATTGCGTTTGTTCCAAAAAATCACTCTCCCGAAGGTTTCATCCCGTTTGGATTCCGTTTGATATTCCTTTTCTGCGAAACATTGAAATAGGCAAAAAAAATAACAATTTGCACTGGGCCTTTGGTTAGTAGGTTAGTCCCAAAAATAATATAAAAGTGTATAATAAAGCCCATTAAACATCCAAAACAGATAATATAATAGCATGGAATAATCAAAAATTATAGATACATTGGAGACGTATCACGCTGTGGTGTTCCGGGTGGCGTGAGTTGCGAAACTATTTCGCATTGTTTCAAATGAAGACCAAACTTGTAACTCAAATATTCACCTCCATGATCAAATCATAGAAACTTTATTTTCTTGTTACGATGATTTTCCACTTCACTCTGAAATTCCTTGAAGTTTTCAAATGTTTCATACTTATGTTTCATCAAGTAGATATACACATATCTGCTCAAATCATCTATGAAGGTCAGAAAATAACGATACCCGCCGCGAGCCTCAAACACTCATCAGATCGTATACATCAGTATGTATTATTTCCAATAAGTCAGTTGCTCGCTCCATTGTTCTGGAGAACGGAGTCTAAGTCATCTTGCCCATGAGGCATGGTTCGCAAGCATCAAGTGATCCATAATCAAGTGGTCCCAAAAGCCCATCAGCATGGAGTTTCTTCATGCACTTTATACCAATATGACCTAAATGGCAGTGCTACAAAAGTTGCACTATCATTATTAACTTTGCATCTTTTGGCTTCAATATTATGAATATGTGTATCACTACGATCGAGATTCAATAAACCATTCATCTTGGGTGTATGACCACAGAAGGTTTTATTCATGTAAACAGAATAACAATTGTTCTTTGACTTAAATGAATAATCGTATTGCAATAAACATGATGCAATCATATTATGCTCAACGCAAACACCAAATAACATTTATTTTAGGTTCAACACTCATCCCGAAGGTAAAGGAAGTGTGCGATGGTGATCTTATCATCCTTGGAATCACTTCCAACACACATCTTCACCTTGCCCTCAACTAGTCTCTGTTCATTTTGTAACTCCTGTTTCAAGTTACTAATTATAGCAACTGAACCAGTATCAAATACGCACGGGCTACTATGAACACTAGTAAGTACACATCAATAACATGTATATCATATATACTTTTGTTCACTTTGCCATCCTTCTTATCTACCAAGTATTTGGGGCAGTTCCGCTTCCAGTGACCATTTCCTTTGCCATAGAAGCACTCAGTGTCATGCTTGGGTCTAGCTTTGGGCTTCTTCATGGGAGTGGCAACTTGCTTTCCATTCTTCTTGAAGTTCCCTTTCTTTCCCTTGCCCTTTTACTTGAAACTAGTGGTCTTGTCAACCATCAACATTTGATGCTTTTCTTGATTTCTACCTTCATCGATTTCAGCATCACGAAGAGATCGAGAATCATTTTCGTCATTCCTTGCATATTATAGTTCATCACGAAGTTCCAGTAACTTGGTTATAGTGACTAGAGAACTCTGTCAATCACTATTTTATCTGGAAGATTAACTCCCACTTGAATCAAGCGATTATAGTACTCAGACAATCTGAGCACATGCTCACCGGTTGAGCTATTCTCGTCCAGCTTGTAGGCAAAGTACTTGTCAGAGGTCTCATACCTCTTGACTCGGGCATGAGTCTGAAATACCAATTTCAGCTCTTGGAACATCTTATATGCTCCGTGGCATTCAAAACGTTTTTGAAGTCCTGGTTCTAAGCCGTAAAGCATGGCACAATAAACTATCAAGTAGTTATCATACCGAGTTTGCCAAACATTCATAACGTCTGCATCTGCTCCTGCAATAGGTCCGTCACCTAGCGGTGCATCAAGGACATAATTCTTCTATGCAGCAATGAGGATAATCCTCAGATCACGGACCATGTTCGCATCATTGCTACTATCATCTTGCAACTTATTTTTCTCTAGGAACATATCAAAAAATAAACGGGGAGCTACATCGCGAGCTATTGATCTACAACATAGTTATGCAAATACTATCAGGACTAAGTTCATTATAAATTAAAGTTCAATTAATCATATATCTTAAGAACTCCCACTTAGATAGACATCCCTCTAATCATCTAAGTGGTCACATGATCCATATCAACTAAACCATGTCCGATCATCACGTGAGATGGAGTAGTTTTCAATGGTGAACATCACTATGTTGATCATATCTACTATATGATTCACGCTCGACCTTTCGGTCTCAGTGTTTCGAGGCCATATCTTCATATGCTAGGCTCGTCAAGTTTAACCCGAGTATTCTGCGTGTGCAAAACTGGCTCGCACCCGTTGTATGTGAACGTAGATATTATCACACCCGATCATCACATGGTGTCTCGACACGACGAACTGTCGCAACGGTGCATACTCAGGGAGAACACTTGTACCTTGAAATTTAGTGAGAGATCATCTTATAATGCTACCGCCATACTAAGCAAAATAAGATGCATAAAAGATAAACATCACATGCAATCAAAATAAGTGATATGATATGGCCATCATCATCTTGTGCCTTTGATCTCCATCTCCAAAGCACCGTCATGATCACCATCGTCACCGGCTTGACACCTTGATCTCCATCGAAGCATCGTTGTCGTCTCTCCGACCATTGCTTCTACGACTATCGCTACCGCTTAGTGATAAAGTAAAGCAATTACATGGCGATTGCATTTCATACAATAAAGCGACAATCATATGGCTCCTGCCAGTTGCCGATAACTGTTACAAAACATGATCATCTCATACAAAAATTTATATATCATCACGTCTTGACCATATCACATCACAGCAAGCCCTGCAAAAACAAGTTAGACGTCCTCTACTTTGTTGTTGCAAGTTTTACGTGGCTGCTACGGGCTTAGCAAGAACCGTTCTTACCTACGCATTAAAACCACAACGATTTTTCGTCAAGTGTGTTGTTTTAACCTTCAACTAGGACCGGGCCTAGTCACACTCTATTCAACTAAAGTTGGAGAAACAGACGCCCGCCAGCCACCTATGTGCGAAGCACATCGGTAGAACCAGTCTCATGAACGCGGTCATGTAATGTCGGTCCGGGCCGCTTCATACAACAATACCGCTGAATCAAAGTATGACATGCTGGTAAGCAGTATGACTATTATCGCCCACAACTCTTTGTGTTCTACTCGTGCATATAACATCTACGCATAGACCTGGCTCTGATGCCACTGTTGGGGAACATAGTATTTAAAAAAAATCCTACGATCACGCAAGATCTATCTAGTAGAAACATAGCAACGAGCGGGAGAGTGTGTCCACGTACCCTCGTAGACCGAAAGCGGAAGCGTTTAGTAACGCGGTTGATGTAGTCAAACGTCTTCGCGATCCAACCGATCCAAGTACCAAATGCACGACACCTCCGCGATTTCCACACGTTCAGCTCGGTGACGTCCCTCAAACTCTTGATCCAGTTGAGGCCGAGGGAGAGTTTCGTCAGCACGACGGCGTGATGATGAAGTTACCGGTGCAGGGCTTTGCTACCTCTCGAGCACTGCGTTGGTTTTTCCTTGAATAGGAAAGGGTGATGCAGTAAAGCAGCGTAAGTATTTCCCTCAGTTTTTGAGAACCAAGGTATCAATCCAGTAGGAGGCCACGCACGAGTCCCTCGCACCTACACAAACAAATAAAATCCTCGCAACCAACACAATAAAGGGGTTGTCAATCCCTTCACGGTCACTTACGAAAGTGAGATCTGATAGATATGATAAGATAATATTTTTGGTATTTTTTATGATAAAGATGCAAAGTAAAGAAAGCAAAATAAATGCCGTTAGAAATAGCTAGTTGACGTGAGATTAATATGATGGAAAATAGACCCGGGGGCCATAGGTTTCACTAGTGGCTTCTCTCGAGATCATAAGTATTACGGTGGGTAAACAAATTGCTGTTGAGCAATTGACAGAATTGAGCATAGTTATGAGAATATCTAGGTATGATCATGTATATAGGCATCACGTCTGCGACAAGTAGACCGACTCCTGCCTGCATCTACAACTATTACTCCACACATCGACCGCTATCCAGCATGCGTCTAGAGTATTAAGTTCAAAAGAACAGAATACTGCTTTAAGTAAGATGACATGATGTAGAGGGATAAACTCATGCAATATGATATAAACTCCATCTTGTTATCCTCGATGGCAACAATACAACATGTGCCTTGCTGCCCCTACTGTCACTGGGAAAGGACACCGCAAGATTGAACCCAAAGCTAAGCACTTCTCCCATTGCAAGAAAGATCAATCTAGTAGGCCAAACCAAACTTATAATTTGAAGAGACTTGCAAAGATAACCAATCATACATAAAAGAATTCAGAGAAGATTCAAATATTGTTCATAGATAAACTTGATCATAAACCCACAATTCATCGGTCTCAACAAACACACCGCAAAAAGAAGATTACATCGAATAGATCTCCACAAGAGAGGGGGAGAACATTGTATTGAGATCCAAAAAGAGAGAAGAAGCCATCTAGCTAATAACTATGGACCCGAAGGTCTGAGGTAAACTACTCACACATCATCGGAGAGGCTATGGTGTTGATGTAGAAGCCCTCCGTGATCGATGCCCCCTCTGGCGGAGCTCCAGAAAAGGCCCCAAGATGGGATCTGACGGGTACAGAAGGTTGCGGCGGTGGAATTAGGTGTTTGGCTCCGTATCTGGTAGTTTAGGGGTACGTAGGTATATGTAGGAGGAATAAGTACGTCAGTGGAGCAACATGGGCCCCACGAGGGTGGAGGGCGCGCCCAGGGGGGTAGGCGCGCCCCCTACCTCGTGCCTTCCTTGTTGATGTCTTGACGTAGGGTCCAAGTCCTCTGGATCACGTTCGTTCCGAAAATCACGTTCCTGAAGGTTTCATTCCGTTTGGACTCCATTTGATATTCTTTTTCTGCGAAACTCTGAAATAGGCAAAAAAACATCAATTATGGGCTGGGCCTCCGGTTAATAGGTTAGTCCCAAAAATAATATAAAAGTGTATAATAAAGCCCATTAATGTCCAAAACAGAATATAATCTAGCATGGAACAATAAAAAATTATAGATACGTTGGAGACGTATCAAGCGTCCCCAAGCTTAATTCCTGCTCGTCCTCGAGTAGGTAAATGATAAAAACAGAATTTTTGATGTGGAATGCTACTTGGCATAATTTTAATGTAATTCTCTTAATTGTGGTATGAATATTCAGATCCTAAAGATTCAAGACAAAATTTATATTGACATAAAAATAATAATACTTCAAGCATACTAACTAAGCAATTACGTCTTCTCAAAATAACATGGCCAAAGAAAGTTATCCCCTCAAATTTATAGAGTCTGGCTATGCTCTATCTTCACCACACAAAGTATTTAAATCATGCACAACCCCGATAACAAGCCAAGCAGTTGTTTCATACTTTTGATGTTCTCAAATTTTTTCAATCTTCACGCAATACATGAGCGTGAGACATGGACATAGCACTATATGTGGAATAGAATGGTGGTTGTGGAGAAGACAAAAAGGAGAAGATAGTCTCACATCAACTAGGTGTATCAACGAGCTATGGAGATGCCCATTAATAGATATCAATGTGAGTGAGTAGAGATTGCCATGCAACGGATGCACTAGAGCTATAAGTATATGAAAGCTCAACAAAAGGAACTAAGTGGGTGTGCATCCAACTCGCTTGCTCACGAAGACCTAGGGCATTTTGAGGAAGCCCATCATTGGAATATACAAGCCAAGTTCTATAATGAAAATTTTCCACTAGTATATGAAAGTGATATCATAGGAGACTCTCTATCATGAAGATCATGGTGCTACTTTGAAGCACAAGTGTGGTAAAAGGATAGTAACATTGTCCCTTCTCTCTTTTTCTCTTATTTTTTGGGCCTTTTCTTTTTTATGGCCTTTTTTTATTTAGTCCGGAGTCTCATCCCGACTTGTGGGGGAATCATAGTCTCCATCATCCTTTCATCACTTGGGATAATGCTCTAAAAATTATGATCATAACACTTTTATTTACTTACAACTCAACAATTACAACTCAATACTTAGAGCAAAATATGACTCTATGTGAATGCCTCTGACGGTGTACCGGGATAAGCAATGAATCAAGAGTGACATGTATGAAAGAATTATGAATGGTGGCTTTGCCACAAATACGATGTCAACTACATGATCATGCGAGGCAATATGACAATGATGGAGCATGTCATAGTAAACGGAACGGTGGTAAGTTGCATGGCAATATATCTCGAAATGGCTATGGAAATTCCATGGTAGGTAGGTATGGTGGGTGTTTTGAGGAAGGTATATGGTGGGTATATGATACCGGTGAAAAGTGCGCGGTATTAGAGAGGCTAGCAATGGTGGAAGGAAGAAAAGTGCGTATAATACATGGACTCAACATTAGTCATAAAGAACTCATATACTTATTGCAAAAATCTACAAGTTATCAAAGCAAAGTATTACGTGCATGATCCTAGGGGGATAGATTGGTAGGAAAAGACCATCGCTCGTCCCCGACTGCCACTCATAAGGAAGATAATCAATAAATAAATCATGCTCCGACATCATCACATAACGGTTCACCATACGTGCATGCTACGGGAATCACAAACTTTAACACAAGTATTTCTCAAATCCACAACTACTCAACTAGCATGACTCTAATATCACCATCTCCATATCTCAAAACAATTATCAAGTATCTAACTTCTCATAGTATTCAACACACTCATAAGAATTTTTTTACTAATCTTGAATGCCTATCATAATTAAAGCAAATTACCATGATGTTTTGTAGGACTCTCAAAATAATCTAAGTGAAGCATGAGAGAACAATAGTTTCTATAAAACAAATCCACCACCATGCTCTAAAAGATATAAGTGAAGCACTAGAGCAAAAACTATATAACTCAAAAGATATAAGTGAAGCACATAGAGTATTCTAACAATTTCCGAATCATGTGTGTCTCTCTCAAAAGGTGTGTACAGCAAGGATGATTGTGGAAAAATAACCAACAAAAACTCAAATAATACAAGACGCTCCACGCAAAACACATATCATGTGGTGAATAAAATATAGCTCCAAGTAAAGTTACCGATGGAAGTAGACGAAAGAGGGGATGCCTTCCGGGGCATCCCCAAGCTTTGGGTTTTAGGTGTCCTTAGATTATCTTGGGGTTCCATGGGCATCCCCAAGCTTAGGCTCTTGCCACTCCTTGTTCCATAATCCATCAAATCTTTTACCCAAAACTTGAAAACTTCACAACACAAAACTCTGCAGAAAATCTCGTGAGCTCCATTAGCGAAAGAAAACAAAACACCACTTCAAGATACTGTAATGAACTCATTATTTATTTATATTGGTGTTAAACCAACTGTATTCCAACTTATCTATGATTTATAAACTATTTTACTAGCCATAGATTCATCAAAATAAGCAAACAACACACGAAAAACAGAATCTGTCAAAACCAGAACAGTCTGTAGTAATATGTAACTAACGCAAACTTCTGGAACTCAGAAAAATCTACAAAAATAGGAAGACCTAGATAATTTGTTTATTGATCTAGTGCAATTGGAATCAGTATTTTATCACGTTCTGGTGAATTTTAACAATTGTTTTTGTGAACAGAAAGTTTCTGGAATTTTCAGCAAGATCAAATAACTATCATCCAAGAAGATCCTATAGGTTTCACTTGGCACAAACACTAATTAAAACATACAAACAAATCTAACCAGAGGCTAGATCATATATTTATTCCTAAACAGAAGCAAAAAGAAAAAAAACTAAAATAAAATTGGGTTGCCTCTCAACAAGCGCTATCGTTTAACGCCCTTAGCTAGGCATTGATAATCTCAATGATGCTCACATGAAAGACAAGAATTGAAGTGCAAAGAGAGTATCATAAAACACCTGACAAACAAATATAAGTCTAACATACTTCCTATGCACAGGCATATTATAAGTAAACAAATTTCTACAACATGATGATAGGTAATTTAATAAGATAAAAATTTCTACAACCATATTTTCCTCTCTCATAATAATTACATGTAGGATCATAAGCAAATTCAACAATATAGCTATCACATAACATATTCTCTTCATGATCCACATGCATGCAAAGTTGACACTCTTCCGAAATAGTGGGATTAACATTAACTAAAGTCATGACCTCTCCAAATCCACTTTTATCAAAAATTTCATAAGATTGAACATTCTCCAAATATGTGGGATCTAAAGTTGACACTCTTCCGAACCCACTTTCAATATCATTGCAAAAAAGTTATTATCAATCTCATATTCATCATGGGGCTTAAATAAATTTTCAAGATCAAAAGAAGAATTACCCCAATCATGATCATTGCAACAAGTAGTAAACATAGCAAAACTAGCATCCCCAAGCTTAGGGTTTTGCATATTATTAGCATAATTGACATCAAGAGAATTTATAGTAAAATCATTGCAATCATGCTTTTCATTCAAAGAGCTATCGTGAATCTCTTCATAAATTTCTTCATCACAATTTTTGGATTCACGGATTTCAAGCAAAACCTCATAAAGATAATCTAGTGCACTCAAATCACTAGAAATTGGTTCATCATAATTGGATCCCTTAAAGAGATTAGCAAGTGGATGAGGATCCATAAACTTTTAGCAAGCGAAGATGCAAGCAAAAAGAAGGCACATGGTAACACAAGATTGAACGGAAGGAGGGCGAATAAAACGGCAAGGGTGAAGTGGGGGAGAGGAAAACGAGAGGCAAATGGCAAATAATGTAATGCGGGAGATAAGGATTTGTGATGGGTACTTGGTATGTTGACTTTTGCGTAGACTCCCCGGCAACGGCGCCAGAAATCCTTCTTGCTACCTCTTGAGCACTGCGTTGGTTTTCCCTTGAAAAGGAAAGAGTGATGCAGTAAAGAAGCATAAGTATTTCCCTCAGTTTTTTAGAACCAAGGTATCAATCTAGTAGGAGGCCACGCACGAGTCCCTCAAGAGGGGCACCGAGGTGTAAAACTGTGGAGGGGGGCACCGCACAAGGCTAAAGATCAACTTGTGTGTCTATGGGGTGCCCCCTCCCCGTATATAAAGTAGGGGAGGAGGAGGAGGGCATGCCACAAGGGGCGCGCCCAAGGGGGGATTCCTACTCCTAGTAGGAGTAGGTTTCCCTCTTTCCTAGTCCAACTAGGAGAAGGAAGAGAAGGAGGAAGAGGGGAGAAGGAAGGAGGGGGGGCCACCCCCTCCTAGTCCAATTCGGACCAGCCCATGGGGGGGGGGGCATGCGGCCACCCCTTGATGCCCTTCTCTCCTTTCCCGTATGTCCCATTAAGGCCCACTACTTCCCCCGGCGAATTCCCGTAACTCTCCGGTACTCCGAAAAATACCTGAATCTCTCGGAACCTTTTCGATGTCCGAATATAGCCTTCCAATATATCGATCTTTACCTCTCGAACAGTTCGAGACTCCTCGTCATGTCCGTGATCTCATCCGGGACTCCGAACAAACTTCGGTCATCAAATCACATAACTCATAATACAAATCGTCATCGAACGTTAAGCATGCGGACCCTACGGGTTCGAGAACTATGTAGACATGACCGAGACACACCTCCGGTCAATAACCAATAGCAGAACCTGGATGCTCATATTGGCTCCTACATATTCTAAGAAGATCTTTATCGGTCAAACCGCATGCCTAGTTCAATCTCGTTACCGGCAAGTCTCTTTACTCGTTCCGTCGTGCATCATCCCGCAACTAACTCATTAGTCACATTGCCTGCAAGGCTTATAGTGATGTGCATTGCCGAGAGGGCCCAGAGATACCTCCCCGACAATCGGAGTGACCAATCCTAATCTCGCTCTATGCCAACTCAACAAACACCATCGGAGACACCTGTAGATCATATTTATAATCACCCAGTTACGTTGTGGCGTTTGATAGCACACTAAGTGTTCCTCCGGTATTCGGGAGTTGCATAATCTCATAGTCCGAGGAACATGTATAAGTCATGATGAAAACAATAGCAATAAAACTAAACAATCATTATGCTAAGCTAACGGATGGGTCTTGTCCATCACATCATTCTCTAATGATGTGATCCCGTTCATCAAATGACAACAGATGTCTATGGCTAGGAAACTTAACCATCTTTGATTAACGAGCTAGTCAAGTAGAGACTAGGGACACTCTATTTGTCTATGTATTCACACATGTACTAAGTTTCCGGTTAATACAATTCTAGCATGAATAATAAACATTTAATGATATAAGGAAATATAAGTAACAACCTTATTATTGCCTCTAGGGCATATTTCCTTCACCTCCGCTCCCTATCTCTTCTCGACACCACACCTGCCATGGTTTCGAGCTCCAAAGCTTTGTGGGAGAGTCTCTTGGACGAAAAGAAGAAGGAGATTGCCGGCATTGCAGCCAGCAGGCGGGCTGACGGACGGACGAGCTCTTCGGAAGCCAGCACTGTAGACGAGTTAATTGAAGAGGCGGTCGAGGACGACCCGGTGCCACCGTCCTCGCCGGCCCATGCCGACGTCACCATGGGCGAGGCGCGAGCACACTACACGAACATGGTGTTGGAAGAGAGGGAGGCCGCGTTTTGGCTGTCGCGGACTGACCAGAGGTACACCTCCGCCTGCTTGACGAGCACCAACGCGCGGAGGAGCAACTCAGCAGCACGGGAATCTTGGCGGACATGGACGTGGACGAGAAGGAGGCGCTGATCCTATCCTACGAAAACCCCCGCAACATCCTCGCGAGCAATGGCGACACCTCGTCCTATAGGCGGAGAAAGAAGCCGCCTTAGCGGAGATCGATAAGGCGGTGGTGGAATTTTACGACGGCATGGACGGTGTCGCCAGCACCACGTCAGCCGCGCCTTGCCACCACGACAACGAAGCAGACACGTACACGGGTG
This sequence comes from Aegilops longissima, assembly GCA_021605205.1. Lineage (NCBI taxonomy): Eukaryota > Viridiplantae > Streptophyta > Magnoliopsida > Poales > Poaceae > Aegilops > Aegilops longissima. The sequence continues at coordinate 778,443,612 of CM038677.1, read as the reverse complement.
CCGCCGTTAGCGAGGAAGAGTAGAACATGGGAGGCCGCCAACACTTGGCTCCCACGAAGGCCACTACTCTTCCACTCTTGGTGAAGGTAAGCTTGGCGGGCTCATCACCGTCGGCCAATTTTAGCCGCTTGCCCACTTTGTGGAGGCAGAGCTTCATTTTCCGGAGAAGGCATGTTGTGGGAAACGGGTTCCAGCGATCATTTAGACTAGGCTAGAATAGGGTTTAGTTGAAATATGTTGGAAATGTAATGCATGTGCCGTGGTAGATGAAAATCATCTGTTTTTAAAAAAATATCCATGTTGTGAAATTCGTCGCCCTATTTAAATTTGCACCAAATTTGTTTATTTTCATTAAATGTTGTTCAAAATGTTTCGGACATTTGCAGCTCACAGTTGGATGGCCGTCACCCGCATCAGTGTCTGGGCTGGTCCGCGGACGGATACGGTGTCCGGTTTGGGGTCAATGTTGGAGATGCCGTCGGTTACATCAAATCTCTTCTAAATGTCTGGATCAGACAGTTCGAAGACTTTTTGGTCATCCAATGGGGGTACGTCAAATGTCCAAAATCTCATAAAACGGACCCAAAATGTAGAAGTGGTTTGGTGGAGTCCAAACACACTACAAAAAGACATGGACCCCCACCACAAACCCACTTTTCCTCCTCCATCCCTTCTTCCTCCTCTCATCATTTGACAAGGGGTGGACATTTGACGCACCGGGTTGGATGACAGCTCCCATGTCCATAGCGCGCGGATGTTTCATGTGTCCGATTTAATATTCCACCAGGCTAAAAAGAGCATATGCATGACCAGTCGGGTTTAGGATTGAAAAAAATAGGTGGTTTTTATGATTCACCAAACTACATCTAGCATAAATATCTTATAGCATCTACAATCGGACCCCTCAAACCTACCTCATATGTCTGGGAGCAACCCAGTCACAGCCCAGACATGAGAGAGAAGAAAAAAAAGCCACCCAACTGGACCCTCAAATTGTTCTCACATGTTCGGGTTGTCTGTGCACCCTCATATCCACCCAATATATAGAGAGGATACGAGGGCGTCCGGCCATTCCAGGCAATGCGCCACATAGGATTTGGGCCCTCCTGACCACTTTCTCTTTTTGTTTATTCTTTTCTTTCTTTCTCGCTCTTCATCCTCATCAATCATATGCATGTGATCGGATATATAGGAAAAAGTGAAGGGCATGGCTGCATGTGTGGACAATGGCGGCTTGAAACGGATACCATTGTCTTATAGGATGTCAAATTAGTCAAATCTGGTTGTAGATGCTCTTGGCTGGTTTTAGCATGGTCTTGATCACCACCATGATCCTCAATTGTTGGTTCGGTCTTTTGGCAATCCGCGACATTCAATTTTTCAGGTGCCCTGGTGCACCTCATGGCACATGCCAGTAGCCTGCCGCTCCTTCTCTTGATTAGAGCATCAACCGGACCCCTCAACCTCACTTTAAACGCCCCGGTAAACATCCTGGTCAGTGCCCTGTGGAGAAAGAAGAAAAAAAAAACACGCAATCGGACCCCCTCCCCATTTGGTCTCTATATGTTTGGGCTGACCGCAAACCCTCGTACCCAACCCATATTTAGGGAGGATATAAGGATGCCAAGGCGCGTCCGAGCAGTATGCCACGTAGGATTTGGCCAACCGCGGGTCACCTATTTTGTTTGTTTATTCTTTATTTCTTTATTTCTCTCTCTCCATTCTAACCAATCATATGCATGTGACTGGACATATTGGGGCAAAAATGAAAGGCATGGTTGCATGCACGAACAAATAAGGACTCAATAGGGACATGCCTGACGCATCCGTAGATGTTTGAGGGCGCAAATTTGTCTATTGTGATCGTAGATGCCCTTATTACCCTTTTCTTTCACTTGCTCATCAGATCCAGACGGCGTGTATGGCCTAGAAATTATACTTGGAGCAACAGATTCAATTAAGTGAGATTCGGAAGGCTGACCCATCCGAATCTCTTGATGGCCTTTCCCTCGGCTTCCATCACAGAATATGTCAAAGGAAGTTAATACATACTATTTTCTTTTAATTAGTAAGTTGATTCATCTACTGTTTATTACTCCCTCCGTCCGTCACTTATTTTGGGACGGAGGGAGTATAATGAAAAGAACATTTCAGAATGAAAAATATGAACCGGCTCCGAGTTTTTGAGCTTTTGTTTGTTTATTTGTTTGTATTAATTGTTTCATTTAAAGAGTGGTAACATGCAAACCTTTATTTGTTAGGTTATAGACTCATATCGCATTGGGACATGTGATGTTATAGTAACTACTAGCTAAGTTACTTAAACTACCTCTCTCCTCATTAACTCATTGCCACATAAGTAAATTTGCTGAGTTAGATTAGATGTTACTGTGGCTAGTCTAAAAGCAATAGCCATAGTAGATTGGAAGTGATTCATTCTGCCCCGTATTTGTCTATTTTCTTTGCATCAACCGCTCCCCCCGCGTCGCCCCCGCTCGGGCGACTCGGGCGGGATCCCAACCCTAGCCGCCCGAGGCTCCCCGTCCTTCCATCCCTCCCTCCGCCATCGCCGAAGGACACCACCGGCCTATAGCCCGAGGGCTGATGGCGGTGGCGGGGGCCTTCCCTCCCTCCCCGCCATGGGGACTGTGCAGAGCCCCACGGCGTGTGGTGGCACGGCCGATCTGGCCTTCGTGGCGTGGCGGGCCTGCCTTGACCGGCGGCGGCGCGGCGGTGGCCTCGTCCTAGGGCGGTGGTGGTGGCGGGTGCGGCGGCCGACCCTGCGTCGGGCAGCGGCCTTGGCCGCGTTCGGTGGCGGCGGCCAGATCTGCAGCGACGGACCAGCTGACCTCGGATCAGCGGTGGCGGCATGGAGGGCCTGGTGGTTGGGTCGGCGCCATGCGTGGTTTGCCCTCCGGACAGATCTGATCTGCCCGGTGCGGCTTGCTCGATGTGCGGCGGCTCAGATCGGCGGTGACTCGTGCACACGATGCTTGATGGAGGTTCTTCGAGCGGATCCAGGTGAAAACCTTGTTCTCGGCTTGATGCCAAGACCGGCGTTGGCGGCACTCATTTTTGTCATTACCTTCTTGAAGGCATCGCCGCGGAGAATCTCCAGACCTCTATCTGCTACCTCCGGGGGAAACCCTAGATCAGTAGATCGGATGACGGCGGCGCATTGGTGTCGTTTCCTCCTTGGGGGCGTCATTCTTGGAGGCGTACACGGGATTGAGGGACCAGTGGGCGGCTTTTTTGGTCGAGCGGTGATTTATCCTACACATTGATGACGGCGGATCTCGGCGGCGTGGTGCAGTGGAGACTCGGCGCCCGATGCGCGGTGATGGACTCGCGCAGGAGGAGGTAGTTGTCTGGAGTCATGGTGGCGTCGATGACAGAGTGGCCTGACAAGGTAGAAGCGTCAATATCTGCTCTGAAGACGAACCTGTGGAGGATGGCGGTGGCGACACTTGTGAGTGCGTTAGACCAGTTTATGCCCCAGACCCGGTATGTGGCTCGGCTGGGGCTTCTGGCTTTTGATGATAGGCTTAGGTGAGTGGTCTACGTATTTGGCCCAGCTAGCACCCCTTCATCATACGGATACGAGTAGTGCATATGTAGCCAAGATGACGGATTTGGGCATATTGTTGTAATATTTTGTAAAGTCCTCGAGAATAATAAATAAAGTAGCCGCATGCATTTCCCAGATACAGAGGCCAGGGTCATACTCATTTTTTAAAAATAGTAGATTGGAAGCAAAGAGTACTACCACCCTCGAACGCATGGGTTTCAGAAAACTATAGGCACCGGCCGGCGGCACCCGTCACCGTCACCGCCCTGGACCGATCTTTTGCACCGATGCAGGCAGCGAGAAGCGGTAGCGATCCGAGCACGCAATGCAACACACGCGACCACGCCGCGGCGCCAGATCCCAAGCGCACTCGCGCGCGCACGAGCGGGGACACCGTCGATGCGCGCGCCGGTCACGCCCGGCCTCCGGCTCGTCGCCCGGGACGCTAGTAGCTGCGCCGCGCGTTTCTCTCCGCCGCTCGCGCGCGGTCGCCGCCACGCCAGCACGGGTGCGTCCGTGCATGGAGCGCGCGCGCGGCAGTTCTTAACTGGGTGGTGCTCCGGGAGTTCTCGGACGACTACGCTGGACCTGGATGGCCACATAGAAGATAAAACTACGCACACCGTACCCGGTCCGGCGGCCGTACCTACGTTTGTAGTATAGATGAAAACGAACACCGGCGTCATCACGTGGTACGTGCACTGCTACGATTGCAGAGAAAGAAGAGGAAAAACGTGGTACACTGCTACGTGCGTACTCCTACCACGTCCTACGTGGTACGGCCTAGTAGCTTTTTTTAGAATAAAGACGCTAAACGCGTCTGGCTTTAAATTAATAAAGCCCATAACTAGGCAGCATATCAGACATAGACTCGAACAGATGAAACGAGCACGGAGGCTCAGGCCAGCGCAAACACAGAGTTCACGGAAGTTTAGGACCTGACCAAACGAAGTACGCAGCGAGGCAATTACATGGCTCTTAGCCAGAGCTTAGAGCACGCAGGCTCGCTCTATCGCGGGGCAAAAGGGCCACTATCATGACGAAGACGTGGCGAGAGGTTCCCTAGCCAAAACGTAGACGTGTCGCAGACGATCTTGGGCTTGCATCAGTTTGTCAGCATCCTTGCGCCTCGCCAACGGACTCCACTGCTGCAAGAAGAGGTTGCATTTATAGATGATGTTAGCCGGGTGCGTTGGGAAGATACCCTCGATCGCTAATTTGTTCCTTGTGAGCCAAAAAGACCATGCCAAGGCTCCAAGACAGCTCCAAAGCATGCGGTTGTTGCCTCCTTTAGCAGAAGCGACGATGGCCGCTAGGTCAGTGGCCGAGCGTGGGTTCCAAGAGGTGTTAGCTGCAGCGCGGACCGCGCTCCAAGCAAAGCAAGCTAACGGGCAGCGGAAGAAAACGTGGTTCGCATCTTCCGCGATGTTGCACACCGCACATATACCATTCGACGGGCCGTTGCATTTGGCAACGTTAGCCGAGGTGTGCAGTCTGTTGCGAAACAGCTGCCAAAAGAACACCTTAATCTTAAGCGGGAGGCGGGCGTGTTGGAAATATGCCCTAGAGGCAATAATAAAAGGGTTATTATTATATTTCCTTGTTCGTGATAATTGTCTTTTATTCATGCTATAACTGTATTATCCGGAAATCGTGATACACGTGTGAATACATAGACCATAGCATGTCCCTACTGAGCCTCTAGTTGACTAGCTCGTTGGTCAACAGATAGTCATGGTTTCCTGACTATGGACATTGGATGTCATTGACAACGGGATCACATCATTAGGAGAATGATGTGATGGACAAGACCCAATCCTAAGCATAGCACAAGATCGTAGTTCGTTTTGCTAGAGCTTTTCCAATGTCAAGTATCTCTTCCTTAGACCATGAGATCGTGTAACTCCGGATACCGTAAGAGTGCTTTGGGTGTACCAAACGTCACAACGAATCGGGTGACTATAAAGGTGCACTACAGGTATCTCCGAAAGTGTCATTGGGTTGACACGGATCGAGACGGGATTTGTCACTCCGTGTTACGGGAGGTATCACTGGGCCCACTCGGTAGTGCATCATCATAATGAGCTCAAAGTGACCAAGTGTCCGGTCACGGGATCATGCATTACAAGACGAGTAAAGTGACTTGCGGTAACGAGATTGAACGAGGTATTGGGATACCGACGATCGAATCTCGGGCAAGTAACATACCGATTGACAAAGGGAATTGTATACGGATTGTTTGAATCCTCGACATCGTGGTTCATCCGATGAGATCATCGAGGAGCATGTGGGAGCCAACATGGGTATCCAGATCCCGCTGTTGGTTATTGCCCAAGAGCCGTCTCGGTCATGTCTCACGTGTCTCCCGAACCCGTAGGGTCTACACTTAAGGTTCGGTGACGCTTAGGGTTGTATGAATATGAGTATGCAGTATACCGAATGTTGTTCGGAGTCCCGGATGAGATCCCGGACGTCACGAGGAGTTTCGGAATGGTCCGGAGGTAAAGAATTATATATAGGAAGTGGTATTTCGGCCATCGGGAAAGTTTTGGGGTCACCCGGTATTGTACCGGGACCACCGGAAGGGTCCCGGGGTCCATCGGGTGGGGCCACCCATCCCGGAGGGCCCCATGGGCTGAAGTGGGAGGAACCAGCCCATAGTGGGCTGGTGCGCCTGGCCCACCTCGCGCCTAGGGTTGAAACCCTAGGGTGGGGGCGCCCACTGCCTTGGGGGCACTCCACCCCCTGGCCGCCGCCCCTTGGGAGATGGGATCCCAAGGCCCCCTCGGGGCCTATATAAAGGGAGAGGGAGGGGCAGCCGCACCCTGAAACTCTGGCGCCTCCTCCCCTGCTACACCTCTTCCTCCTCCGTCACGTGCTTGGTGAAGCCCTGCCGGAGTGCTGCTGCTCCACCACCACCACGCCGTTGTGCTGCTGCTGGAGCCATCATCATCAACCTCTCCTTCCCCTTGCTGGATCAAGAAGGAGGAGACGTCTCCCGTCCCCTGCACGTGTGTTGAACGCGGAGGTGCCGTCCGCTCGCACTCGGTCATCGGTGATTTGGATCATGGCGAGTACGACTCCATCATCCACGTTCTAGTGAACGCTTCGCACGCGATCTACAAGTGGTATGTAGATGCAATCTCTCCCATGACTCGTTGCTTAGATGAACTCATAGATGGATCTTGGTGAAACCGTAGGAAAATTTTAATTTTCTGCAACGTTCCCCAACAAAGTGGCATCATGAGCTAGGTCTATGCGTAGTTCTCTATTGCACGAGTAGAACACAATTTTTTGTGGGCGAGATCTTGTCAACTTGCTTGCCGCTACTAGTCTTATCTTGCTTCAGCGGTATTGTGGGATGAAGCGGCCTGACCAACCTTACACGTGACGCTTACGTGAGACCGGTTCCACCGATCGACATGCACTAGTTGCATAAGGTGGCTGGCGGGTGTCTGCTCTCCCACTTTAGTTGGAGCGGATTCGATGAAAAGGGTCCTTATGAAGGGTAAATAGAAGTTGACAAAATCACGTTGTGGTTATTCGAGGTAAGAAAACGTTCTTGCTAGAACCCAATTGCAGCCACGTAAAAGATGCAACAACAATTATAGGACGCCTAACTTGTTTTTGCAGCAATTGTCATGTGATGTGATATGGCCGAAGTTGTGATGAATGATGAATGACATATTGTGATGTATGAGATCATGTTCTTGTAATAGGAATCACGACTTGCATGTCAATGAGTATGACAACCGGCAGGAGCCATAGGACTTGTCTTTATTTTTGTATGACCTGCGTGTCATTGAAGAACGCCATGTAAATTACTTTACTTTATTGCTAAACGCGTTAGCCAAAGAAGTAGAAGTAGTCGTTGGCGTGACAACTTCATGAAGACACGATGATGGAGATCATGATGATGGAGATCATGGTGTCATGCCGGTGACAAGATGATCATGGAGCCCCGAAGATGGAGATCAATGGAGCTATATGATATTGGCCATATCATGTCACTACTATATAATTGCATGAGATGTTTATTATGTTTATGCATCTTGTTTACTTAGAACGACGGTAGTAAATAAGATGATCCCTTACAACAATTTCAAGAAGTGTTCTCCCCTAACTGTGCACCGTTGCTAAAGTTCGTCGTTTCGAAGCACCACGTGATGATCGGGTGTGATAGATCCTTACGTTCACATACAACGGGTGTAAGACAGTTTTACACATGCAAAACTCTTAGGGTTAACTTGACGAGCCTAGCATGTACAGACATGGCCTCGGAACACGGAGACCGAAAGGTCGAACACGAGTCGTATGGAAGATACGATCAACATGAAGATGTTCACCGACGATGACTAGTCCGTCTCACGTGATGATCGGACATGGCCTAGTCGACTCGGATCGTGTAACACTTAGATGACTAGAGGGATGTCTAATCTGAGTGGGAGTTCATTAAAATAATTTGATTAGATGAACTTTATTATCATGAACTTAGTCTAAAACCTTTGCAAATATGTCTTGTAGATCAAATGGCCAACGCTCATGTCAACATGAACTTTAACGCGTTCCTAGAGAAAACCAAGCTGAAAGATGATGGCAGCAACTATACGGACTGGGTCCGGAACCTGAGGATCATCCTCATAGCTGCCAGGAAACAATATGTCCTAGAAGGACCGCTAGGTGATGCACCCGTCCCGCAGAACCAAGACATTATGAATGCTTGGCAGTCTCGTCGATGATTACTCCCTCGTTCAAGGCGGCATGCTTTACAGCTTAGAACCGGGCTACAAAAGCGTTTTGAGCAACACGGAGCATATGAGATGTTCGAGGAGCTGAAACTAGTTTTCCAAGCTCATGCCCGGTCGAGAGATATGAAGTCTCCGACAAGTTCTATAGTTGTAAGATGGAGGAAAACAGTTCGTAAGTGAACACATACTCAAAATGTCGGGTTGCACAACCGCTTTGTCCCAGCTGGACATAAACCTCCGGACGAGGCGGTCATTGACAGAATCCTTCAGTCGCTCCCACCAAGCTACAAGAGCTTTGTGATAAACTACAATATGCAGGGGATGGTGAAGACTATTCCTGAAGTATTTTCAATGCTGATGTCAGTAGAGGTTGAGATCAAGAAAGAACATCAAGTGTTGATGGTCAATAAGACCACTAAGTTCAAGAAGGGCAAGGGCAAGAAGAACTTCAAGAAGGACGGCAAGGAGGTTGCCGCGCCCGGTAAGCCAGTTACCGGGAAGAAGTCAAAGAATGGACCCAAACCTGAGACTGAGTGCTTTTATTGCAAGTGGAAGGGTCACTGGAAGCGGAACTGCCCCAAATACTTAGCGGATAAGAAGGCCGGCAACACTAAAGGTATATTTGATATACATGTAATTGATGTGTACCTTACCAGTACTCGTAGTAACTCCTGGGTATTTGATACCGGTGCCGTTGCTCATATTTGTAACTCACAGCAGGAGCTGCGGAATAAGCGGAGCTGGCGAAGGCGACGAGGTGACGATGCGCGTCGGGAATGGTTCCATGGTCGATGTGATCGCCGTCGGCACGCTACCTCTACATTTACCTACGGGATTAGTTATAGACCTTAATAATTGTTATTTGGTGCCAAGTTTGAGCATGAACATTGTATCTGGATCTCGTTTGATACGAGATGGCTACTCATTTAAATCTGAGAACAATGGTTGTTCTATTTATATGAGAGATATATTTTACGGTCATGCCCCTATGGTCAATGGTTTATTCTTAATGAATCTCGAGCGTACTGTTACACATATTCATAGCGTGAATACCAAAAGATGTAAAGTTGATAACGATAGTCCCACATACTTGTGGCACTGCCGCCTTGGTCACATTGGTGTCAAGCGCATGAAGAAGCTCCATGCTGATGGAATTTTGGGGTCTCTCGATTATGAATCATTTGACACATGCGAACCATGCCTCATGGGCAAGATGACCAAGACTCCGTTCTCCGGAACAATGGAGCGAGCAACCAACTTATTGGAAATCATACATACCGACGTGTGCGGTCCAATGAGCGTTGAGGCTCGCGGAGGATATCGTTATGTTCTCACTCTCACAGACGACTTAAGTAGATATGGGTATGTCTACTTGATGAAACACAAGTCTGAGACCTTTGAAAAGTTTAAGGAATTTCAGAATGAGGTAGAGAATCAACGTGACCGAAAAATAAAGTTCTTACGATCAGATCGTGGAGGAGAATATTTAAGTCACGAATTTGGTACACACTTAAGGAAATGTGGAATCGTTTCACAACTCACGCCTACCGAACACCTCAACAGTAATGGTGTGTCCGAACGTCGTAATCGCACTCTATTGGATATGGTGCGATCTATGATGTCTCTTACAGATTTACCGCTATCATTTTGGGGATACGCCTAGAGACAACTACATTCACTTTAAATAGGGCACCGTCTAAATCCGCTGAGACGACATCGTATGAATTATGGTTTGGGAAGAAACCTAAGCTGTCGTTTCTAAAAGTTTGGGGATGCGATGCTTATGTCAAGAAACTTCAACCTGAAAAGCTCGAACCCAAGTCGAAAAATGCGTCTTCATAGGATACCCTAAGGAAACCATTGGGTATACCTTCTACTTAAGATCCGAGGGCAAGATCTTTGTTGCCAAGAACGGATCCTTTCGAAAAAGAGTTTCTCTCGAAAGAAGTAAGTGGGAGGAAAGTACAACTCGATGAAGTACTACCTCTTGAACAGGATAGTAGTGCAGCTCAGGAAAATATTCTTGTGATGCCTACACCAACTGAAGAGGAAAATAATGATGATGATCAAGGTACTTCGGATCAAGTTGCTACTGAACTTCGTAGGTCCACTAGGACACGTTCCGCACCAGAGTGGTACGGCAACCCTGTCCTGGAAATCATGTTCTTAGACAACGGTGAACCTTCGAACTATGAAGAAGCGATGGCGGGCCCAGATTCCAACAAATGGCTTGAAGCCATCTATAAAGCTCGACTTGTCGCTAAGGGTTATCGGCAAGTTCAAGGGATTGACTACGATGAGACTTTCTCTCCCGTAGCGAAGCTTAAGTCCGTCCGAATCATGTTAGCAATTGCCGCATACTATGATTATGAGATATGGTAGATGGACGTCAAAACAGCGTTCCTTAACGGTTATCTTAAGGAAGAGCTGTATATGATGCAGCCGGAAGGTTTTGTCGACCCTAAGAATGCTAACAAGGTATGCAAGCTCCAGCGATCCATTTATGGGCTGGTGCAAGCATCTCGGAGTTGGAACATTCGCTTTGATGAGATGATTAAAGCGTTTGGGTTTATGCAGACTTATGGAGAAGCCCGCGTTTACAAGAAAGTGAGTGGGAGCTCTGTAGCATTTCTCATATTATATGTAGATGACATACTTTTAATGGGAAATGATATAGAACTCTTGAACAACATTAAGGCCTACTTGAATAAAAGTTTTTCAATGAAGGACCTTGGAGAAGCTGCTTATATATTAGGCATCAAGATCTATAGAGATCGATCGAGACGCCTCATAGGTCTTTCACAAAGCACATACCTTGATAAGATTTTGAAGAAGTTCAAAATGGATCAGTCCAAGAAAGGGTTCTTGCCTGTACTGCAAGGTGTGAGATTGAGCTCAGCTCAATGCCCGACCACGGCAAAAGATAAAGAAGAGATGAGCGTCATCCCTATGCCTCAGCCATAGGATCTATTATGTATGCCATGCTGTGTACCGGACCTGATGTAAACCTTGCCGTAAGTTTTGTAGGAAGGTACCAAAGTAATCCCGCAAGGAACACCGGACAGCGGTCAAGAATATCCTGAAGTACCTAAAAGGACAAAGGACATGTTTTCGTTTATGGAGGTGACGAAGAGCTCGTCAGAAGGGTTACGCCGACGCTTAGCTTCGACACAGATCTGGATGACTCTAAGTCACAAACCGGATACGTGTATATGTTGAATGGTGGAGCGATGGCTGGTGCAGCTGCAAGCGAGCGTCGTGGTGGGATCTACATGTGAAGCGGAGTACATGGCAGCCTCGGAGGCAGCGCATGAAGCAATTTGGGTGAAGGAGTTCATCACCGACCTAGGAGTCATACCCAATGCGTCGGGGCCGATCAAACTCTTCTGTGACAACACTGGAGCTATTGCACTTGCCAAGGAGCCCAGGTTTCACAAGAAGACCAGGCACATCAAGCGCCGCTCAACTCCATCCGTGAAAATGTTCAAGATGGAGACATAGAAATTTGCAAAGTGCAAACGGATCTGAATGTCGCAGATCCGTTGACTAAACCTCTTCCGCGGGCAAAACATGATCAACACCAGAACTCTATGGGTGTTCGATTCATCACAACGTAACTAGATTACTGACTCTAGTGCAAGTGGGAGACTGTTGGAAATATGCCCTAGAGGCAATAATAAAAGGGTTATTATTATATTTACTTGTTCGTGATAATTGTCTTTTATTCATGCTATAACTGTATTATCCGAAAATCGTGATACACGTGTGAATACATGGACCATAGCATGTCCCTACTGAGCCTCTAGTTGACTAGCTCGTTGGTCAACAGATAGTCATGGTTTCCTGACTATGGACATTGGATGTCATTGACAACGGGATCACATCATTAGGAGAATGATGTGATGGACAAGACCCAATCCTAAGCATAGCACAAGATCGTGTAGTTCCTTTTGCTAGAGCTTTTCCAATGTCAAGTATCTCTTCCTTAGACCATGAGATCGTAACTCCCGGATACCGTAAGAGTGCTTTTGGTGTACCAAACGTCACAACGAATCGGGTGACTATAAAGGTGCACTACAGGTATCTCCGAAAGTGTCATTGGGTTGACACGGATCGAGACTGGATTTGTCACTCCGTGTTACGGGAGGTATCTTGGGCCCACTCGGTAGTGCATCATCATAATGAGCTCAAAGTGACCAAGTGTGCGGTCACGGGATCATGCATTACGGCACGAGTAAAGTGACTCGCCGGTAACGATATTGAACGAGGTATTGGGATACCGACGATCGAATCTCGGGCAAGTAACATACCGATTGACAAAGGGAATTGTATACGGATTGTTTGAATCCTCGACATCGTGGTTCATCCGATGAGATCATCGAGGAGCATGTGGGAGCCAACATGGGTATCCAGATCCCGCTGTTGGTTATTGCCCGAGAGCCGCCTCGGTCATGTCTACGTGTCTCCGAACCCGTAGGGTCTACACACTTAAGGTTCGGTGACGCTAGGGTTGTATGAATATGAGTATGCAGTATACCGAATGTTTTTCGGAGTCCCGGATGAGATCCCGGATGTCACGAGGAGTTTCGGAATGGTCCGGAGGTAAAGAATTATATATAGGAAGTGGTATTTCGGCCATCGGGAAAGTTTCGGGGTCACCCGGTATTGTACCGGGACCACCGGAAGGGTCCCGGGGGTCCATCGGGTGGGGCCACCCATCCCGGAGGGCCCCATGGGCTGAAGTGGGAGGAACCAGCCCATAGTGGGCTGGTGCACCCCTGGCCCACCCCCGCGCCCACGGTTGAAACCCTAGGGGGGGCGCCCACTGCCTTGGGGGCACTCCACCCCCTTGGCGCCGCCCCCTTGGGAGATGGGATCCCCAGGGCGGCGCGCCCCTGGGGCCTATATAAAGGGGGGGAGGGGCAGCCGCACGCACTGAAACTCTGGCGCCTCCCTCCCTGCTACACCTCTTCCTCCTCCGTCACGTGCTTGGCGAAGCCCTGCCGGAGTGCTGCTGCTCCACCACCACCACGCCGTTGTGCTGCTGCTGGAGCCATCATCATCAACCTCTCCTTCCCCCTTGCTGGATCAAGAAGGAGGAGACGTCTCCCGTCCCATACGTGTGTTGAACGCGGAGGTGCCGTCCGTTCGGCACTCGGTCATCGGTGATTTGGATCACGGCGAGTACGACTCCATCATCCACGTTCTAGTGAACGCTTCCGCACGCGATCTACAAGTGGTATGTAGATGCAATCTCTCTCCCATGACTCGTTGCTTAGATGAACTCATAGATGGATCTTGGTGAAACCGTAGGAAAATTTTTAATTTTCTGCAACGTTCCCCAACAGGGCGGTCCATAAGCCTTTCGGCACTAGGGAGGCCTGGCTCTGGCACAACTTTCGGTACAGGGATTTGATCGAAAACTTGCCGGAAGGGGTCAGGGACCACGCCACGGTGTCCTCGGACATGGAAAGCGACACCGGCGCGATGAGATCAAGCAAATCCGCTAGGTGAGCTTGTTCAGTTCCCGTTAACTCGCGCCGGAAGAAGATCGCTTGGGGGGAGGAGGCCAGCGCCGTGGCGACGCTCATCTCCGGGTTGACCGCCTGCACGTATAGGTCCTGGAATTCGGACCAGAGGGGTTGGGATCCCACCCAATGATCCAACCAAAACCGGGCCGAACGACCGTTGCCGATGGAGAACTTGGCTCCCAGGGCGAAGGCCGGCCGAACTGTTTGAAGGTCATTCTAGAAAGGGGAACCCCTCGCCACTCCTTCAAAAAAATTCCTAGACGGGAAGTACTTTGCACGTAGCAGATCAACCCACAGGCCCGTCGCCCCCTGCGACAGCTTTCATATCCACTTACACATCAGCGCAATGTTGAGGATTCTGATGTTCGTGATCCCTAGCCCTCCCTGGGCCTTCGGACGACACACCGCATCCCATCGCACCATGTGATATTTGCGCTTGGGTCCCGCTCCTTTCCAAAAGAAACGGGACCGGGGTGTGTCCATCTTGGCATGCACCCCTTCAGCCAAGAGGAGTAGCCCCATAGCGAATTGCCGCAGCGTGGAGAGGCTCGCATTCATGAGCACCAACCTAGCTGCGGAGGAGAGGAACTTTCCCCTCCACGGGCATACCCGCCCTCCCATCTTGGTCCATAGCAGAGCCCAGCCGTCGATCGTAATGCGCTTAGCGTCTAACGGAAGGCCCAAGTATGTAAACGGGAGTTTGCCTAACTTGCAATTCAGCAGGTCCGCAATACGCCTACTGTCCTGCACATCCATGCCCATAGACATCACTTCGCACTTTTGGAAATTTATTTTAAGTCCCGACATGAGTTCGAAGCTAATGAGCAGTGCTTTGACCGTTGCAATGCTGTGCAGGTTGGGTTGGAACAATAATAACGTATCGTCCGCGTATTGCAAGTGGGATACAAACAAGAACTAATCCCAGCGAAAAGGCAGAATAAATGGGGTTGGTAAGTAATACTACTCCTAGACCCCCTAGTAGAAGAACAAATCCCCCAAATAGCAAAGAAATAAACCTTTGAATTCAGCATTATTCCAAGACTCCTATTTCAAAGTCTATCTTTTAAGGGAAAAATGAAAATAAAAGTAACCCTTCTTTTCCCATTCCCACTCTATTGCATGGGTGGAAGAACTAAAATAGAGGATTCCTATAAAAAAATGGACCTTCGAAATCCAATTTTATGTGTAGCGCAAAGGAGTTGCGATTTCTTCTTATTCTAATTTACTCCTATTTATTACTTCTGGAATTATCTATTTATCGGGACAGATAATACCCCATTCTAGGAAGGGCTGAGTTGAGTATTATTAATTTAGAAGATATGCTCACCTTCTTATTTCCCGTCCTTAGTTTAGGAAAGTGGAAAGTTTTTTCCTTTTATTTTAGGAATTTTGGGGGATTTACTCTAGGTATTGCTTGACGTAAAACCAATAGTGGATTTGTTTCTGTCTTTTGTTGAATCTTTTTCACGGCTCGATAGAGAATTTGATAAGCCAATGATTTTTTTTCCGTCTTTCATAATACGGTTAACCACCATGTTAACTAATCGATTACGAAAAACTGGATCGGATTTTGCAGTTCTTTTTTCTGCAGTACCTCGAGGTGACATGAGCGTGAAAGAGGTTCAAGAATCCGTTTTCTTTTTATAAGGGCTAAAATCACTTATTTTTTTGGCTTTTTGACCCCATATGGCTAAAACAAAATGATATCCCAAAGGGATAACTAAAAAACTTAATAAAACTGGATACAATCCCTTATTTTTTTATCTTCCTGTAGACCTTCAGAATAATTTTTTGGTTGTGCGAACCAAAAGGAATGGTGTTTTTGGGTTGTACCAAGTCTGAAACCGAGTGGATTTATTTTTTGTCCCATATTTTTCTATTCTATATTTTTTTTACTGGGAATCGAAATCTTAGATGGATCTAAAGGTTATTTAGATTTCTTTATTATATTTAGTACAATTGTTATATGGCACTTGCTTTTTTTTATGGGGAAACTACGTCCTCGAGCTCGGGCATTTCCTCTGGCTCCTAAAAAAGACATTAGATAGACTGGATTAGAAGGATCCGTTATCCAAAAATTTGAATTCATTTCTTGTTTCAAATATTCACTTGTCGCATACCATATCTCAACAGATTGGCGTAATTTTTCTACCGCGTGTACAACCCCATAATAATAGTGTTTCTCCAAAAGAAAACTCTGTTGTTCCGTGTCTTGGACTAACCATCCCTTAGAGGGTATTGTTAAAAGATCCTCGATTCCTAACGAAATCGATGTAGTAGTGGCTTGATGGAAGCCCAGAGTCTTTAGTTGATCCAGTATATGGGATGTATATCCCATTCCAAAATGATCTATTAATTTGCTAATAAGTCGTTTCATACCAGTTCCGTCTATCTCTTTATCCCCTGGGATGAGGTGTCCAAACACCCCTTTTATATGGCCAGCCTCCGCGGCTTTCTGCAACATGGCAGCTAGAGCGTCGGCGATGAAGTTGAACAAAAGCGATGATATGTGATCGCCTTGGCGCAATCCACGCTTATTCCTGAAGAACAACATCCGTCCGTCTTAACTGCGGCCTCCAAAGTCCGGCCGCGCGCGCTAGTGCAGCAGCTATACATGCTACTCCCACTGTAGCTAGTGTACTTGCAGCTTAGCTGGTCCACGACGTACGCGACGTGCGTACGTGCACCACGCATGTGGCGCGAATTAAGTAACATCAAATCCGCCACAGTATTCTCAAGTCAATAAACAACATCAAATCTGTCACTAAAGCGGCAGCCGGTGGCGTTGGGACAAAGCTAGACCGACCACCGTGCACGTGAAAATGCATAGACTAATGGCTGCAGCTACTCCCATGCGTGCCAGAGACACTTTGCATGCACACCATGTCGCGCAAAAAGTGAGAGTGCCTAGCTTGTTTTGTAAGAAAACGAGACATTTCCTTTCAGACAACTCGGGCACAACATCGATCATCTGGAACATGCTAGTAGTATATCAATTCTAAAAGCAGGGAGTGAGAGAGCACCGCCGGCCGTTGGGTGGGTGTGGACTCCATACGGAGGTAGCTAACTGCTGATAGCTACAAGTGGAGCTAGCTGGAGGCCATCTTAAATGCAGACTCTCAAATCTATCCGTAAATATTCTTTGCGGGAGTCCGGACACTTTTTGACGTCCAATGCTATCCGTAAATATTTGAAAGTGTGTCTAAGCATTCAAAATTTTCCAAAGTGGAAGCAAATTTTGGGGGCTTTGGGAGAGTCCGAACATCCATCTAGCCAATCAAAAGTCACCATGTCGGACATCGGGACATCCTCTCTTTCTCCTCAACCGCGACATGCACATGCATAGAAGCACATCTAGAAGACATGATTGGATGACTGACTTCCACATTAGTATTCGTGGAAGAGTCCCCCCCCACTAGTAGAAAAGCGGGCAATGGCCCAGGCCGGTTCAGCTCATTAGTCCCGGTTCTGCCACGAACCGGGACCAATGGAGCTATTTGTCCCGGTTCGTGAGCCCAGGGGTCCGGCCGGGCCATGTGGGCCATTGTTCCCGGTTCGTCCGGATCTTTTGGTCCCGGTTGATGGGACGAACCGGGTGTTGGAAATATGCCCTAGAGGAAATAATAAAAGCATTATTATTATATTTCCTTGTTCATGATAATTGTCTTTTATTCATGCTATAATTGTATTATCCGGAAATCGTAATACACGTGTGAATACATAGACCACAATACGTCCCTAGTGAGCCTCTAGTTGACTAGCTCGTTGGTCAACAGATAGTCATGGTTTCGACTATGGACATCGATGTCATTGATAACGGATCACGTCATTAGGAGAATGACGTGATGGACAAGACCCAATCCTAAGCATAGCACAAGATCGTAGTTCGTTTTGCTAGAGCTTTTCCAATGTCAAGTATCTCTTCCTTAGACCATGAGATCGTGTAACTCCCGGATACCGTAGGAGTGCTTTGGTGTACCAAACGTCACAACGAATCGGGTGACTATAAAGGTGCACTACAGGTATCTCCGAAAGTGTCATTGGGTTGACACGGATCGAGACAGGATTTGTCACTCCGTATGACGGAGAGGTATCACTGGGCCCACTCGGTAGTGCATCATCATAATGAGCTCAAAGTGACCAAGTGTCCGGTCACGGGATCATGCATTACGGATGCGAGTAAAGTGACTTGCCGTAACGAGACTGAACGAGGTATTGGGATACCGACGATCGAGTCTCGGGCAAGTAATATACCGTCGACAAAGGGAATAGTATACGGGTTGCTTGAATCCTTGACATCGTGGTTCATCCGATGACATCATCGAGAGTATGCGGAGCCAACATGGGTATCCAGATCCGCTGTTGGTTATTGACCGAGAGCCGCCTCGGTCATGTCTCGTGTCTCCGAACCCGTAGGGTCTACACACTTAAGGTTCGGTGACGCTAGGGTTATTAGGAAGACTTGTATGTGATTACCGAATGTTGTTCGGAGTCCCGGACGTCACGAGGAGTTCCGGAATAGTCCGGAGGTAAAGATTTATATATGGGAAGTTGTTAAACGGACACCGGAAAATTTCGGGGCATATCGGTATTGTACCGGGGGCCACCGGAAGGGTACCGGGGGTCCACCGGGAGGGGCCACCCCTCCCGGGGGGCCACATGGGCTGCGTGGGGCAGGAGCCAGCCCCTGGTGCGCTGGGCGCGCCACCCCTTGGGCCCATGCGCCTAGGGTTGGGGGGGGAACCCTAAGGGGGGCGCCCCCCTTGGTTGGGGGGCAAGTCCCCCCTCCCCTTGGCCGCCGCCCCCCTCTAGATTCCCATCTAGAGGGGCCGGCCCCCCTTGCCCCTTCCCCCTATAAATAGAGGGGTGAGGGCAGGGCTGCATACACAAGCCAAGGCGCAGCCCCTCCCCTCCCCAACACCTCTCCTCCTCCGTACGTGCTTAGCGAAGCCCTGTCGGAATATTGCTGCACCAACAACACCACGCCATCGTGTTGCCGTTGGAGCTGTCTTCCTCAACCTCTCCTTCCTCCTTGCTGGATCAAGACGGAAGAGACGTCGTCCGTACCGTACGTGTGTTGAACGAGGAGGTGCTGTCCGTTCAGCACTTGGTCATCGGTGATCCGAATCACGGCGAGTACGACTCCATCATCACCATCCCTTGAACGCTTCGCACTCGATCTACAAGTGGTATGTAGATGCAAACTCACTCCTTGACTCGTTGTTTAGATGAACTCATAGATGGATCTTGGTGAAACCGTAGGAAAAATTTTAATTTTCTGCAACGCTCTGTGGTGGCATCATGAGCTAGGTCTATGTGTAGTTCTCTATTGCACGAGTAGAACACAATTTGGTTGTGGGCGAGATCTTGTCAACTTGCTTGCCGCTACTAGTCTTATCTTGCTTCAGCGGTATTGTGGGATGAAGCGGCCCGGACCAACCTTACACGTGACGCTTACGTGAGACCGGTTCCACCGATCGACATGCACTAGTTGCATAAGGTGGTCTGGCGGGTGTCTGTCTCTCCCACTTTAGTTGGAGCGGATTCGATGAAAAGGGTCCTTATGAAGGGTAAATAGAAGTTGACAAAATCACGTTGTGGTTATTCGTAGGTAAGAAAACGTTCTTGCTAGAACCCAATTGCAGCCACGTAAAAGATGCAACAACAATTAGAGGACGTCTAACTTGTTTTTGCAGCAATTGTCATGTGATGTGATATGGCCAAGTTGTGATGAATGATGAATGACATATTGTTGGGTTCTATGGTAGGGTGCGTCGACTGCAAATTAAAAATTCCTACGCGCAGAACATCCAGGAACATGCTACGGGAGATGGATCACAGTTCGTTACCACTAGACGCAGCATGCCGTGCAATGAAGAAGAGTTGGGGCAGAGCGTCCGCGTGGATCGTCTCCTCCTCGTTCGATCTCCCTCGAGCGGCCGGTCGTCCGATCCCACGTACGAGTTCGCCGGAGCGGCACAAGTGCACCGCCTCTAACGGTATCCGCGCGTGCGGGAGGAATGTCGTGCGGCGGACTGCTAGGTCCGATCACACAGTCGGCGGCGAGTGGAGGTGGCTATTCGCAACACATGCAAACCCTAGCCGCAACGCCGAAGCGATCAACTTCCTGAGTGTGCCGCACCTCCACTTTATATAGGCGTCCGTCGCGGGCTCAACACTTGGGCCTCACACGGACCCTAAAGCCCATAGTCTATTCGGTCACGTTCCTAGTCCAGTTCGGATCACATCCGACCAGTGTCCTACGAACTGACCTCGTAGGTTCCTTCCCTTAAGCGCGCGACCCCTTAGGTTCAAGTCGGCTTGGTCACAGTTCGGATCACCTCCGACATGCACGGTTGGTAGCGGCCTCTAGCAAGGCGTGCCGACCACCAAGCAGACTATGAAGCTGGTTAAGCGAACACGCATAACGTGTCACACTTTCATTCCCTTTGCCGCACGATATATGTTGTCGGGCTCAAGGCGAGACTGTCATCCTTGTGCTAGCCCGACCTCTTTCTCGCTCCGGTGATACCGACCACCGTCCGGATTATCTCATAATCCTTGTCGCATGGCCATGCTGTTCTGGTCGATCACACGAGGGCCCAGAGTATATCTCTCCCGATCGGAGGGCAAATCCCATCTTGCTCGACCATGTCTCGCAGCATGGGACTGGACAAACCCAAACCTACCTTTGTAACTACCCGGTCATGGAGTAGCGTTTGGTCGGCCCAAAGCAAGTCTCATCACCATCCCGAGTACATGCGTCACTCAGGTCTTAGGACATAGAACGATGTTGTACTAGAGACTCACAGATGACATATCGCTGCGCCTCATAGTTGGGTCTGTCCGACTCGGACCTTATCTCGACTTCGGATCCGATTATGTCGAATCCGACCAGACCTTTCCAAGTCCATATTATCCGTTAGCATCCAATGCTCCATGGCTAGTGAGACCGAGCCATCAACCGTGTCATATGCTAGTCTAGTCGGCTCTGGCGTCCACACAGCCCTTTCGACTAGGGACCTTTTAGGACAGTCATCATACAATGCATAGTCCCACAAACAAGTCACGACTTGCTAATACACATCATTGATAATGTCCAAGGACTATCTTTATTCATAAACACATAGGAAATATCATCATACATGATTGCCTCTAGGGCATATCTCCAACAGTCTCCCACTTGCACTAGAGTCAATCAAATAGACATCGAATGCCCATAGCTCTAACGTGCCCCTCATGCTTGGGTTGTGGAAGCGGCTTAGTCAACGGATCTGCAACATTTGCATCCGTGTGAATCTTGCATAACTCTACATCACCATTCTTACGATCTTTCAGATCGTGATATTTCTGGTCTATGTGTCCGACCTTGTGGTGATTCCTCGGCTCCTTGGCTTGTGCGATGGCACCCGAATTATCACAATAAAGGTCCAACGGTTTCACCGAGGCTGGGAAAATACTAAGATCATCCAGAAAATGCCGGATCCAAACACCTTTCTTTGCAGCTTCACAAGCCGCAATGTATTCGCTTCGTGGTAGAATCGCCACCGTATCCTGCTTGGAACTCATCCGAGGCATCGCTCCTCCGTTCAGGGGCGTACGAATCCGGACTGTGATCGACAATCATCTCTGTCGGTTTGGAAACTAGCATCGACGTAACCCCTCACGACGAGCTCTTCCTCACCTCCATAAACTAGGAACATCTCTTTAGTCCTTTTCGTGTACTTCAAAATAGTCTTTACCGCTGCCCAAATGACTCTCACAGGTTGGCCTGGTATCTACTTGTTAGGCTTATTGCAAAAGCAACATCAGGCCTTGTACATATCATGGCATACATGATGGATCCGATTGCGAGACATACTGAATCCTACTCATCCCGCTTCGCTCATCGATGTCGAAGGACTCGAGTCTCGCTTAGCCTTATACCATGTGAGGCGGCAAGAACCCTTTCTTCGCCTCACTCATGTTGAACCGCTTCAACACTTTATCTATGTACGTGCTTCGCTTAAGCCGAGCAGCCTCCTCGATCTATCTCTATAGATCTTAATGCCTAAAATATAGACTGCCTCACCAAGGTCCTTCATCGAAAACTTGCCATTCAATGATCCCTTGACCGAAGTTTAACATCGAAACATCGTTCCCGATCAGTAGTATGTCGTCCACATACAAGATCAAAAACACTATCGAGCTCCCACTTAACTTCTTGTATAAACAAGAGTCCTCTTCGCTTTTGATGAAACCGAGACCAGTGACGACCTCATCAAAACGAATGTTCCAACTCCGAGATGCTTGCTTCAACCCATAAATGGATCTCTTGAGCTTGCATACCTTACTAGTGCTAGTAGGATCGACAAAACCCTCGGGCTGTATCATATACACGTCCTCGGTTAAATTTCCGTGAAGGAAAGCCGTTTTGACATCCATCTGCCATATCTCGTAATCGAAATATGCAGCTATAGCTAGTATGATCCTCACCGATTTCAGCATCGCTACCGGCGAGTAAGTCTCGTCGTAGTCAATTCCTTGAACTTGTCCATAACCTTTAGCGACAAGCCGAGCTTTGTGGATCTGAACATTTCCATCCACATCGGTTTTCTTCTTAAAGACCCATTTGCAACCAATGGCAGTTACGCCAGGTGGCGGATCAACCAAGTCCCAGACTTGATTCTCATCCATGGACTTTAACTCGGATCTCATGGCCTCTAGCCATGCCTCGGAATCTGGGCTCACCATCGCTTCCAGATACGTGGCGGCTCGCCGCTTTCTAGCAACAATACATCGCGCACTCTGCGCAATCTTTCCGACCTCCGTGGTTCCGGCGCCGCTTCCACTACGGGTTCCCTAACTGACTCCGGTATGATTTCATCACCAGCCGAGCCGTCCCCGAGTGGTCCTCGAATTTCTTCGAGTCGAACCGTCCTCCCACTGGCCTCCCGACTGAGAAACTCTTTCTCAAGGAAAACCCCGTTCCGAGCAACAAACACTTTGTTCTCTTCCCGGTTGTAGAAGCTATATCCCAAGGTTTCCCTCGGGTATCCCACGAATATGCATTTATCCGACTTGGATGTAAGCTTGTCTGACATAAGTCGCTTGACAAATGCTTCACAACCCCAAATCTTTAGAAAAGACAAATTGGGACTCTTCCCAGTCCACATCTCATGCGGTGTCTTGTCTACGGATTTTGATGGTACCCTATTAAGTGTGAAAGCTGCAGTTTCTAGAGCGTATCCCCAAAATGACAAGGGTAAATCCGATTTGCTCATCATAGACCGGACCATGTCCAACAAGGTCCTATTCCACCGTTCTGACACGCCATTTCTCTGTGGCGTACCCGGAGGTGTGAGCTGAGGTACTATACCTCGACTTTTCAGATGATCATCGAACTCCTGGCTCATGTACTCACCTCCACGATCAGATCGCAGAAGCTTTATAGTCTTGCCGAGCTGATTCTCAACCTCGTTCTGAAACTCTTTGAACTTTTCAAAAGTCTCCGACTTGTGCCTCATCAAATAGATATATCCATATCTACTCAAGTCGTCGGTAAAAGTCACGAAGTACTGATAGCCACCTCTGGCAGTTGTGCTCATTGGACCACACACATCACTGTGTATAAGCTCCAATAGCTCGGATGCCCTCTCGCAACTCTTTGCGAAAGGAGACTTAGTCATCTTGCCGAGCAAGCATGATTCACATGTCTCGAACGACCCGAAGTCGGACGGGTTAGGAGCCCATCATCATGGAGCTTCTTCATGCGTTTCGCACTAATGTGTCCAAGCCGCAATGCCGTAAGTATGTCGGATTTATCTCATTTGGCTTATGCCTCTTGACATTCACGTTATAGACCGGTTCCTGTTCTAGATTCAATATAAATAGCCCATCAACAATGGGTGCATAGCCGTGGAACATACCATTCAAAAATATCGAACAACCATTGTCCTTTAAATTGAATTCATAACCTCGACTCATCAAACATGAGGCAGAAATAATGTTCGACTAAGTGCAGGAATGTAATAACAATTATTCAATTCCATAATGAATCCGGAAGGAAGCTGGAGCTGCATCGTGTCGACCTCCAACGCAGCAACTCTTGCTTTGTTGCCGACCCGATGTCAATCTCCCTTGTGCCACACGCATAGTTCTTACCAGCCCTGCATCGAGTTGCAAATATGAACAACCGATCCGGTATCAAATACCCAAGAGCTACTAGGTATGTCAGCAAGGTAAATGTCTATAACATATGCAACAAGTGTACCTTTGCTCAAGAAGCATTTCCGCCTTCTTGCCATGCTCTGCAAGCCACTTGCTACAGTTTCTCTTCCAGTGACCGGTCTCCTTGCAGTGAAAGCAAACGGTCTTCGAGTCCGGTCCAGACTTCGGCGCAGCGGCAGAGGTTACCGTCTCCGTGCCCTTTGCCTTAGCCTTTTTCTTGGACCAACTCTTCTTGAACTTAGCCGATTTCTGCACCATCAACACTTGATGCGTGCCTTTCTTAATATCCTGCTCTGCCACCTTGAGCATCCCATGCAATTCAGTGAGCTTCTTATCCATGCCATCCATATGATAGTTCGAGATGAACGTCCCATAGCTGGGCGGAAGAGAACCCGAACAGCATCGAGAGCCAGCTCATCCAAGAGCGGAAGCCCAAACGATCCAAAGCTTGCACATATCCGATCATCTTGATCACATGTGGGCTCGATGGATCACCTTCCTTCAGCTTGCAATCCATCAAGGATCGCCAGACGTTGAACCTTCGGTCCTAGCACGTGTTCGAAACATGCTCTTGAGACTCTCGATCATATCGTAAGCCTCAACATTTTCAAATGCTGTTGCAAATCGGGCTCCATACAAGCCAGACATCGAGACGGCTGATCTCCGTTGATTCATCAACGAGTTTACGTAGGCATTCTTAGCTGTGGCACTAGCATTATCGGCAGGTTCCTCCGAAGTGGATCCTCTAGAACATGTTCCTTTTATCGTGCTTGAGAACAATTCTCAAATTTCTATACCAGGTGGTAAAGTTTGTTCCATTCAGTTTATCCTTTTCCGTAATTGATTTCAATGCAAAGTTGGGTTGAGCAGGTGGTGCCATTGATCTACAACATAAAATATGCAATCACTAAGCAATGTGTTTATGTAGAGTAATTCTAGCCTAACAGAAATACTCCCATCAAGTCAGCATCCTCCGCAAACTCTCGGTGATTCAGATCCGACTAGCGCATGCGACTAGTGAGCTTTAGCATCATCTGCTAGCCAACATACCTATCCGTAAGCATCTCCTTGCTAATCGTATCTCTATCGACTCTCGCCGGTCGGGAAGGTATCTCATACCCGGCTCCCAACCTTCTTTGCCACAAGGCCCAAAACCGTTTTGATAGCCTTGTCAAGTTAACTCGATGCGGTGCATGTCCGTGTCCGACATTTAACCCTTCATTCAAGGACACCCAGCAGCACCCCAATTTTATGAGCCCACTACTAGACGTACTTGACATGCGAAGGTGCAACATCGGGATGGCAATTAAGCTTGATATTCATGAGGATCATTCTATCATTTTAACATGCATAGAAACAAAGAAGCATAACAATCACAAATATAACACATATTGTGAAATAGTATGGCTCCTTCATGGACGTTCTTCCAGGTCGGCTCCGACTCCGGTGACCATCTACGAACTCCATCTTGTTTGTCACGCCGAGACGCCAAGCCACCAACCTGATCTCTATTATCCAACTACTACAACTAGTAATGAATTTACATAGAGTCACAAGTCGACACGCAGGTCGTTATACATTATAATGACAGCACTTTGGCTCCTGCCGGCTGACAAACATGACACGCAGGCCACGTATAAATTACACACATGCATCACATACACATGAGCCATACTATTCACATCAAACCTGCAAAACAAAGTTATGCATAGAATCGCATTCTACCGGTTTGTGTGTCGGGTACGAAATACACGGCGCTACGCACACTCACGGCGGTCCCGATGGCGGATCCGATTCGGATTTACATTTCACTGTTAACCCCGATGGCGGATGACCGACCGGTAGGGGTAGATCGTGTCACGACCTCATCGATCCCGATTTACAGAAAACATAGCCTCAACGATCCCCATGTGCAGTTGATCACATCAACCGTGCACATAGCCGATCTCTTCAAGGACAACAGATCTCATCTGGCGCCTCCACATATCTAATATGCATACGATCTGAATCCAAATCCTATAGCAGAGGCTCGATACCTTTGTTGGGTTCTACGGTAGGGTGCATCGATCGCAAATTAAAAATTCACGCCGCAGAACATCCGGGAACATGCTACGGAGATGGATCACGATTCGTTACCACTAGACAGCGATGCCGTGCAGCGGAAGAAGAGTTGGGGCAGCAGCGTCCGCGTGGATCGTCTCATCCTCGCTCGATCTCCCTCGAGCGGCGGTCGTCCGATCCCACGCACGAGTTCGCGGAGCGGCGCAAGTGCACCGCTCTAACGGTATCCGCGCGTGCGGGAGGAACGTCGTCGGCGGACTGCTAGGTCCGATCACACGATCGGCGGCGAGTGGAGGTGGCTATTCGCAACACATGCAAACCCTAGCCGCAACGCCGAAGCGATCAACCGCTCGAGTGTGCCGCACCTCCACTTTATATAGGCGTCCGTCGCGGTCTCAACACTTGGGCCTCGTGACGGACCCTAAAGCCCATAGTCTATTCGGTCACGTTCCTAGTCGATTCGGATCACATCCGACCGGTGTCCCTGAACCGACCTCGAGGTTCCTTCCCTTAAGTGCGCGACCCCTTAGGTTCAAGTCGGCTTGGTCACGATTCGGATCACCTCCGACATGCACGGTTGGTAGCGGCCTCTAGCAAGGCGTGCCGACCACCAAGCGAACTATGAAGCTGGTTAGGCGAACTCGCATAACGTGTCACACTTCATTCCCTTTGCCGACGATATATGTTGTCGGGCTCAAGGCGAGACTGTCATCCTTGTGCTAGCCCGACCTCTTTTTCGTTCCGGTGATACCGACCACTGTCCGGATTATCTCATAATCCTTGTCGCATGGCCATGCTGTTCTGGTCGAGATCACACGAGGGGCCCAGAGTATATCTCTCCGATCGGAGGGGCAATCCCATCTTGCTCGACCATGTCTCGCAGCATGGGACTGGACAAACCGAAACCTACCTTTGTAACTACCCGATCACGGAGTAGCGTTTGGTCGGCCCAAAGCAAGTCTGTCACCATCCCAGTACAT
This sequence comes from Aegilops longissima, assembly GCA_021605205.1. Classification (NCBI taxonomy): domain Eukaryota; kingdom Viridiplantae; phylum Streptophyta; class Magnoliopsida; order Poales; family Poaceae; genus Aegilops; species Aegilops longissima. The sequence continues at coordinate 778,416,515 of CM038677.1, read as the reverse complement.
CGCGCTCAGGTCTTAGGACATAGAACGTATGTTGTACTAGAGACTCACAGATGACATATCGCTGCGTCTCATAGTTGGGTCTGTCCGACTCGGACCTTATCTCGACTCGGATCCGACTATGTCGAATCCGAACAGACCTTTCCAAGTCCATATTATCCGGTTAGCATCCAATGCTCCATGGCTAGTGAGACCGAGCCATCAACCGTGTCATATGCTAGTCTAGTCGGCTGCGCGTCCACACAGCCGTTTCGACTAGGGACCTTTTAGGACAGTCATCATACAATGCATAGTCCCACAAACAAGTCACGTACTTGCTAATACACATCATTGATAATGTCCAAGGACTATCTTTATTCATAAACACATAGGAAATATCATCATACATGATTGCCTCTAGGGCATATCTCCAACACATATTGTGATGTATGAGATCATGTTCTTGTAATTGGATCACGACTTGCATGTCGATGAGTATGACAACCGGCAGGAGCCATAGGAGTTGTCTTTATTTTTTGTATGACCTGTGTGTCATTGAAGAACGCCAGTAAATTACTTTACTTTATTGCTAAACACGTTAGCCATAGAAGTAGAAGTAGTCATTGGCGTGACAACTTCATGAAGACACGATGATGGAGATCATGATGATGGAGATCATGGTGTCATGCCGGTGACAAGATGATCATGGAGCCCCGAAGATGGAGATCAATGGAGTTTTATGATATTGGCCATATCATGTCACTATTATATAATTGCATGTGATGTTTATTATGTTTATGCATCTTGTTTACTTAGAACGACGGTAGTAAATAAGATGATCCCTTACAAAAATTTCAAGAAGTGTTCTCCCCTAAGCGTGCACCGTTGCTAAAGTTCGTCGTTTCAAGCACCACGTGATGATCGGTGTGATAGATCCTTACGCTCACATACAACAGGTGTAAGACAGTTTTACACATGCAAAACACTTAGGGTTAACTTGACGAGCCTAGCATGTACAGACATGGCCTCGAACACGGAGACCGAAAGGTCGAACACGAGTCGTATGGAAGATACGATCAACATGAGAATGTTCACCGACGATGACTAGTCCGTCTCACGTGATGATCGGACACGGCCTAGTCGACTCGGATCGTGTAACACTTAGATGACTAGAGGGATGTCTAATCTGAGTGGGAGTTCATTTAAATAATTTGATTAGATGAACTTAATTATCATGAACTTAGTCTGAAACTTTTGCATAATATGTCTTGTAGATCAAATGGCCAACACTCATGTCAACTTGAACTTCAACGCGTTCCTAGAGAAAACCAAGCTGAAAGATGACGGCAGCAACTATACGGACTGGGTCCAGAACCTGAGGATCATCCTCGTAGCTGCCAGGAAACAATATGTCCTAGAAGGACCGCTAGGTGACTCTCCCGTCCCAGAGAACCAAGACATTATGAATGCTTGGCAGTCTCGTGTTGATGATTACTCCCTCGTTCAGTGTGGCATGCTTTACAGCTTAGAACCGGGGCTCCAAAAGCGTTTTGAGCAACACAGAGCATATGAGATGTTCGAGGAGCTGAAACTAGTTTTCCAAGCTCATGCCCGGGTCGAGAGATATGAAGTCTCCGACAAGTTCTACAGTTGTAAGATGGAGGAAAACAGTTCTGTTAGTGAACACATACTCAAAATGTCTGGGTTGCACAACCGCCTGTCCCAGCTGGACATAAACCTCCCGGACGAGGCGATCATTGACAGAATCCTTCAGTCGCTCCCACCAAGCTACAAGAGCTTTGTGATGAACTACAATATGCAGGGGATGGTGAAAACCATTCCCGAAGTATTCTCAATGCTGAAGTCAGCAGAGGTTGAAATCAAGAAAGAACATCAAGTGTGGATGGTCAATAAGACCACTAAGTTCAACAAGGGCAAGGGTAAGAAGAACTTCAAGAAGGACGGCAAGGAGGTTGCCGCGCCCGGTAAGCCAGTTGCCGGGAAAAAGTCAAAGAATGGACGCAAGCCTGAGACTGAGTGCTTTTATTGCAAGGGGAAGGGTCACTGGAAGCGGAACTGCCCCAAATACTTAGCGGATAAGAAGGCCGGCAACACCAAAGGTATATTTGATATACATGTAATTGATGTGTACCTTACCAAGACTCGTAGTAACTCCCCGGTATTTGATACCGTGTCGTTGCTCATATTTGTAACTCATGCAGGAGCTGCGGAATAAGCGGAGACTGGCGAAGGACGAGGTGACAATGCGCGTCGGGAATGGTTCCGAGTCGATGTGATCGCCGTCGCACGCTACCTCTACGTTTACCTCACGGGATTAGTTTTGAACCTTAATAATTGTTATTTGGTGCCAAGTTTGAGCATGAACATTGTATCCGGATCTCGTTTGATACGAGATGGCTACTCATTTAAATCCGAGAATAATGGTTGTTCTATTTATATGAGAGATATGTTTTATGGTCATGCTCCGATGGTCAATGGTTTGTTCTTAATGAATCTCGAGCGTAATATTACACATATTCATATCGTGAATACCAAAAGATGTAAAGTTGATAACGATAGTCCCACATACTTGTGGCACTGCCGCCTTGGTCACATTGGTGTCAAGCGCATGAAGAAGCTCCATGCTGATGGACTTTTAGAGTCTCTCGATTATGAATCATTTGACACATGCGAACCATGCCTCATGGGGAAAATGACCAAGACTCCGTTCTCCGGAACAATGGAGCGAGCAACCAACTTGTTGGAAATCATACATACCGATGTGTGCGGTTCAATGAGTGTTGAGGCTCGCGGAGGATATCGTTATGTTCTCACTCTCACAGATGACTTGAGTAGATATGGGTATGTCTACTTGATGAAACACAAGTCTGAGACCTTTGAAAAGTTAAAGGAATTTTAGAGTGAAGTAGAGAATCAACGTGACCGAAAGATAAAATTCTTACGATCGGATCGTGGAGGAGAATATTTAAGTCACGAATTTGGTACACACTTAAGAAAATGTGGAATCGTTTCACAACTCACGCCGCCGAACACCTCAACAGAACGGTGTGTCCGAACGTCGAATCGCACTCTATTGGATATGGTGCGATCCATGATGTCTCTTACCGATTTACCGCTATCATTTTGGGGATACGCTCTAGAGACAGCTACATTCACTTTAAATAGGGCACCGTCTAAATCCGTTGAGACGACACCGTATGAATTATGGTTTGGGAAGAAACCTAAGCTGTCGTTTCTAAAAGTTTGGGGATGCGATGCTTATGTCAAGAAACTTCAACCTGAAAAGCTCAAACCCAAGTCGGAAAATGCGTCTTCATAGGATACCCTAAAGAAACCATTGGGTATACCTTCTACTTAAGATCCGAGGGCAAGATCTTTGTTGCCAAGAACGGATCCTTTACGAAAAGAGTTTCTCTCGAAAGAAGTAAGTGGGAGGAAAGTAAAACTCGATGAAGTACTACCTCTTGAGCAGGATAGTAGTGCAGCTCAGAAAATGTTCTGTGATGCCTACACCAAGCAAGAGGAAAATAATGATGATGATCGTGGTACTTCGGATCAAGTTGCTACTGAACTTCGTCGGTCCACTAGGACACGTTCCGCACCAGAGTGGTACGGCAACCCTGTCCTGGAAATCATGTTGTTAGACAACGGTGAATCTTCGCATACTATGATTATGAGATATGGCAGATGGACGTCAAAACAGCGTTCCTTAACGGATATCTTAAGGAAGAGCTGTATATGATGCAGCCGGAAGGTTTTGTCGATCCTGAGAATGCTAACAAAGTATGCAAGCTCCAGCGATCCATTTATGGGCTGGTGCAAGCATCTCGGAGTTGGAACATTCGCTTTGATGAGATGATCAAAGCGTTTGGGTTTATGCAGACTTATGGAGAAGCCTGCGTTTACAAGAAAGTGAGTGGGAGCTCTGTAGCATTTCTCATATTATATGTAGATGACATACTTTTGATGGGAAATGATATAGAATTCTTGGACGGCATTAAGGCCTACTTGAATAAGTGTTTTTCAATGAAGGACCTTGGAGAAGCTGCTTATATATTACGCATCAAGATCTATAGAGATAGATCGAGACGCCTCATAGGTCTTTCACAAAGCACATACCTTGATAAGATTTTGAAGAAGTTCAAAATGGATCAGTCCAAGAAAGGGTTCTTGACTGTACTGCAAGGTGTGAGATTGAGCTCAGCTCAATGCCCGACCACGGCAAAAGATAAAGAAGAGATGAGCGTCATCCCCTATGCCTTCGCCATAGGATCTATTATGTATGCCATGTTGTGTACCAGACCTGATGTAAACCTTGCCTTAAGTTTGGTAGGAAGGTACCAAAGTAATCCCGGCAAGGAACAGTGGACAGCGGTCAAGAATATCCTGAAGTACCTGAAAAGGACAAAGGACATGTTTCTCGTTTATGGAGGTGACGAAGAGCTCGTCGTAAAGGGTTACGTCGACGCTAGCTTCGACACAGATCTGGATGACTCTAAGTCACAGACCGGATACGTGTATATGTTGAATGGTGGAGCAGTAAGCTGGTGCAGCTGCAAGCAAAGCGTCGTGGCGGGATCTACATGTGAAGCGGAGTACATGGCAGCCTCGGAGGCAGCACATGAAGCAATATGGGTGAAGGATTTCATCACCGACCTAGGAGTCATACCCAATGCGTCGGGGCCGATCAAACTCTTCTGTGACAACACTGGAGCTATTGCACTTGCCAAGGAGCCAGGTTTCACAAGAAGACCGAGCACATCAAGCGTCGCTTCAACTCCATCCGTGAAAATGTTCAAGATGGAGACATGGAAATTTGTAAAGTGCATACGGATCTGAATGTCGCAGATCCGTTGACTAAACCTCTTCCGCGGGCAAAACATGATCAACACCAGAACTCTATGGGTGTTCGATTCATCACAATGTAACTAGATTATTGACTCTAGTACAAGTGGGAGACTGTTGGAAATATGCCCTAGAGGCAATAATAAAAGCATTATTATTATATTTCCTTGTTCATGATAATTGTATTTTATTCATGCTATAATTGTATTATCTGGAAATCGTAATACACGTGTGAATACATAGACCACAATACGTCCCTAGTGAGCCTGTAGTTGACTAGCTCGTTGGTCAACAGATAGTCATGGTTTCCTGACTATGGACATCAGATGTCATTGATAACGGGATCACGTCATTAGGAGAATGACGTGATGGACAAGACCCAATCCTAAGCATAGCACAAGATCGTGTTGTTCGTTTTGCTAGAGCTTTTCCAATGTCAAGTATCTCTTCCTTAGACCATGAGATCGTGTAACTCCCGGATACCGTAGGAGTGCTTTGGGTGTACCAAACGTCACAACGTAACTAGGTGACTATAAAGGTGCACTACAGATATCTCCGAAAGTTTCTGTTGGGTTGACACGGATCGAGACAGGGATTTGTCACTCCGTATGACGGAGAGGTATCACTGGGCCCACTCGGTAGTGCATCATCATAATGAGCTCAAAGTGACCAAGTGTCCGGTCACGGGATCATGCATTACGGATGAGTAAAGTGACTTGCGGTAACGAGACTGAGCGAGGTATTGGGATACCGACGATTGAGTCTCGGGCAAGTAACATACCGTCGACAAAGGGAATAGTATACGGGTTGCTTGAATCCTTGACATCGTGGTTCATCCGATGACATCATCGAGGAGTATGCGGAGCCAACATGGGTATCCAGATCCCGCTGTTGGTTATTGACACGAGAGTCGTCTCGGTCATGTTCTGCGTGTCTCCGAACCGTAGGGTCTACACATAAGGTTCGGTGGCGCTAGGGTTATTAGGAAGACTTGTATGTGATTACCGAATGTTGTTCGGAGTCTCGGATGAGATCCGGACGTCACGAGGAGTTCGGAATAGTCCGGAGGTAAAGATTTATATATGGGAAGTTGTTAAGCGGACACGGAAAATTTCGGGGCATATCGGTATTGTACTGGGGCCACCGAAGGGTTCGGGTCCACGGAGGGGCCACCCCCGGGGCAACATGGGCTGCGTGGGGCAGGAGCCAGCCTGGTGGGCTGGCGCCCCCCTGGGCCCATGCGCCTAGGGTTGGGGAACCCTAAGGCGGCCCCTGCTTGGGGGCAAGTCCCCCTCCCTTGGCCGCCGCCCCTCTAGATTCCCATCTAGAGGGGCCGGCCCCCTGCCCCTTCCCCTATAAATAGAGGGGTGAGGGGAGGGCTGCACACAAGCCAAGGCGCAGCCCTCCCTCCCCAACACCTCTCCTCCTCCGACGTGCTTAGCGAAGCCCCGCCGAATACTGCTGCACCAACAACACCACGCCGTCGTGCTGCCGTTGGAGCTGTCTTCCTCAACCTCTCCTTCCTCCTTGCTGGATCAAGACGGAGGAGACGTCGTCCGCACTGCACGTGTGTTGAACGCGGAGGTGCTGTCCGTTCAACACTTGGTCATCGGTGATCCGAATCACGGCGAGTACGACTCCATCATCACCATCCCTTGAACGCTTCCGCTTTCGATCTACAAGTGGTATGTAGATGCAAACTCACTCCCTTGACTCGTTGCTTAGATGAACTCATAGATGGATCTTGGTGAAACCGTAGGAAAATTTTAATTTTCTGCAGCGTTCACCAACACCGGGACCAATGGGCTGGCTCACAGCCCACCACTATTGGTCCCGGTTGGTGGCTTGAATCGGGACCAAAGGCTTCCCTTTAGTCGGTTCATGCCACCAACCGGGCTAATGGTGGTGCCTATATCTACCCCTCGGCAAGAGAGCGAGCACACAGCTCTGTTTTTTACGGCCGAGGGGAGAGGGATTGGTGGTGCTCTAGCTCACCTCCTATGCACACAAGGTGTTCGATGGAATGCCCGAGCCACACTACTTAAGGTTTCTCCTCTCCAAGCTCGACCGCCAAGCTCCATTTTCCTCAATATTTATCTAGGTTTAGCGGTCCTTCACGCCCGTCCCGTCTTCATCGCCGTCGATCACCCGCGCCGATCTCATCATGGCACCACCGTGGTGAGCCTCTTGTTCTTATCTTCTTTCTGAAAGGAAAAATATTCTTACTTGTATGTTTAGATAGATACTTGTATTATTTTCTTACTTTTATTATTGCATCTTATATAGTGCGATGTTTTGGTATCCGCCCCCGTCGGCTCTCGTCCTCTCTATGATTCGGGTGTGGTATATGTTATCTTTTCATAACTATTGGTTCATTTATTGTTTATGAAAATTATGCCGACCAACGTGACATAGATTTTATTTATCTAGGAGGTTGTTGAACGAAATTCCAACCGACCCTATTGTCGAGAGGTTAAATTTAGTTGAAGAAGAAAACAATTTTTGAAGGAAAAATAAAAAACTTGAGGAGGAGAAGATGATATTGGAGTTGCATGTTGCGGATGTAAATCGATGATCACAAGATCAAGATGGATGCAATGCGCTTGAAGATTAGAAAGATTAGAAAATATGCCATTCATACCGAGGCTTGGTATCATTATGCCGTTGGATCGGTTGTTACCTTGGTTGCGATTATGATCGCATTTGTTTCGCATTGAAATGTTTTACATAGTTTCAATGTATGGTTTAATTAATTTAGATGCTCTGCGAGCTTTATGTTGTTAGATGAGAACTATGTATGTACTTTGGTTTTATGTGATGATGAACTTCTATTAATTTGGTCACTTAATTATCTATTCATGATGTTACGTAATGATTTTTGACACACTTAATTATATATAATGCACGCAGATGAACCGGCAATGGATGTACGGTGGAGACACACCTCCGAGTACACTAAGGCGTGCATTATTTTCTCAAGTGGCTGAGGCAAACAAGCAGAATGGTTTTATGTGTTGTCCATGCCCTATATGTGGGAATCTGAAGTCTTACTCGACCGGAAAATCCTTCACACCCACCTACTTTACAAGGGTTTCATGCCACACTATAATGTTTGGACGAGGCACGAAGAAATAGGGGTTATGGTGAAAGACGGCGAAGAAGAAGAGTACGATGACAACTATGTGCCCCTGAATACGGTGATGCTCTTGAACATCAAGAGGAAGCAGACGATGTGCACGATGGTGCTTTGCTGGGAAGCTGCTGAAGATCAAGAGGAACCAGACGATGTGCCCGATGATGATGATCTCCGCGGGTCATTGTCGATGCAAGGACGCAATGCGAAAGTCAAAAGGAGAAGCTAAAGTTCGATCGCATGTTAGAGGATCAAAAAAGGGTTCTACCCCAATTGCGAAGATGGCAACACAAAGCTCCGCACCGTCTTGGAATTGCTGCGATGGAAGGCAGAGAATCTTGTGCTCGATAAAGGATTTGAGAAGCTCTGAAAATAATGAAGAAGAAGCTTCCAAAGGATAACGAATTTCCCGAGAGTACATACGCAACAAAGAAGATCGTATGCCCTCTAGGATTGGAGGTGGAGAAGATACATCCATGCCCTAATGACTGCATCCTCTACCGCGGTGCATACAAGGATCTGAACGCATGCCCGGTATGCGGTACATTGCGGTATAAGATCAGACGAGATGACCCTCGTGATGTTGACGGCGAGCCTCCCAAGAAGAGGGTTCCTGCGAAGCTGATGTGGTATGCTCCTATAATACCACGGTTGAAACGTCTGTTCAGAAACGGAGAGCATGCCAAGTTGATGCGATGGCACAGTGAGGACGGTAAGAAAGATGGGAAGTTGAGAGCACCCGTGACGGGTCGTGATGGAGAAAAATCGAGAGAAAATCTTGGGATGAGTTTGCAAAGGACCCAAGGGCGTATGGTTTGCTTTAAGCGTGGATGGCATTAATCCTTTCGGGAGCAGAGCGGCAATCACAGCACTGGCCCATGACTCTATGTATGTATAACCTTCCTCCTTGGATGTGCATGAAGCGGAAGTTCATTATGATGCAGTTCTCATCCAAGGCCCTAAGCAACCCGGCAACGACATTGATGTGTACCTAAGGCCATTAGTTGAAGAACTTTTACAGCTGTGGAATGGAAGCGTGTACGACGTGGGATGAGCACAAAAGGAGGAATTTGACCTAAAGGCGTTGCTGTTCGTGACCATCAACGATTGGCCCGCTCTCAAGAACCTTCGTGATGGACAAACAAGGGATACCACGCATGCACGCACTGTTTACTTGACACCGATAGTATATACAGGAAGCTGCGGGAAGAATGTGTACCTGGGCCATCGTCGATTTCTTCCGACCAACCATCAATGTCGAAAGAAAGGCAAGCATTTCAAAAGCGAGGCAGATCACGGAAGAAGCCCGCCATGCGCATCGGTGATCACGTACTTGCTATGGTCAATGATTTACACGTAATCTTTGGAAAGGGTCCGGCGGACTAGCTGTTCGAATGACGCCGACAATCACGCACCCATGTGGAAGAAGAAATCTATATTTTGGGACCTACCCTCTTTGGAAAGACCTAGAGGTCCGCTCTTGATCGACGTGATGCATGTGATGAAGAACCTTGCGTGAACCTGCTAGGCTTCTTGGGCGTGTATGGGAAGACAAAAGATACACCGAGGCACGGAGGACCTGCAACGCTTGCACGAAAAAGAGGGCATGCCTTCAAGCGGTATGAAGGTCATGCCAGCTACGCTCTTCTGAAAGAAGAGAAAGAAATCTTCTTTGAATGCCTGCTCAATATGAAGGTCCCGGTGGCTTCTCGTCGAATATAAAGGAATAATAAATATGCGGAGAAAAGTTCCGAACCTAAAGTCTCATGACTGCCACGTGATTATGACGCAATCGCTTCGGTTGCATTGAGGGGCTTCTACCGAAAACGTCCTATTAGCCATTGTGAAGCTATGTGCATTCCTCAATGCAATATCTCGTAAGGTGATTGATCCAGAAATCGTACCAACGCTAAGGAGTGATGTGGCGCAATGTCTTGTCAGTTTCGAGCTGGTGTTCCCACCATCCTTGTTCAATATCATGACACACGTCCTAGTTCATCTAGTCGACGAGATTGTCATTCTGGGGCCCATATTTCTACACAATATGTACCCCTTTGAGAGGTTCATGGAGTCCTAAAGAAATATGTTCATAACCGCGCTAGGCCGAAGGAAGCATCTCCATGGGCCATCAAGCGAGAGGATGTCATCGGGTTTTGTGTTGACTTCATTCTGGCCTTAAGAAGATAGGTCTCCCTAAATCGCGGTATGAGGGGAGACTTTGGAAAAGGCACGCTTGGAAGGACTCAATAATATGCAGGGACGGATATTCTTGGTCTCAAGCACACTAAACAGTTCTACATAACTCTACAGGTGACCCGTATGTCGATGAACACAAGAACGATCTGCGCCCAAACACCGGAGCAAAGTCGACGATTGGATTACATGTGAACACATCGGGACTTTCAGCAGTTGGTTGGAAACACGTCTCGAGGTGACATCACTGTTTGTAATGAGCTGTACTTGTTGTCGAGGGACCATCTTCGATTGTAATGATTTGGAAAGGATCTGAGATAAATGGGAATACATTTTACACGATTGACCAAGATAAAAGAGCACCAACCAAAACAGCGGTGTCGCTTTGATGCAACAACCGATGTGGTAAAGGACACATATTATGGTTACATAGTAGACATATGGGAACTTGACTACGGAGTAGATTTTAAGGTCCCTTTGTTTAAGTGCAAGTGGGTCAATCTGTCGGGAGGCGAGTGCAGGTAGACCCACGAGACGGAATGACAACAGTGGATCTGAAAAATCTTGGGTACAGCGACGAACCGTTCGTCCTAGCCAATGATGTGGCACAGGTTATCTATGTGAATGACATGTCTACCGGATCGAGGAAAAGAAAAGATAAGGAAGCGAATACATCATACGATGAGCCAAAGCGCCACATAGTTCTTTCGGAAAAAGGGACATCCACGAGAGTGGAGGGCAAGATGACATGTCGAAGAGTATGAAAAGTTTCATGAAATTCCTCCTTCAAAGTCAAGGCTGACACAAGCATCCCGATAAGCGATGAAGATTATCCATGGTTATGGCGCAATAAGCAAATGACACAAGCGAAGAAAAATGAAGACTTTCTCCGCAACTATTATGATGATACCATGCCAACTTTGTAATGCATTTAGTATGATACCATTGTCCGTTTTGTACATGCACATGCTATGCCAACTTTTTCGAGTTCATTTGAAAACTATGAATTTGAAAACCTCGCCAACCGATTATCCATTTGAAAACTAATGCCACTAACAGAAAGTTTATAATTTTGCTGACCTAAAAGCAAAAAGAATTAAAAATAAAGCAAAAACCAAAAGAAAATAAATAATGCAAAAACAAAACAAAAAACTGGAAAAAAATAAAAATAGCAACAATTAGTATATTGTTGTAAGTAGAAACAAAATAAAATAAATAAAGCAACAAAGAAAACAAAAAATTGTTTTCATATTTGAAAACTAATGGCACTAACAGAAAGTTTATATTTTTTCTAAAACTAAAAGCAAAAAGAATAAAAAATAAAGCAAAAAACCAAAAGAAAATAAATAATGCAGAAAACAAAACAAAAAAACTGGAAAAAAAATAAAAATAGCAACAATAAGTATTTTGTTGTAAGTAGAAACAAAATAAAATAAATAAAGCAACAAAGAAAAAAAGTGTTTTCAAATTTGAAAACTAATGGCACTAACAGAAAGTTTATAATTTTTCTAAAACTAAAAGCATAAATAATTAAAAAATAAAGCAAAAACCAAAAGAAAAATAAACTAAATAAAGCAACAAATAAAACAAAAAAACAAAAGAGTGCCGCCTACTCGGCCCCCACGGCCTGAATATGACTAGAAACCCTACCATGGGCCAGGATTCAGGCCCGCGGGAGGCCTAGTAGGCCCACAGGCACATATCGCACGTTTAGGCCCGAAAGCCTGCTTTACAGAGGAGCTCGAGAGGGCAGGCGCACCGCACCTTATAAACAGGTGCGGCTCCCTCTCAACTAGCGAGGTGGGACTAAACATTTGGCGCGGGGCAGCACAAGGCCTTTGGTCCCGGTTGTTGGAAATATGCCCTAGAGGCAATAATAAAAGGATTATTATTATATTTCCTTGTTCATGATAATTGTCTTTTATTCATGCTATAATTGTATTATCCGGAAATCGTAATACACGTGTGAATACATAGACAACAATATGTCCCTAGTGAGCCTCTAGTTGACTAGCTCGTTGATCAATAGATAGTCATGGTTTCCTGACTATGGACATTGGATGCCATTGATAACGGGATCACATCATTAGGAGAATGATGTGATGGACAAGACCCAATCCTAAGCATAGCACAAGATCGTGTAGTTCGTTTTGCTAGAGCTTTTTCAATGTCAAGTATCTCTTCCTTAGACCATGAGATCGTGTAACTCCCGGATACCGTACGAGTGCTTTGGGTGCACCAAACATCACAACGTAACTGGGTGACTATAAAGGTGCACTACAGCTATCTCCGAAAGCGTCTGTTGGGCTGACACGGATCGAGACTGGTACTTGTCACTCCGTGTTACGGAGAGGTATCACTGGGCCCACTCGGTAGTGCATCATCATAATGAGCTCAAAGTGACCAAGTGTCCGGTCACGGGATCATGCATTCTGATGCGAGTAAAGTGACTTGCGTGCGAGATTGAGCGAGGTATTGGGATACCGACGATCGAATCTCGGGCAAGTAACATACCGATTGACAAAGGGAATTGTATACGGGATTGTTTGAATCCTCGACATCGTGGTTCATCCGATGAGATCATCGAGAGCATGTGGGAGCCAACATGGGTATCCAGATCCCGCTGTTGGTTATTGCCCGAGAGCCGTCTCGGTCATGTCTCGTGTCTCCCGAACCCGTGGGTTGTACACATAAGGTTCGGTGGCGCTTAGGGTTGTATGAATATGAGTATGCAGTAAACCGAATGTTGTTGAGTCCGGATGAGATCCGGTCGTCACGAGGAGTTCGAAATGGTCGGAGGTAAAGAATTAAATATAGGAAGTATTGTTTCGCCATCGGGAAAGTTTCGGGGTCACCCGGTATTGTACCGGGACCACCGGAAGGGTCCCGGGGGTCCACCGGATGGGGCCACCCATCTCGGAGGGCCCCATGGGCTGAAGTGGGGAGGGGAACCAGCCCATAGTGGGCTGGTGCGCGCCTAGCCCACCCTGCGCCTAGGGTTGAAACCCTAGGGTGGGGGCGCCCACTGCCTTGGGGGCACTCCACCCCCTTGGCCGCCGCCCCTTGGGAGATGGGATCCCCAGGGCGGCGCCCTGGGGCCTATATAAAGGAGGGAGGGGCAGCCGCACCAAACTCTGGCGCCTCCCTCCCCTGCTACACCTCTTCCTCCTCCGTCACGTGCTTGGCGGCCGTGCGGAAATCGCTGCTCCACCACCACCACGCCGTTGTGCTGCTGCTGGAGCCATCTTCTTCAACCTCTCCTTCCCCTTGCTGGATCAAGAAGGAGGAGACGTCATCCGCTCCGTACGTGTGTTGAACGCGGAGGTGCCGTCCGTTCGGCACTCGGTCATCGGTGATTTGGATCACGGCGAGTACGACTCCATCATCCACGTTCTAGTGAACGCTTTCGCACGCGATCTACAAGTGGTATGTAGATGCAATCTCTCTCCCATGACTCGTTGCTTAGATGAACTCATAGATGGATCTTGGTGAAACTGTAGGAAAAAATTTAATTTTCTGCAACGTTCCCCAACAGTGGCATCATGAGCTAGGTCTATGCGTAGTTCTCTATTGCACGAGTAGAACAAATTTTGTTGTGGGTGTCACGCCCAACATGCGACCCTATCCAAAAGGAACTCGAATGTCCCACCAAGGATAGACCCGCATATTGAAACGCTTTTGCAAGGTGGATATCGTTACATCAACATTACATAATAGATGGGGATACATCCAATACATACAATGTCACACGAATACAACATCACATCATGTACAAGATCAACATCCGACTACGGATGAAACATAAAAGAAACTCAAACAATATCCACCTGCTAGCCAGGCTGCCGACCTGGAACCTATCCCCGATCGAAGAAGCGGATGAAGAACTCCAACAAAATAAACATCGCTCTCGCGTCAAGATCATCATGAAACCTGTACGCAATCGGTGGTTTAGTAATGTGAGCCACGAGGACTCAAACAATCCCATTACCATGGGTATCAAGACTAGCAAAGCTTAAAGGGGGAGCAATGGGTAAAGTGGTGAGGTTGCAGCAGCGGCTAAGCATATATGGTGGCTAACATACGCAAATGAGAGCGAGAAGAGAAACAAAGGAACGGTCGTCAACTAGTAATGATCAAGAAGTGATCCTGAACTCCTACTTACGTCCGACATAACCCGAAACCGTGTTCTCCTCTCGATCAACCCGAAAAGAGACACTCACGTTACGCTTTACGGTTGGTGTATTTTAGAAGAGTTTGCTTCAAGTTTACTACAACCGGATATTAACAAATTCCCATCTGCCACATAACCGCGGGCACGGCTCTCGAAAGTTTATACCCTGCAGGGGTGTCCCAACTTAGCCCATGATAAGCTCTCATGATCAACGAAGGATATTCCTTCTCCCCGGGAAGACCCGATCAGTCTCGGAATCCCGGCTACAAGACATTTCGACAGCAATAAAACAAGACCAGCAACACCTCCCGATGCGCCGACAATCCCGATAGGAGCTACACATATCTCGTTCTCAGGGCAACACCAGATGAACATCCTACGAGTAAAACCAAACCTCGAGTTTCCCCGAGGGGGCCCCGCAGTCTACTCGGTTCGGGCCAACACTTAGACAAGCATTGGCCCGGGGGGCTGAATAAAGATGACCCTTGGGTTAATTACTCCCAAGGGAAATGTAGGTGGTGGTGAGGCAAATGGTAAAACCAATGTTGGGCCTTCTTTGGAGGAGTCTTTTCAAAGCGAACTGTCAAGGGGTCCCATAAATCACCCGACCGCGTTAGGGACGCAAAATCCGGGAACATAATACCGATATGACGGAAACTAGGGCGGCAAGAGTGGAACAAAACACCAGGCATAAGGCCGAGCCTTCCACCCTTTACCAAGTATATAGATGCATTAATAATATAAGATATATTGTGATATCCCAACAAGTAAACATGTTTCAACAAGGAACAGCATCTCCATGTTCCAACAAGGAACAAACTTCATCTTCACCTGCAACTAACAACGCTATAAGAGGGGCTGAGCAAAGCGGTAACATAGCCAAACAACGGTTTGCTAGGAAGGGTGACAAAGGTTAGAGGCTGACATGGCGATTTGGGAGGCTTGAATAAACAGGTGATAGGCAACGCATCATAGCGATAGAACGAAGCAACTAGCATAGGAAGGATAGTAGTGAGATCCAGGGTAGTGGTCATCTTGCCTGAAATCCCGCAATGAAGAAGAACGAGTCCATGAAGAAGACGAACGGATGAAGCCACGAAGATGAACCAAGCGTAGACGAACGAATCCTCACGATCGCAACGAAACGGGAACTATCGAGAAGAAGCACACAACATGGTAAACACACCACACATGAACAAGACATGATGTACAACAAGCATGATCCATGACAAAGCTAGATGAGGCTACTCATGGCAAGAGATGATGCAAACAAGAACAACACATCAAAGCAAGTTTAAATGATGCCGGGAACAACATAGAACAATTCCGGTAAGTCCTCATGTGCAAATTTCGAAATTGGTCCAGATCTGAATAAACCTTATGTTCAAGTTGTTAAACAGCAAGTTAAGATGCACCAAGATGATTTACACGAAATTCTAGTCAAGTTACATATAAGGTTCATTTAATTTGGAGCTACGGCCTAGAAGATATGAGCAAAACAAGATAAACATGGCATTGATGCAAAATGCATACCAACATCAAGCAAACACCTCAAAACATGGATGCAACATGATAATATGAAGCTACATGCAAAATCAAGCAAGTTTCATATAGAGCACACTCAAAACGGAGCAACGGTTCAACACATACACCCTATACAAGTCATGACAACAATCTGTCCAAAACAGCAACTAGGCATATTGCAAGCACCAAAACAACATGCTACAGCACCTCAACAAGAAAACAAAAGGCATGGACATGATGTACATGTAAAGCATTACAAAACATGAACACTGAGCTATCTCCAGAAATCACTAGAACATGCTCAAAATGACATGGCAAGATTGCAAATAATAACAGTTTCAGACTTTAGCAGAAATAACATCAGGTTGCAATGTTTAGAGCTATCAAACAACATGTTACAGGAACTTATAATGGCAAACAAATGCATGGAATGAATACTCTAATTGCATAGAACAAAAGTCCTTTACTGACCATGAGCCACAAAGGATCAGAAACTATGATGGCACCTATGTAAACATGGCAAGTTATATTACAGATTTAAACATGGCAGGAACAACAATAAGTAGGCATGTTGGTGAGCTTGAACCACTCACCACAGAGCAATACATGGCATGGAAAGGCAACCAACAGTAGGAAGACATGTTTATGAAGGTAAGCATGGCAATAGCAAGTTCATAGGGTGCATGGATCACTAACAACAACCTTGGCAAAATTGAATAACATGTAAACAACCTGCCAGGAAACATTTTATAGCAAAAGTAGAGCTCGATTGACTCAAGCTATGACACTCCATAATTGCAAACAAGGGCATGGATGGATAGAGAATAACCATATGTTCAAAACATCGTTACTGAAGTGTCTCAAAATAAGCATGGATCTCTCGGTATCATCAAGTTTACATGGCATAAAAATATCAGCAGAACAGGGGCTGAAATCAGCAACATCACGAAGCCTAGTTTGCATGCTTGTGCTAGTCACCACAGAGATCACAAAAATACATGGCATACACCCCTGTAAAGATGGGATGGCATAGTACGAAACACATGTAGGACTCAAGTTCATAGGATGCACACATCAATCATTGCAAAAATGACAAAAGTGCATGTTCTGATAAGAATCTGAAACTAACATCACATAGCCCTCTTCCAACAGCATTTCGGGCATCAATTTGAGCTCAAATGAAAATGATGCAATGAGATGAAATGATGTACTCATCGAGGCGAACATTTTGACATATTACACGCATGAACCGGAGCAATATGCAGAGAGTTATGGCATGATGAATATGGCATTATAATGTGCAAAATCTGGGACTTAGCAGTTTTATACCACTCCGAAAAGTCAACGTGACGAGGACGAGCGGGACGGAGGGGTTCCGGGATGGAGGCGCGGCCGTTTGGTTCGACGAGCGGGTGGATCTCATCCACCGCTGGCGGATCCGGCCGAGTAGACTCGGCGAGGGCGGGCGGCTCCGGCGGCAGGAGGCCGGAGACGGCGGGACGGCGAAAGGGCGGCGGGTGCGGGCGAGGAGCACCGCTGGTCGGGCGGCGCGCAGGGGAGCGGCGTGGCGGCGGCGGGCTTGGCGCGGGCGGCCGGACACGGGCGGCGGCGGCGAGGAGGCGCGCCAGCAGCGGCAGCGACGGAGCGAGGCCTAGGGCAGGGCTTCGCGGCGGGGCGACTGGGGCCGGCGGACGGGACAAGGGCAATGGCGGCCGTGTGCGGGCGGCGGGTCGCCGGCGGGCGGAGAACGGCGGCGGGCACGGACGGTCGGGCGGCGGCTGGCACCTCAGGCGGCGAGGGAACAGGTCGTGGCGGCGCGCGCTCGGGCCAGGCGGCCAGGCGGGCTCATGATGGGCCAGCGGGCCCGTGGTGGAGACGGCGCGGGAGCTGGCGTGGTGGCGCGTGAGAGGCCGGGCGGCGGCGCTGGTTTTTTCGGCCGGACGGACGTGTCCGGGGCGCGGGTGGACGAAGGCTAGGGTTAGGGTGGATTGAACCATGAATTTGAAGGGGTGGCATATATATATAGGTAGAGGAGCTAGGAGAGTCCAAATGGAGCACGGTTTTCGCCCACATGATCGTGATCGAACGACCGAGAGCATAGAGGGGTTAGGATGGGTTTTGGGCCACTTTGTAAGGGTGTTGTGCTGCACACAAAAGAGGCTTTGCGGTTACCGGTTAACTGTTGAGTATAACGACCTCAAATGACCCGAAACTTGACAGGCGGTCTACGGTGCTATACCAAGGCCGCTTGACAAACCTCGGTCCATTCAAGAACGTTTAACACCCGCACACGAAAAAGAGGTAAAAGGGGCGCCGGGAGACATAGGAGTGCGGATTGGAAAAGCGGACAACGGGAAAAGGCTCGGATGCATGAGGCGAACACGTATGCAAAATGAAATGCACATGATGACATGATATGAAATGCAGATGATGACATGGCAAAGTGCAACACGCAAGCAAATGACATGGCAACGACGACGAATAACTGGCAGACACCTGGCGCATCGAATCCGGGGCGTTACAACACTCCTCCACTAACAAGAGATCTCGTCCCGAGATCTTAGGACCGAGACGGAAGAGAAAAAGGAAGAGGTGAAGCAAGAACTCAAGAGAAGAAGCAAAGAATCGAGAGCACTCGAGAAGAAGAGAGAAACTACGAGAATGATGAGAATTGAAAGCTCACGGAATCAGATAGACTATGAAAGCACTCGTTCTAACCGGAGTGGTTAGAATGAGAAAAGAAACGGATAAGACTGAAAGGATTTAGGCAGTACTCCGGCTAAAACATGGAGGAATAGAACACGAGCTTCAGAGGATGGAATGATACTTGATGAACTCTTGAAGAATGAATTAAATCATGAAGAACCACCGTGAAGAACTCCGGTAATAAAAGGGATGATGAGATATATTGAAGGAAGAAAGAATAAGATGAGCCTTGCGATGATTTAGATGGAGGTTCCGACGAAATGGCCGAGGAAATAATTGAGCTCCGGAAAATAAAAGATGAAAACACTTGGAACTAGAATTTATTCTTCAAGAACAAACTCCGATGGAAGGGGTTAATCACTTGGATGAAATAAGAATAAGATTTATTGTATGCTTATCCTTCATCAAATTAAATTGATGACAAGCAATGGATTTTGCAAACTACTTATTCTTCTTGAAAAAAAATTGAGAACTGACATATCGCAAACTTGAGAAGGTCTTCATGAACCACCGGTAGGATTCTAAAGAACGAATGAATTAATATGATAATCAAAGAAAAGGAATCTTCAACGAACCACCGTGAAAAATGAAAATGAACACAGAGAAGAGAACGGATCGCCGGAAAGAATTAGAAAAGCACGAAGATACTTGAGGGAATTTGGGGAAAAGAGAACTGAACTAGGCACCGGTACAAATATAGGAACGAACGGAGTTGAGAACTTGAAACGAAGAAATAATCCAAAAAGATGGCCTCCGGATGATCGAGAGCGAAAGCAACACCTGAAGTACTCCGGATAGATGAAAAGAATTGCACAACTGGAAACAAATTGATAGGATAAACATCGAGCTAGCACCACAAATCTTCTGGAGAACGGACAAGATTTAGGGAAAACTCTACTTCGGTCTTCAAATGACGACAAGAAACACCACCAAAATCTCTGAGATACTCCGGGAGGATGAAAAGCGAAGAGGTTGAGCCAACAATGAAATGATTTGAAATTGATCTTTGAAAAGGCATCTGACTGATGAAATCCATTCTTACGTCAGACTTGAAAAGAATTAGGAATGGCTCCGGAAATTAGAAGCATCAGGTAAGATCCTGGGAAAAGACCTGTGGGTTAGGGCCCACTGAAGAGATAACACCGTTGGAAAGGATTGTTGAAGAGATAGATGATGCACCGGAACAAATGAAATATTTGAATGAGGTGACAGCCTCGAATTAATTCGAACACAGGCGAATCTCCTGAGATGTCTTCAGCACTCCGGAAGGATAAACTGGCGAGAGGCGAACGAGCAAAGGGAAATATTTGAGCTGAGGAAAAGAATACGATCGACAACGAAAAACTTGAATTGAGTGCACTGGAAAAAAAAGGATGAAGAATGACGAACGAGACGAGAATTCACCGGTTGAAATAATTGAGGAAAGACTGAAGAGGCTCCGTACGAACGAAATTGATGGTCGAGACAGACTCAGGCTCCGGGAAGAAAAGGGGTGGGTGGGCGGGAAAAACAAAGGCAACTCGGGAGGGGAAACGACGAATGAGTTCAAGAGGAAACACCGGTTGAAATCATTGAGAAAGGAAAGACTTCACACGAGTAGGATGGATACTCGATTACGGACTCCGGTTTCGAGAAGAAGAAGGGTGGGCGGGTGGGAAAGAAAACAACTGAGGATTGCACTTGGCAAAGATGAAGAGGCTCGAGTCAACTTGACGAGAAATGCACCGGATGAAAAGAGATGAGAACCAACGATCGGAAAACCAACTGCGTGATCCTAAAGAAAAAAATTTGAAGGGGAAGAGGAGTAATTCAAAACACCTACGTCAAGATTCCTCACCTGAGCGACGAAGAGGCTGAGGAGTAAAAAGAATTCCTACTCTCCGATATAACTAGACTCAGAAAACAGTTTTCTTCTAGACTCAACAACGGCCAAACTACACGATCAATCAAGGGGGCTCCTAAGGTCGGTCGAGGCTCTGATACCAACTTGTCACGCCCAATATGCGACCCTATCCAAAAGGAACTCGAAGGTCCCACCAAGGATAGACCCGCATATTGAAACGCTTTTGCAAGGTGGATATCATTACATCAACATTACATAATAGATGGGGATACATCCAATACATACAATGTCACACGAATACAACATCACATCATGTACAAGATCAACATCCGACTACGGATGAAACATAAACAGAAACTCAAACAATATCCACCCTGCTAGCCCAGGCTGCCGACCTGGAACCTATCCCCTGATCGAAGAAGCAGATGAAGAACTCCAACAGAAATAAACATCGCTCTCGCGTCAAGATCAACGCGAAACCTGTACCTGCAACTGGTGGTGTAGTAATCTGCGAGCCACGAGGACTCAGCAATCCCATTACCATGGGTATCAAGACTAGCAAAGCTTAAAGGGGGAGGAAGGGGTAAAGTGGTGAGGTTGCAGCAGCGGCTAAGCATATATGGTGGCTAACATACGCAAATGAAAGCGAGAAGAGAAACAAAGGAACGGTCGTCAACTATTAATGATCAAGAAGTGATCCTGAACTCCTACTTACGCCGACATAACCCGAAACCGTGTTCTCCTCTCGATCAACCCCAAAAGAGACACTCACGATTACGCACACGGCTGGTGTATTTTAGAAGAGTTTGCTTCAAGTTTACTACAACCGGATATTAACAAATTCCCATCTGCCACATAACCGCAGGCACGGCTCTCGAAAGTTTATACCTGCAGGTGTCCCAACAGCCCATGATAAGCTCTCGCGATCAACGAAGGATATTCCTTCTCCCCGGGAAGACCCGATCAGTCTCGGAATCCCGGCTACAAGACATTTCGACAGCAATAAAACAAGACCAGCAAGACCTTCCGATGCGCCGACAATCCCGATAGGAGCTGCACATATCTCGTTCTCAGGGCAACACCGGATGAGACATCCTACGAGTAAAACCAAACCTCAAGTTTCCCCGAGGGGGCCCCGCAGTCTAATCGGTTCGGGCCAACACTTAGACAATAATTGGCCCGGGGGGGGGGGCTGAATAAAGATGACCCTTGGGTTAATTACTCCCAAGGGAAATGTAGGTGGTGGTGAGGCAAATGGTAAAACCAATGTTGGGCCTTGCTGGAGGAGTCTTATTCAAAGCGAACTGTCAAGGGGGTCCCATAAATCACCCGACCGCGTTAGGGACGCAAAATCCGGGAACATAATACCGATATGACGGAAACTAGGGCGGCAAGAGTGGAACAAAACACCAGGCATAAGGCCGAGCCTTCCACCCTTTACCAAGTATATAGATGCATTAATAATATAAGATATATTGTGATATCCCAACAAGTAAACATGTTCCAACAAGGAACATCATCTCCATGTTCCAACAAGGAACAAACTTCATCTTCACCTGCAACTAACAACGCTATAAGAGGGGCTGAGCAAATCGGTAACATAACCAAACAACGGTTTGCTAGGAAGGGTGACAAAGGTTAGAGGCTGACATGGCAATTTGGGAGGCTTGAACAAACATGTGATAGGCAACGCAGCATAGCGATAGAACGAAGCAACTAGCATAGCAATGATAGTAGTGAGATCCAGGGTAGCGGTCATCTTGCCTGAAATCCCTCAAGGAAGAAGAATGAGTCCATGAAGAAGACGAACGGATGAAGCCACGAAGATGAACCAAGCGTAGACGAACGAATCCTCATGATCGCAACAAAACGGGAACTATCGATAAGAAGCACATAACATGGTAAACACACCACACATGAACAAGACATGATGTACAACAAGCATGATGCATGACAAAGCTAGATGAGGCTACTCATGGCAAGAGATGATGCAAACAAGAACAACACATCAAAGCAAGTTTAAATGATGCCGGGAACAACATAGAACAATTCCGGTAAGTCCTCATATGCAAATTTCGAAATTGGTCCAGATCTGAATAAACCTTATGTTCAAGTTGTTAAACAGTAAGTTAAGATGCACCAAGATGATCTACACGAAATTCTAGTCAAGTTACATATAAGGTTCATTTAATTTGGAGCTACGGCCTAGAAGATATGAGCAAAACAAGATAAACATGGCATTGATGCAAAATGCATACCAACATCAAGCAAACACCTCAAAAAATGGATGCAACATGATAATATGAAGCTACATGCAAAATCAAGCAAGTTTCATATAGAGCACACTCAAAACGGAGCAACGGTTCAACACATACACCCTATACAAGTCATGACAACAATCTGTCCAAAACAGGAACTAGGCATATTGCAAGCACCAAAACAACATGCTACAGCACCTCAACAAGAAAACAAAAGGCATGGACATGATGTACAGGTAAAGCATTGAAAAACATGAACACTGAGCTATCTCCAGAAATCACTAGAACATGCTCAAAATGACATGGCAAGATTGCAAATAATAACAGTTTCAGACTTTAGCAGAAATAACATCAGGTTGCAATGTTTAGAGCTATCAAACAACATGTTACAGGAACTTATAATGGCAAAAAAAGGCATTGAATGAATATTCTAATTGCATAGAACAAAAGTCCTTTACTGACCATGAGCCACAAAGGATCAGAAAATATGATGCCACCCATGTAAACATGGCAAGTTATATTACAGATTTAAACATGGCAGGAACAACAATAAGTAGGCATGTTGGTGAGCTTGAACCACCCACCACAGAGCAATACATCGCATGGCAAGGCAACCAACAGTAAGGAGACATGTTTATGAAGCTAAGCATGGCAATATCAAGTTCATAGGGTGCATGGATCACTAACAACAACCTTGGCAAAATTGAATAACATGTAAACAACCTGCCAGGAAACATTTTATAGCAAAAGTAGAGCTCGATTGACTCAAGCTATGGCACTCCATAATTGCAAACAAGGGTATGGATGGATAGAGAACAACCATATGTTCAAAACATTCTTACTGAAGTGTCTCAAAATAAGTATGGATCTCTCGGTATCATCATGTTTACATGGCATAAAAATATCAGCAGAACTGGGGCTAAAATCAGCAACATCACGAAGCCTAGTTTGCATGCTTGTGCTAGTCACCACAGAGATCACAAAAATACATGGAATACACCCCTGTAAAGATGGCATGACAAAGTACAAAACACATGTAGGTCTCAAGTTCATAGGATGCACACATCAATCATGGCAAAAATGACAAAAGTGCATGTTCTGATAAGAATCTGAAACTAACATCACATAGCCCTCTTCCAACAGCATTTCGGGCATCAAGATGAGCTCAAATGAAAATGATGCAATTAGATGAAATATGTACTCATCGAGACGAACATTTTGACATATTACACGCACGAAACAGAGCAATATGCACAGAGTTATGGCATGATGAATATGGCATGATAATGTGCAAAATCTGGGACTTGGCAGTTTTATACCACTCCGAAAAGTCAACGGGACGAGGACGAGCGGGACGGAGGGGTTCCGGGACGGAGGCGCGCCCGTTTGGTTCAACGAGCGGGTGGATCTCATCCACCCGCGGCGGATCCGGCCGGAGTAGACTCCGGCGAGGGTCGGGGCGGCTCCGGCGAGCAGCTTGGAGGCCGGAGACGGCGGGACGCAGCGGGGGCCGCTGGTGCGGGCGGAGGAGCACCGCGTGGTCGGGGCGGCGCAGGGGAACGGCCGGGCGGCGGGTGCGCGGAGGCCGAACTCGGGCGGCGGCAGCAGAGTGCGCCGCGGCGGACTCAGACGGCGGCGGCGGAGGCCGACTCTGGCGGCAGCGCGACGGAGCGGGAGGCCAGGCGGCGGCGCGGCGCTGGGTGGAGCGGGCGGGCGGCGGGCGGCGGCGCCGGCGGCGGGGGGTCGCCAATGGCGGAGAACGGCGGCGGGCACGGATCTCGGGCGGGCGGCGAGGAACGGTCATGGCGGCGCGCTCGGGCTGAGGCGGCCCAGGCGGGCTCGCGATGGGCAGCGGGCCCGTGGTGGAGACGGCGGCGGGGAGCTGACGTGGCGGCGCGTGAGAGGCCGGGGCGGCGGCACGGGTTTTTTCCGGCCGGACCGGACGTGTCCGGGGGCGCGGGGTGGACGAAGGCTAGGGTTAGGGGTGGATTGAACCGTGAATTTCGGGGGGATGGCATATATATAGGTAGAGGGAGCTAGGAGAGTCCAAATGGAGCACGGTTTTCGCCCACATGATCGTGATCGAACGACCGAGAGCATAGAGGGGGTTAGGATGGGTTTTGGGCCACTTTGGAAGGGGTGTTGGGCTGCACACAAAAGAGGCTTTTGCGGTTACCCGGTTAACCGTTGGAGTACCAAACGACCTCCAAATGACCCGAAACTTGACAGGCGGTCTACCGGTGCTATACCAAGCCCGCTTGACAAACCTCGGTCCATTCCGAGAACGTTTAACACCCGCACACGAAAGGAGGTAAAAGGGGGCGCCGGGAGACATAGGAGTGCCGGATTGGAAAACGGACAACGGGGAAAAGGCTCGGATGCATGAGACGAACACGTATGCAAAACGAAATGCACATGATGACATGATATGAAATGCAGATGATGACATGGCAAAGTGCAACACGCAAGCAAATGACATGGCAACGACGACGAATAACTGGCAGACACCTGGCGCATCGAATCCGGGGCGTTACAACACTCCTCCACTAACAAGAGATCTCGTCCCGAGATCTTAGGACCGAGACGGAAGAGAAAAAGGAAGAGGTGAAGCAAGAACTCAAGAGAAGAAGCAAAGAATCGAGAGCACTCGAGAAGAAGAGAGAAACGACGAGAATGACGAGAATTGAAAGCTCACGGAATCAGATAGACTATGAAAGCACTCGTTCTAACCGGAGTGGTTAGAATGAGAAAAGAAACGGATAAGACTGAAAGGGTTTATGCAGTACTCCGGCTAAAACATGGAGGAATAGAACACGAGCTTCAGAGGATGGAATGATACTTGATGAACTCTTGAAGAATGAATTAAATCATGAAGAACCACCGTGAAGAACTCCGGTAATAAAAGGGATGATGAGATATATTGAAGGAAGAAAGAATAAGATGAGCCTTGCGATGATTTAGATGGAGGTTCCGACGAAATGGCCGAGGAAATAATTGAGCTCCGGAAAATAAAAGATGAAAACACTTGGAACTAGAATTTATTCTTCAAGAACAAACTCCGATGGAAGGGGTTAATCACTTGGATGAAATAAGAATAAGATTTATTGTATGCTTATCCTTCATCAAATTAAATTGATGACAAGCAATGGATTTTGCAAACTACTTATTCTTCTTGAAAAAAAATTTAGAAGTGACATATCGCAAACTTGAGAAGGTCTTCATGAACCACCGGTAGGATTCTAAAGAACGAATGAATTAATATGATAATCAAAGAAAAGGAATCTTGAACGAACCACCGTGAAAAATGAAAATGAACACAGAGAAGAGAACGGATCGCCGGAAAGAATTAGAAAAGCATGAAGATACTTGAGGGAATTTGGGGAAAAGAGAACTGAACTAGGCACTGGTACAAATATAGGAACGAACGGAGTTGAGAACTTGAAACGAAGAAATAATCCAAAAAGATGGCCTCCGGATGATCAAGAGCGAAAGCAACACCTGAAGTACTCCGGATGGATGAAAAGAATTGCACAACTGGAAACAAATTGATAGGATAAACATCGAGCTAGCACCACAAATCTTCTGGAGAACGGACAAGATTTAGGGAAAACTCTACTTCGGTCTTCAAATGACGACGAGAAACACCACCAAAATCTCTGAGATACTCCGGGAGGATGAAAAGCGAAGAGGTTGAGCCAACAATGAAATGATTTGAAATTGATCTTGGAAAAGGCATCTGACTGATGAAATCCATTCTTACGTCAGACTTGAAAAGAATTAGGAATGGCTCCGGAAATTAGAAGCGTCAGGTAAGATCCTGGGAAAAGACCTGTGGGTTAGGGCCCACTGAAGAGATAACACCGTTGGAAATGATTGTTGAAGAGATAGATGATGCACCGGAACAAATGAAATATTTGAATGAGGTGATAGCCTCGAATTAATTCGAACACAGGCGAATCTCCTGAGATGTCTTCAGCACTCCGGAAGGATAAACTGGCAAGAGGCGAACGAGCAAAGGGAAATATTTGAGCTGAGGAAAGAATCGATCGACAACGAAAAACTTGAATTGAGTGCACGGAAAAAAGGATGAAGAATGACGAACAAGGCGAGAATTCACGGTTGAAATAATTGAGGAAAGATGAAGAGGCTCCGTCTGAACGAAATTGATGGTCGAGACAGACTCGAGCTCCGGGAAGAAAAGGGGTGGGTGGGCGGGAAAAACAAAGGCAACTCAGGAGGGAAGCAGCGAATGAGTTCAAGAGGAAACACCGGTTGAAATCATCGAGAAAGGAAAGACTTCACACGAGTAGGATGGATACTCGATTACGGACTCCGGTTTCGAGAAGAAGGGTGGGCGGGTGGGAAAGAAAACAACTGAGGATTGCACTTGGCAAAGATGAAGAGGCTCGAGTCAACTTGACGAGAAATGCACCGGATGAAAAGAGATGAGAACCAACGATCGGAAAACCAACTGCGTGATCCTAAAGAAAAAAATTTGAAGGGGAATAGGAGTAATTCAAAACACCTACGTCAAGATTCCTCACCGGAGCGACGAAGAGGCTGAGGAGTAAAAAGAATTCCTACTCTCCGATATAACTAGACTCAGAAAACAGTTTTCTTCTAGACTCAACAACGGCCAAACTACACGATCAATCAAGGGGGCTCCTAAGGTCGGTCGAGGCTCTGATACCAACTTATCACGCCCAATATGCGACCCTATCCAAAAGGAACTCGAAGGTCCCACCAAGGATAGACCCGCATATTGAAACGCTTTTGCAAGGTGGATATCATTACATCAACATTACATAATAGATGGGGATACATCCAATACATACAATGTCACACGAATACAACATCACATCATGTACAAGATCAACATCCGACTACGGATGAAACATAAACAGAAACTCAAACAATATCCACCCTGCTAGCCCAGGCTGCCGACCTGGAACCTATCCCCTGATCGAAGAAGCAGATGAAGAACTCCAACACAAATAAACATCGCTCTCGCGTCAAGATCATCGCGAAACCTGTACCTGCAACTGGTGGTGTAGTAATCTGTGAGCCATGAGGACTCAGCAATCCCATTACCATGGGCATAAAGACTAGCAAAGCTTAAAGGGGGAGGAAGGGGTAAAGTGGTGAGGTTGCAGCAACGGCTAAGCATATATGGTGGCTAACATACGCAAATGAGAGCGAGAAGAGAAACAAAGGAACGGTCGTCAACTAGTAATGATCAAGAAGTGATCCTGAACTCCTACTTACGTCAGACATAACCCAGAAACCGTGTTCTCCTCTCGATCAACCCCGAAAAGAGACACTCACGGTTACGCTTTACGGTTGGTGTATTTTAGAAGAGTTTGCTTCAAGTTTACTACAACCGGATATTAACAAATTCCCATATGCCACATAACCATGCACGGCTCTCAAAAGTTTATACCCTGCAGGGTGTCCCAACTTAGCCCATGATAAGCTCTCGCGATCAACGAAGGATATTCCTTCTCCGGGAAGACCCGATCAGTCTCGAATCCGGCTACAAGACATTTCGACAAACAATAAAACAAGACCAGCAAGACCTTCCGATCGCCGACAATCCCGATAGGAGCTGCACATATCTCGTTCTCAGGGCAACACGGATGAGACATCCTACGAGTAAAACCAAACCTCAAGTTTCCCGAGGGCCCATGCATCTAATCGGTTCGGGCCAACACTTAGACAAGCATTGGCCCGGGGGCTGAATAAAGATGACCCTTGGGTTAATTACTCCCAAGGGAAATGTAGGTGGTGGTGAGGCAAATGGTAAAACCAATGTTGGGCCTTCTTTGGAGGAGTCTT
This sequence comes from Aegilops longissima, assembly GCA_021605205.1. Lineage (NCBI taxonomy): Eukaryota > Viridiplantae > Streptophyta > Magnoliopsida > Poales > Poaceae > Aegilops > Aegilops longissima. The sequence continues at coordinate 778,388,010 of CM038677.1, read as the reverse complement.
ATTCAAAGCGAACTGTCATGGGGTCCCATAAATCACCCGACCGCGTTAGGGACGCAAAATCCGGGAACATAATACCGATATGACGGAAACTAGGGCGGCAAGAGTGGAACAAAACACCAGGCATAAGGCCGAGCCTTCCACCCTTTACCAAGTATATAGATGCATTAATAATATAAGATATATTGTGATATCCCAACAAGTAAACATGTTCCAACAAGGAACAGCATCTCCATGTTCCAATAAGGAACAAACTTCATCTTCACCTGCAACTAACAACGCTATAAGAGGGGCTGAGCAAAGCGGTAACATAGCCAAACAACGGTTTGCTAGGAACGGTGACAAAGGTTAGAGGCTGACATGGCAATTTGGGAGGCTTGAATAAACGGGTGATAGGCAACGCAGCATAGCGATAGAACGAAGCAACTAGCATAGCAATGATAGTAGTGAGATCCAGGGTAGCGGTCATCTTGCCTGAAATCCCGCAAGGAAGAAGAATGAGTCCATGAAGAAGACGAACGGATGAAGCCACGAAGATGAACCAAGCGTAGACGAACGAATCCTCACGATCGCAACAAAACGGGAACTATCGAGAAGAAGCACACAACATGGTAAACACACCACACATGAACAAGACATGATGTACAACAAGCATGATGCATGACAAAGCTAGATGAGTCTACTCATGGCAAGAGATGATGCAAACCAGAACAACACATCAAAGCAAGTTTAAATGATGCCGGGAACAACATAGAACAATTCCGGTAAGTCCTCATATGCAAATTTCGAAATTGGTCCAGATCTGAATAAACCTTATGTTCAAGTTGTTAAACAGAAAGTTAATATGCACCAAGATGATCTACACGAAATTCTAGTCAAGTTACATAAAAGGTTCATTTAATTTGGAGCTACGGCCTAGAAGATATGAGCAAAACAAGATAAACATGGCATTGATGCAAAATGCATACCAACATCAAGCAAACACCTCAAAACATGGATGCAACATGATAATATGAAGCTACATGCAAAATCAAGCAAGTTTCATATAGAGTACACTCAAAACGGAGCAACGGTTCAACACATACACCCTATACAAGTCATGACGACAATCTGTCCAAAACAGCAACTAGGCATATTGCAAGCACCAAAACAACATGCTACAGCACCTCAACAAGAAAAAAAAGGCATGGACATGATGTACAGGTAAAGCATTGAAAAACATGAACACTGAGCTATCTCCAGAAATCACTAGAACATGCTCAAAATGACATGGAAAGATTGCAAATAATAACAGTTTCAGACTTTAGCAGAAATAACATCAGGTTGCAATGTTTAGAGCTATCAAACAACATGTTACAGGAACTTATAATGGCAAACAAAGGCATGGAATGAATATTCTAATTGCATAGAATTAAAGTCCTTTACTGACCATGAGCCACAAAGGATCAGAAAATATGATGGCACCCATGTAAACATGGCAAGTTATATTACAGATTTAAACATGGCAGGAACAACAATAAGTAGGCATGTTGGTGAGCTTGAACCACCCACCACAGAGCAATACATGGCATGGCAAGGCAACCAACAGTAAGAAGACATGTTTGTGCAGCTAATCATGTCAATAGCAAGTTCATAGGGTGCATGGATCACTAACAACAACCTTGGCAATATTGAATAACATGTAAACAACCTGCCAGGAAACATTTTATAGCAAAAGTAGAGCTCGATTGACTCAAGTTATGGCACTACATAATTGCAAACAAGGGCATGGATGGATAGAGAATAACCATATGTTCAAAACATCCTTACTGAAGTGTCTCAAAATAAGCATGGATCTCTCGGTATCATCAAGTTTACATGGCATAAAAATATCAGCAGAACAGGGGCTGAAATCAGCAACATCACGAAGCCTAGTTTGCATGCTTGTGCTAGTCACCACAGAGATCACAAAAATACATTGCATACACCCCTGTAAAGATGGCATGGCATAGTACAAAAAACATGTAGGACTCAAGTTCATAGGATGCACACATCAATCATGGCAAAAATGACACAAGTGCATGTTCTGATAAGAATCTAAAACTAACATCACATAGCCCTCTTCCAACAGCATTTCGGGCATCAAGATGAGCTCAAATGAAAATGATGCAATGAGATGAAATGATGTACTCATCGAGACGAACATTTTTACATATTACACGCATGAAACGGAGCAATATGCAGAGAGTTATGGCATGATGAATATGGCATGATAATGTGCAAAATCTGGGACTTAGCAGTTTTATACCACTCTGAAAAGTCAACGGGACGAGGACGAGCGGGACAGAGGCGCGGCCGTTTGGTTCGACGAGCGGGTGGATCTCATCCACCTGGCCGGATCCGCCGAGTAGACTCGGCGAGGGGCGGGCGGTTCGGACGAAAGCAGCGGAGGCCGGAGACGGCGGGACGGCGAAAGGGCCGGCCGGTGGTGGCGGAGGAGCACCATGGTCGGCGGGCGGCGCAAGGGAGCGGCGGCGGCGGGGCGGTGAAATCTTGCCAGCGGCCGGACTCGGGCGGCGGCGGCGGAGGCGCGCTGCTCCGGCAGGCGCGAGACGGAGCGGGAGGCGCGGGGCGAGGCGCTCGCTGTGGCATGAGAGCGGAGGGGTGCGGCGGCGGGCGGCGGCGCCTGGCGGCGGGTCGCCGCGGGCGGAGAACGGCTGCGGGCACGGACGCCTTCAGCAGGCGCTGGGCACCTCGGCGGCGCGAGGAACAGGTCGCGGCGGTGCAAGGCTTCAGGAGGCGGCCGGCGGGCTCGCGATGGGCCGAAGCGGGCCCGTGGTGGAGACGGCGCGCGGGAGCTGACGTGGCGGCGCGTGAGAGGCCGGGGCGGCGGCGCGGGTTTTGTCCGGCCGGACCCGACGTGTCCGTGGGCGCGGGGTGGACGAAGGCTAGGGTTAGGGGTGGATTGAACCGCGAATTTCGGGGGGATGGCATATATATAGGTAGAGGGAGCTAGAAGAGTCCAAATGGAGCACGGTTTTCGCCCACACGATCGTGATCGAACGACCGAGAGCATAGAGGGGGTTAGGATGGGTTTTGGGCCACTTTGGAAGGGGTGTTGGGCTGCACACAAAAGAGGCTTTTGCGGTTACCCGGTTAACCGTTGGAGTACCAAACGACCTACAAATGACCCGAAACTTGACAGGCGGTCTACCGGTGCTATACCAAGGCCGCTTGACAAACCATGGTCCATTCCGAGAACGTTTAACACCCGCACACGAAAAGAGGTAAAAGGGGGCGCCGGTAGACATAGGAGTGCCGGATTGGAAAACGGACAACGGGGAAAAGGCTCGGATGCATGAGACGTACACGTATGCAAAATGAAATGGCAAAGTGCAACACGCAAGCAAATGACATGGCAACGACGACGAATAACTGGCAGACACCTGGCGCATCGAATCCGGGGCGTTACAGTGGGCGTAGATCTTGTCAACTTGCTTGCCGCTACTAGTCTTATCTTGCTTCAGCGGTATTGTGGGATGAAGCGGCCCGGACCAACCTTACACGTGACGCTTACGTGAGACCGGTTCCACCGATCGACATGCACTAGTTGCATAAGGTGGCTGGCGGGTGTCTATCTCTCCACTTTAGTTGAAGCGGATTCGATGAAAAGGGTCCTTATGAAGGGTAAATAGAAGTTGACAAAATCACGTTGTGGTTATTCGTAGGTAAGAAAACGTTCTTGCTAGAACCCAATTGCAGCCACGTAAAAGATGCAACAACAATTAGAGGACGTCTAACTTGTTTTTGCAGCAATTGTCATGTGATGTGATATGGCCAGAAGTTGTGATGAATGATGAATGACATATTGTGATGTATGAGATCATGTTCTTGTAATAGGAATCACGACTTGCATGTCGATGAGTATGACAACCGGCAGGAGCCATAGGAGTTGTCTTTATTTTTGTATGACCTGCGTGTCATTGAAGAACGCCATGTAAATTACTTTACTTTATTACTAAACACGTTAGCCATAGAAGTAGAAGTAGTCGTTGGCGTGACAACTTCATGAAGACACGATGATGGAGATCATGATGATGGAGATCATGGTGTCATGCCGGTGACAAGATGATCATGGAGCCCCGAAGATGGAGATCAATGGAGCTATATGATATTGGCCATATCATGTCACTACTATATAATTGCATGTGATGTTTATTATGTTTATGCATCTTGTTTACTTAGAACGACGGTAGTAAATAAGATGATCCCTTACAATAATATCAAGAAGTGTTCTCCCCTAACTGTGCGCCGTTGCTAAAGTTAAATCGTTTCAAGCACCACGTGATGATGGGTGTGATACATCCTTACGTTCACATACAACGGTGTAAGACAGTTTTACACATGCAAAACACTTAGTGTTAACTTGACGAGCCTAGCATGTACAGACATGGCCTCGGAACACGGTGACCGAAAGGTCGAACACGAGTCGTATGGAAGATACGATCAACATGAAGATGTTCACCGACGATGACTAGTCCGTCTCACGTGATGATCGGACACGGCCTAGTCGACTCGGATCGTGTAACACTTAGATGACTAGAGGGATGTCTAATCTGAGTGGGAGTTCATTAAAATAATTTGATTAGATGAACTTAATTATCATGAACTTAGTCTAAAACCTTTGCAAATATGTCTTGTAGATCAAATGGCCAACGCTCATGTCAACATGAACTTCAACGTTCCTAGAGAAAACCAAGCTGAAAGATGATGGCAGCAACTATCGGACTGGGTCCGAACCCGAGATCATCCTCATAGCTGCCAGAAACAATATGTCCTAGAAGGACAGCTAGGTGATGCACCCGTCCTGAGAACCAAGACATTATGAATGCTTGGCAGTCTCGTCTTGATGATTACTCCCTCGTTCAAAGGCGGCATGCTTTACAGCTTAGAACCGGGCTTCAAAAGCGTTTTGAGCAACACGGAGCATATGAGATGTTCGAGGAGCTGAAACTAGTTTTCCAAGCTCATGCCCGGGTCGAGAGATATGAAGTCTCCGACAAGTTCTATAGTTGTAAGATGGAGGAAAACAGTTTTGTCAGAGAACACATACTCAAAATGTTTGGGTTGCACAACCGCCTGTCCCATAAACCTCCTGGACGAGGCGGTCATTGACAGAATCCTTCAGTCGCTCCCACCAAGCTACAAGAGCTTTGTAATGAACTACAATATGCAGGGGATGGTGAAGACCATTCCCGAATTATTCTCAATGCTGAAGTCAGCAGAGGTTGAAATCAAGAAAGAACATCAAGTGTTGATGGTCAATAAAACCACTAAGTTCAAGAAGGGCAAGGGCAAGAAGAACTTCAAAAAGGACGGCAAGGAGGTTGCCGCGCCGGGTAAGCCAGTTACCGGGAAGAAGTCAAGGAATGGACCCAAGCCTGAAACTGAGTGCTTTTATTGCAAGGGGAAGGGTCACTGGAAGCGGAACTGCCCCAAATACTTAGCGGATAAGAAGGCCGCAACACTAAAGGTATATTTGATATACATGTAATTGATGTGTACCTTACCGTACTCGTAGTAACTCCCGGGTATTTGATACCGTGCCGTTGCTCATATATGTAACTCACAGCAGAGCTGCGGAATAAGCGAGGCTGGCGAAGGGACGAGGTGACGATCGCGCGTCGGGAATGGTTCCAAGGTCGATGTGATCGCCGTCGCACGCTACCTCTACATTTACCTCTGGGATTAGTTATAAACCTTAATAATTGTTATTTGGTGCCAAGTTTGAGCATGAACATTGTATCTGGATCTCGTTTGATACGAGATGGCTACTCATTTAAATCCGAGAATAATGGTTGTTCTTTTATATGAGAGATATGTTTTATGGTCATGCCCCTATGGTCAATGGTTTATTCTTAATGAATCTCGAGCGTAATGTTACACATATTCATAGCGTGAATACCAAAAGATGTAAAGTTGATAACGATAGTCCCACATACTTGTGGCATCGCCGCCTTGGTCACATTGGTGTCAAGCGCATGAAGAAGCTCCATCTGATGGACTTTTGGAGTCTCTCGATTATGAATCATTTGACACATGCGAACCATGCCTTATGGGCAAAATGACCAAGACTCCGTTCTCGGAACAATGGGCGAGCAACCAACTTATTGGAAATCATACATACCGATGTGTGCGGTCCAATGGCGTTGAGGCTCATGGAGGATATCGTTATGTTCTCACTCTCACGATGACTTGAGTAGATATGGGCATGTCTACTTAATGAAACACAAGTCCGAGACCTTTGAAAAGTTCAAGGAATTTCAGAATGAGGTAGAGAATCAACGTGGCGAAAGATAAAATTCCTACGATCGATCGTGGAGGAGAATACGTAAGTCACGAATTTGGTACACACTTAAGGAAATGTGGAATCGTTTCACAACTCACGCCGCTGGAACACCTCAACAGAACGGTGTGTCGAGCGTCGAATCGCACTCTATTGGATATGGTGCGATCTATGATTTCTCTTACCGATTTACCGCTATCATTTTGGGGATACGCTCTAGAGACAACTACATTCACTTTAAATAGGGCACCGTCTAAATCCGTTGATACGACACCGTATGAATTATGGTTTGGGAAGAAACCTAAGCTGTCATTTCTAAAAGTTTGGGGATGCGATGCTTATGTCAAGAAACTTCAACCTGAAAAGCTCGAACCCAAGTCGGAAAAATGCGTCTTCATAGGATACCCTAAGGAAACCATTGGGTATACCTTCTACCTTAGATCCGAAGGCAAGATCTTTGTTGTTAAGAACTGATCCTTTCGGAAAAGAGTTTCTCTCGAAAGGAGTAAGTGGGAGGAAAGTAGAACTTCGATGAAGTACTACCTCTTGAATCGGTAAGTAGTGCAGCTCAGAAAATGTTCTGTGGTGCCTACACCTCTTGGAGAGGAAATTAATGATGATGATCAAGGTACTTGGATCAAGTTGCTCTTGAACTTCATAGGTCCACGAGGACACGTTCCACACAGTGGTATGGCAACCCTGTCACGGAAATCATGTTGTTAGACAACGGTGAACCTTGAACTATGAGGAAGCGATGGTGGGCCCGGATTCCAACAAATGGCTTGAAGCCATGCAATCCGAGATAGGATCCATGTATGAAAACAAAGTATGGACTTTGACAGACTTGTTCGATGATCGTGACGATAGAAAACAAATGGATCTTTAAGAAGAAGACGGACGCGGATGGTAATGTCACCATCTATAAAGCTCGACTTGTCGCTATGGGTTATCAGCAAGTTCAAGGGATTGACTACGATGAGACTTTCTCTCCCGTGGCGAAGCTTTAGTCCGTCCGAATCATGTTAGCAATTGCCGCATACTATAATTATGAGATATGGCAGATGGACGTCAAAACAGCGTTCCTTAACGGTTATCTTAAGGAAGAGCTGTATATGATGCAGCCGGAAGGTTTTGTCGATCCTAAGAATGCTAACAAAGTTTGCAAGCTCCAGCGATCCATTTATGGGCTGGTGCAAGTATCTCGGAGTTGGAACATTCGCTTTGATGAGATGATCAAAGCGTTTGGGTTTATGCAGACTTATGGAGAAGCCTGCGTTTAAAAGAAAGTGAGTGGGAGCTCTGTAGCATTTCTCATATTATATGTAGATGACATACTTTTGATGGGAAATGATATAGAACTCTTGGACAGCATTAAGGCCTACTTGAATAAAAGTTTTTCAATGAAGGACCTTGGAGAAGTTGCTTATATATTAGGCATCAAGATCTATAGAGATAGATCGAGACGCCTCATAGGTCTTTCACAAAGCACATACCTTGATAAGATTTTGAAGGAGTTCAAAATGGATCAGTCCAAGAAAGGGTTATTGATCTGATTGCAAGGTGTGAGATTGAGCTCAGCTCAATGCCCGACCACGGCAAAAGATAAAGAAGAGATGAGCGTCATCCCTATGCCTCGCCATAGGATCTATTATGTATGCCATGCTGTGTACCGGACCTGATGTAAACCTTGCCGTAAGTTTGGTAGGAAGGTACCAAAGTAATCCCGCAAGGAACACCGGACAGCGGTCAAGAATATCCTGAAGTACCGAAAAGGACAAAGGACATGTTTCTCGTTTATGGAGGTGACGAAGAGCTCGTCGTAAAGGGTTACGTCGACGCTTAGCTTCGACCAGATCTGGATGACTCTAAGTCACAAACCGGATCGTGTATATGTTAAATGGTGGAGCGAGAAGCTGGTGCAGCTGCAAGCGAGCGTCGTGGCGGGATCTACATGTGAAGCGGAGTACATGGCAGCCTCGGAGGCAGCGCATGAAGCAATTTGGGTGAAGGAGTTCATCACCGACCTAGGAGTCATACCAATGCGTCGGGGCCGATCAAACTCTTCTGCGACAACACTGGAGCTATTGCACTTGCCAAGGAGCCCAGGTTTCACAAGAAGACCAGGCACATCAAGCGTCGCTTCAACTCCATCCGTGAAAATGTTCAAGATGGAGACATAGAAATTTGCAAAGTGCATACGGATCTGAATGTCGCAGGTCCGTTGACTAAACCTCTTCCGCGGGCAAAACATGATCAACACCAGAACTCTATGGGTGTTCGATTCATCACAATGTAAATAGATTATTGACTCTAGTGCAAGTGGGAGACTGTTGGAAATATGCCCTAGAGGCAATAATAAAAGGATTATTATTATATTTCCTTGTTCATGATAATTGTCTTTTATTCATGCTATAATTGTATTATCCGGAAATCGTAATACGTGTGAATACATAGACCACAATATGTCCCTAGTGAGCCTCTAGTTGACTAGCTCGTTGATCAATAGATAGTCATGGTTTCGACTATGGACATTGGATGTCATTGATAACGGGATCACATCATTAGGAGAATGATGTGATGGACAAGACAATCCTAAGCATAGCACAAGATTGTGTAGTTCGTTTTGCTAGAGCTTTTCAATGTCAAGTATCTCTTCCTTAGACCATGAGATCGTGTAACTCCGGATACCGTCTGAGTGCTTTGGGTGTACCAAGCGTCTGGCGAATCGGGTGACTATAAAGGTGCACTACAGGTATCTCCGAAAGTGTCATTGGGTTGACACGGATCGAGGCTGGGATTTGTCACTCCGTGTTACGGAGAGGTATCCATGGGCCCACTCGGTAGTGCATCATCATAATGAGCTCAAAGTGACCAAGTGTCCGTCACGGGATCATGCATTACGGTGCGAGTAAAGTGACTTGCCGGTAACGACATTGAACAAGGTATTGGGATACCGACGATCGAATCTCGGGCAAGTAACATACCGATTGACAAAGGGAATTGTATACGGGATTGTTTGAATCCTCGACATCGTGGTTCATCCGATGAGATCATCGAGGAGCATGTGGGAGCCAACATGGGTATCCAGATCCCGCTGTTGGTTATTGCCCGAGAGCCGTCTCGGTCATGTCTACGTGTCTCCCGAACCCGTAGGGTCTACACACTTAAGGTTCGGTGACGCTAGGGTTGTATGAATATGAGTATGCAGTAAACCGAATGTTGTTAGGAGTCCCGGATAAGATCCCGATCGTCACGAGGAGTTCCGGAATGGTCCGGAGGTAAAGAATTAAATATAGGAAGTATTGTTTCGGCCATCGGGAAAGTTTGAGGTCACCGGTATTATATCAGGACCACCGGAAGGTCCGGGGTCCACCGGTGGGGCCACCCATCCCGGAGGCCCCATGGGCTGAAGTGGGGAGGAACCAGCCCATAGTGGGCTGGTGCGCCTTGGCCCACCCTGCGCCTAGGGTTGAAACCCTAGGGTGGGGCGCCCACTGCCTTGGGCACTCCACCCCCTTGGCCGCCGCCCCTTGGGAGATGGGATCCCCAAGGGCGGCGCCTGGGGCCTATATAAAGGGAGGGGGAGGCAGCCGCACTGCTGAAACTCTGGCGCCTCCCCCCTGCTACACCTCTTCCTCCTCCGTCACGTGCTTGGCGAAGCCTGCTGGGAATATTGCTGCTCCACCACCACCACGCCGTTGTGCTGCTGCTGGAGCCATCTTCTTCAACCTCTCCTTCCCCTTGCTAGATCAAGAAGGAGGAGACGCATCCGCTCCGACGCGTGTGTTGAGCAGCGGAGGTGCCGTCCGTTCGCACTCGGTCATCGGTGATTTGGATCACGGCGAGTACGACTCCATCATCCACGTTCTAGTGAATGCTTCCGCATTACGATCTTCAAGTGGTATGTAGATGCAATCTCTCTCCCATGACTCGTTGCTTAGATGAACTCATAGATGGATCTTGGTGAAACCGTAGGAAAAATTTTAATTTTCTCGCAGCGTTCCTCAACCTTTGGTTGGTGGCACCAACCGGGACTAAAGGGTGCATTAGTCGGTTTGTGGCTAACCGACTAATCACCTTTAGTCCCGGTTGGTGCCACCAACCGAGGAAAGGTCGCCGCTTCCCGCCCTTTGGGCTCTTTGAAAAGAGGCCTTTGGTCGGTTGGTGGCACCAACCGTGGCACCAACCGACGAAAGGGGCATTAGTCGGTTGGTGCCACTTAACAGGACTAATCGTTTTTATATATACAACACTTAGGAAAATTTGACGAACACATCGCCAGATTGCCCCGCCCGCCCGACGACGCTGAAGCTCATCGACGCCGCCAGTTGCCCAGATCGGCAGACGCTGCTGCCCGACGCCACCCGCCGCCCATACGCCGTCCGCCGCCGCCGACGCCGTCGCGCGCCCGTCGTCGCCCTGCCCGTCGCCTTGCCTCTTAGCGCTGCCGCCCGCCGCCCTCGCCACGCCTTCGTCGTAAATCGCCCGCGCCGTCGTCATTGTTGCCGTCGCGCCCAAAGCACGCCTGGTCGCCCCCCTTATGACCCGCCCCACCATCGCCGTCGCCGCTGCCACGCCCATGCCATCTGCCCGCCGTGGTCGTCGCCGACGCCCTCGCCCCGCCCTTGGCCGCCCCGTTGTGAGCCGCCGTCGGCTCGTGTTCGGTCTTGAATTTTTTTGTTCATCGCATTTTTTTGTTTATATATATTTTTTGTTCATTGCATTTTTTTGAGATATATAATGTATATATGTATGTGGTAGCTATATGATGAATGGATGTGGCTATGTATGTATGAATATAATGTTCATAGCATTTTTTGTTTATACATATTTTTTCATATATGTATTAATTTTTTTATTTAGGTTGTTAGTAGATATCGATTTTAGGTTAGTGCATTTTAATTAGGTTAGTGTAGAGGAAAAAGTAAAATAAGGAAAAGGAAGAAAAGAGGAAGAAGGAAGAAGGAAGAAGAAGAAGAAAAAGAAGGAGAGGAAAAAGGAAAATAAGTAGAGAAAGAAGGAGAAGAAGAAGGAGAAGACGAGGAGAGGAAGAAGAGGAAGAAGAAGAAAAAAAGAGGAGAAGAAGAAGGAATAGAGGAGCTTCTTCTCATTTTTTTTCTCCTCTTTTTTTTCGACGGTGTCGAGGGTGTTGAGGATTGCCGAGGGGTCGAGGGTCGGGAACTAGGGTAGAGGGTCGAGGGTCGGGAACTAGGGTAGAGGGTCGAGGGTCGTTAAGGGGTCAACGGTCGAGGGTTTCAGGGTCGAGGGTTTGAGGGTTCTA